>CM035794.1:53715751-54138251 GCA_020466265.1 Siphamia tubifer | reverse complement strand
AAAGAACGTTTAAAAAAAGGAAGAAGAGAGAAATAGAGTTACACACCAGAACACGTGCTTCATACTAACTCTGATTTCTGTCTAAGAAACCAATGGCTGCTTGAAAATCATAATAACAAAATATAGAATATTATCTGAATAAGGGAATATCTATTTAGGATATAAAAGAATACATAAAATCTGATATTACTGTGTATTGCTTATTTGTAAATAATTAACACAGACTATCACAATGAGGCGATATCACATTTATTAATGACTGAATTTGTAGTAAATACTTAACGTACATACAAATATAGTTTATATTAAAAAGGTTATTATTTTACTGTCTGAAAGAAGTAGATGTTACTGTAGTTTGTATAAGTATTAAGATTTTATAGAGGAATGTTTTGTGACATAGCATTAGATCAAATAATATGTGTTTAGTATTTGTGCATATTTCTGGTGTAATTACATTTTTTATAGGAAATCATCTTTTTTAAATAGAACAATAAATATTGTCTTCGTAACAGTATTGCGATATATCAAAATATAGTGTATGATGATCCTATTGAGATTTGTATCATATTGCCAGATACTTGCTAATACACAACTCACTTCTGTATTTATTCCTTCATTCTTTTAACTTGTGTAAATGTTGCAGGCATGTTGGACACGATAGTTCATAACAGGGGTGACATATACCGTTCATTCTCACATTTACAGCGAAGTGTGATTTAGATTGATAAGAGCTTATTCAGATACATGTGTTTGGTGGGAGGAAGATGCAGTATTTGGAGAAAACCCACACATTCATGGAGAACATGCAGACTCCACACAGAAAACAATGAGGAGACAATGTTAACCACTGCTACACCACTGTGTTATTTAACGTTTGACTGCTGTGTGTTTGTTCAATTCCTCTACAAGGATAACTGACTAAACTCACTTTTCAACCTGAGTCATTTTGACCAAATACAAAAATGTTATTAAAGCTGATACAACAATGAGTTAACACTTCATGTATTCAACAGTCGCCATGTAACATTTACAGTTACAGAAAAAAAATATTATACCACCCTTGTTTTCTTCTATTTGTTGTCCATTTTAATGCTTGGTACAACTAAAGGTACATTTGTGACAAATATGATGAAAACAACTGAAATAGCTCATATTAGTTTCATTTCAGAGCTGATATTTATCCATTTCCATGGTTTCCTTGATAATAACCAAATCTGTGTCATTGTACTGACAAAAATAATGCTTTTAGGTATTCCATGTTTTCTTTTCTGTCTGTTTTAGTCACATGATACACACAGGAGTTCGGGATCGATAAAGTACTATTCTATTCTATTCTATAAACTTGATTGCATAACTATTGTTTTCGATTACTTTTGATGGTCTAATCCAGTGGTCCCCAAACTACGGCCCGCGGGCCGGATACGGCCCACCTCCACATTTGGTCTGGCCCCCTGAACAATACCAGAGACCATTTAGATTTTTTTTTTATATGTGTGTATTTGTATTTGATAATAAAGTTGGACTTTTGCAATAAAATGGTCCTTAGTTATGAACTATTTTTATTATTAATGCAGCGGAGAGCGTGGGGTTGTCTCCAGAATTTGGTTTATATTGACAAGGTGTGGGTTGTGGTTCCGATTAAAGAACACGGATACAGATGTCCTCATTGAAGGTTTATTCACTGCGGTCTGTAATAATACAGAGTCACACTCAGTATAACAATATATACACACAATAATAAATTAACTAAGACCGACTATATGAGTCACTCAGATGTATTACATGGGTCATAGAACACACAAATCACCTCACGGAAATCACAGATGACAGCTAGCATATTATGGTATTAGCTTCAACAACACACCAGCGCTAAACAGCATTAACTTATACAGTACACCATGCTAACATCTACCCGAACTGTACTGTGTTATTTATCTCACCATGTGGCATCTACACACAGTAATAAACCAGGAATAGATGAATAAAAAAGAGAAAAAGAAGCCGCTATGGCGAACTTGGCACGGTTACCTAACAACAACACAGGCTACAGCTGCACGGACTACGTTCATAACCGTCATAACATCAGTGGTGCGTTCAACAGCGTGGGACATTTGAAAACTTAGAGTAAAGGAGTTATTCCTGAACAAATATAACCAAACAATCAAATAAACAATTAAACTGTGTGGGCTTTCTAACAATTAACTATTAGTAACTAGTTTAACACAATAATTTTGAGAGATTCTGCTCATATGAGTCATTTAAGTCACAGATTCTGCTCTGACAACTAAGCTGAACTTGGACCTGTTAAGACGAAGAAGTTTATGTTCCATGGACCTTTTGTCTGTGAAGAATCCAGAAAGGGTTATTTGATTGTGGCTTTCTGGAAAACAATATTTTTTTACATTTAGGCACTCCTGCATTCGTCACACTTTTCTGTTACAAACTGATCCCGGCCCCTCATCGGAGAAGGGAAAAGTTATGTGGCCCTCACAGGAAATAGTTTGGGGACCCCTGGTCTAATAATTTCTTCCATGACTGCATGTTTATGTCCACATAAGGAATAAAAATCTGTCTTTTTTCTTCTGATAGAAAATTGTGTCTAAATAATCAGTGGCTTTTCACCTAAAACCCATGATAGAGCAGTTTTCAGCTGTGAGCCAGGAAACAATGACAATGAGCTGAAATATGACACATACAGTGGCTTCATCCATCATACTGTTGATTTATGCAGCTTTAATGTATTTATTTGATATTGTAAAAGCAGCCATTTTAGCTTCATGTACAAACACAGCTACAATCATTTGATCATTTAGAGGGAAAGCTTTTTCTAATAATTCACTTCACAACTTTGTAGATTTCTATGGTAAATGTTCCTGAGAATTCTACTGTCGTGTCCACATCACCTGATATCATCATTACCTTGAATGGGTAAAATGTCTAGTTCAATGATATACAAGTTTGATAAATTGTGATATTTATATGTTAATGGCAACATGTACACATCAAAAAAGGGATCTTATGTGACTTTTTCTCTAAAAAGCTTGAAATGCAATTTTATTTAGTGACCCAGATAAAATATCTTGTGACCCAGCTGTGGGTCGTGACCCACTCATTGGGAATGGGTGGAATAAAGCCATGGTAAAGTGAAACCTGTGGTTTTTCTCTTACGGCTTTTTAAAAAGTCCTCTGTAAATGCCTGTTGGGTATTATCTAAAAATAGGAGACATTTCCCCAATGAAATTACATTAAACCCTCCATACTTCTAATCACAGTATGATCTTTGAAAGAGCTAATGGATGGTATTGTGTCTTTTTAAGCTGCACTGAGAACAAATCATCCATTCAAACAGACACACCACATCCCTTGGGGTATGACTGGATGATGGAGAAAAGGAGAGTGTGTGTAAAACAACACTGTGAATCAGGTTGAAGTATGGCTGATATCAGAGCTTTCTCAGGGGATGGAGGGGTGGGGGTCCTGACCTTTCTACAGGAGAGGCACTTTATTTCTAAAAGCATCAGAGTCTTTGCTGTCTGTGCTGCTGGGAAGAGGAGGAGGAAGAGGAGGAGGAGGAAGAGGAGGAGGAGGAAGAGGAGGAGGAGGAGGAGGAGGAGGAGGAGGAGGAGGAGGAGGAGGAGGAGGAGGAGGAGGAGGAGGAGGAGGAGGAGGAGGAGGAGGAGGAGGAGGAGCAGGGGGAGGAGGAGGACGAGGAGGAGGAGGATATCCTTTGCTGACAGATCCTGGCTTCCTATGGATCCCCTTCTCGCTTCCTTAAAAAACTTTTGTCTTCACCCAGACAAAACAGCAGACTGTGTCTTTCATGTGTGTCCACCCTCATTCTTCTCCATCTCCATCCCACCCTTCGTCTTCCTCTTCCTCTAACCCTCCCCTCCCCTCCCCTCCCTCCTCTCTCCTCCCTGGCTGTTTATCAGCCGGCCCAGCCGGGCCAACGCCCAGCCGGTCCTTAACAGTTATTGCTGTGGTTACACTCCTCCCTCAGGAGGATCAACATAACACCAGGGAGCTTCACCTTTCATCCTGTTTCATCTGTTTCCAATCATCAAAAGTCATCAGGTCACGTACTGTTTCCCCCAGAATATAGGAACTCAGAAAACACCTGCATGTGTCCTGTGCTGGTCCAGGGCTGAACTGGATCAGGTTTCAGCAGCACAATGTGAACTATCTGAGGTCCTGCTCTGTCACTGAGTGAAGGTATCAGGCCTTAACAGGCTGACAGTGATCCATCCATCTGACCAGTCTGAGTGCACTCTGTGTCCGATAGGCAGAGGGGGACAAAGTCTTATCACTGAGAGCTTTTAACTGTCAGCCATCAATGGAGCTCAGCTCATGTGTGCTCCATTAGCCCTGCAGCACACACATTATTTAAACACTCCTTATGACTGGCCGGGCCTCATTTCTATAATACTGCAGTTACACAGTGTAAAAAAAAACACCCTCTAAAGCAGAAATAGTGATGGACAAGTTCTGAAGTCACTTTAATTTAGGTACAATGACTAGATTTACTGGATTTCACTTTCAAAACATAATGATTTTATTTGTATGTAAAATAAAATGTGTAACTACATCACTTCAAATATTCAACCAAACAGAGTACTGCTGTACTGATATTTTACTATACTATATATATAACATTATCAGAACAACACTGTCTGTGCAATTGATAAAAGGATGGGGACATATAATAAATAATGAAAGCATAAAATTAAATGATAATGAAAATTCAAAGCAACTTTGAGCAAAAAACAAAACAAAAAAAACCATCAACAATTGTCTTTTTTAAAGCAAAAATATGGAATTCTAGTTAGATATCATTCTCATTTTTACACTTTAGTTGATATTAAAAATAAGTCCTGGGTACAGATTACAGATGCAGAATGCTGGTCACAGACGATGGTTAGATGGATGTCTAATTCCTGCATATCTGTGTAAACATCCAGGCCATTTTCACACAAGATTGAGCCAACTTCAACACAGAAGCACAGGCCTATAATAAACACAGGTGGAAACAGTGCAATGAAATGAAAGGAATAGGATCAAACGCGTTGACCACCGAACGGGTCTTGGGTCGTCCTTGGCCTGGAGCATCGACATGAAAAGCTCCTCCAGGCTCTGATGCTGCTCATGTGGCCTATCTGTGGCTTCAACCCGCGGATGAAGAGGAGGAGGGGGAGGAGGGTGAGGGGGCAAGTGCGTCTGCAGCAAAACCGCCAAATAAACACAACTGCACCCAGAGAAATACAATAATAATACAGAATACTTATAAGGAAATACATGCTTTCCTACCTCCAAATAGTGAAGAATAAATCAAAGTGTGGTTGAGCTCAGGGTGGACGCGTCCAGGAGACGGTGACGCTCCTCGGCTGTAAACGGAGACAGAGGGGAGGAGGAAGAGGAGGAAGAGGAGGGAGGAGGAGGTGGATGCTGATATGGTATGGCCGCTTTAAAAGCCTGGGCTGGGGGCTATACAGACCCCAGCAGGAGCAGCAGGAGGAAGCTGTTTTCCTGTTGCTCCAGGGGACCAGTCCACTGTGTTCTGCAGAACAGGAACAATCAGAGCAGTGTTATGACATTATATAATGAGTGCACACAAATATCCTGGAACCCAAGTAATACACCCACAAAAACACAGTAAAAACACAGGGGGGGGGGGGGGGGGGGGGGCAAATCACATAAAAACCCTCAACTGATAAAATAATTTATAAAAACACATACGCCTACGTGTAGAATTACAGTATTTTGTCAAGGACGGAAAAAGTAGAGGATGAAATGTAATATCAAATAATGAGCACAGGGTGGCGCCATTAACCTTTTTTTTTATTTTTTTATTTTTATTTTTTTTACAAATATCTGCTTATTGTCAACTGCTACAATAAATATCAACCTCAATAAGACAATATTCAATATAGATTATTAAGTAATTAATGATTGTGCCCAATGGTGTGAGGAATCCCACCTGCAACTAAAAAAAAAAAAAGGGGGGGGGGGGGGTAATCTAGTCTAGAGGGGACCAGGGAATTCGTCCGACCAGATAAAGTTCTTCCATCATCCTGTGGTGCCACCTCCAGAATGGGTCTGGTCCTTCTGTCCCATGACATTTGACAGTCTTCACAGTTACCTTTGTCTTCTCCTGTTTGTTCTTCTGCTGTTGAACTTGTTGTGTTTGGTAAGTTGTGCTGCATGTACTGTCTTCCTCTCATAATTGTAAACTGGTCAGAGTCTAAAGGACAGCCACCACCTAAAAGGACAGAACAGTGGACAGGGGCGAAGAATGGTCCATAGGAGTAACAGAGGAATGCCTCTGCAGAATCAGAATCTGATTTTTTATTTGTCATGTCATGAAAACATCTCAAATTAAATGAAATGACGTTTGCACTATTCCTCCAAAAGTAATGCTGCCAATTGAAAGTGTTGCAACCGTTTTGTCTTTTTCAGGAGTGAAGTGAGCAGGGGATCAGAAATCCAGTTGCTTCAGTGAGTAAATTATGCACAGCGTGGGGTTTGTTGGGCTTAAGTAGTAAATGGACTGCACTTATATAGTATTTTACATTAGCCTCACAATCACATACTCACACACACACACACACACACACACACACACACACCAGTCGGCTGCCATGCAAGGCATTGCCAGCCCCACCGGGAGCAATTCAGGTTTCAGTGTTTTGCTCAAGGACACTTCGGCATGTGGAGAGCCAGAACTGGGACGGGAACCGCTGACCCTTCAGTCATTGGACAAACCACTCTACCAACTGAGCCGCAGCTGCCCCTCTTCTAAGTGTTTAGAAATTAATACTATGGCAACATTGTCCATATATTGCAAATAATATTTTGATACTGTTGACTGGAAATATTTCCTTTTTGTCTAAGTGGAGATGAGGTTTTCATATGCATGGAGGCCACATCAAGCCCTGCCTTTTGTGATGAGACAGACATTCCATGAAGTCAACATGATACCATCAACAGAAAGGTCTCTGCAGGATGCACACACTCTTCAGGAAGTGAATTACTGGGGTTTGTGCAAAAAAAGCAAATATGTGGCACCTGATACTGAATAATTGTATTTCACAACAGTTTTTGAAATTAGATTTTTTTTTTAAATATACTGTATTTTATCTTGTATTAATAGATGTATTTTATAAGTCAATATTTTTTGCAGCTCCAGCAGATTCCATTACTGAGCAGGTTGTGAATAACACCTGTAATGAGGTGTGCATGATGTCATGATCCAAACTCAAGGTGTGGTATTTTGTCTTATTTTTCTGTGTCTTCTAGGGTTGTCACGATACTAAAATTTCCAACTCGATACCGATACTAAGGATAATATTCGATACTAATTTCGATACTGGAGATGTGAGGGATTCCTTTTAAAATTTCCTCCATGGACTGCTAAAAAAGGTAGTGAGTGCGGGTGCAGAATAAATGCATGCCTATCTCTTGGCAAGTTAAGGTAGGCCTATCTTTTTGGTCAAGCCCTTCTGCAGTGCTAACTGCAAGCCTCTTTATGGTCGAGCATTATGTGCACGGGCGGCAACGTATTGCATCATGTGACCACCGCGGACCCCTTGCGGGACTATGGCAAGCCATAGTGTTCACATAACCACGCGTTGTCTTTATTATATCACGCGTTACAGAACGCGTTCTAGAACGCGTGCCAATGTGCGCGCCAGTGCGCATACCAGAGCGCGTCCTGTAACGCGTGATAGCGCGCCAGTGCGCTTGCTAGAACGCGTTCTGTAACGCGTGATATAATAAAGACAAGGCGTGGCTATGTGAACACTTTGGCTTGCCATACGGGACTAGCAGCGCGCACGTCAAAAATGATAGGCTGACATGCTCACGGTGGCCTCCGTGGTGGTAACGTGATACTATGCGCTATCGCCTGGCTGCCGCCTGGCTGCCGCCCGCGCGCATAGACGTTCGACTATATCGAGGCCGTTAAAAGCAAAGTTGCATCGGATGGTCCAATCACAGACCTATAGAAATAGTGTATAGGTCTGTGGTCGCACTGGCGTCATCCCGTGTGCTGTCAGAGGCAGCTGGAGAAAAAAAGAGACTTTAACTTACAAGCCGGCATTACGGCTGTGCCAGAGCTGACTGCGTTGATGCCTGTTTAGAATTCTTAACGTTACCCACTACAAAAAAGCGGCGACGAGCCATAAAAACAAAAATCGATTTTCCAGCAACTTAGTATCTAATTAGATACCAAGGGTCAATATCGATTCAGTATCTAAAATTGATTTTTTTGACAACCCTAGTGTCTTCATGTATTTTTTTAGTGTTTGGGCTTTTATTTTGGGATCTGTTTCATGTTCACAGTTCCAGTGCTTTCCCCGTCAATTTCTCCCTGATGTGTCCAACCCGTCTTCACCTGTATATAAGTTCCCTCTGTATCTCTGTCCAGTGTGAATTTGTCAGCCTGTGTAGCGACTTATGAGCAGTAATTTTATCTTAGTTTTTCGGTGTTTGACTGCTTCTGGTTTTCTGGTTTCTCGGTTTCTGCCTTTGCTCTGGTCTGTCTAGTTGGATTTTTTGGGGTGTTTTTTTTTTGTTTTTGTTTTTTTTTTTTTACCTCTAGCCTTTTCCCAACCACAAGTCTGTTTACTCCCTGCTGGTGCTTCATTATTTCTCGGATCCTGGACCTGACCTTTCTTCTGGACCCTGGTATGAGTTTTGGATTTCCCTGGTTGCTAGTGTTTTGCCTGTTTTTACCTTGAGCTGAATTTTCAAGGTCAAAGTGGCATTGATGTGTCAAATCTGGACATAATATTGATCTACAGGTGTGTCAAGATTAGTGCATAGTCATGGGGCAGATGTAAAAATCAGTGATGTATAATAGTAGTGGAGTAGAAGTAGCAGTGTAAATAATAAAAAAATGACTTGAGTAGAAGTTTGTATGAAATGGTATGTTTGCATTAAGACCATTTGTAAAATGGTCTTAATATAATCTCATCTCATTTTATCTTATCAAAAATATGTAGTGCAATAAAAGTGGAAGTTGGAGAAAAAACTAATATTCCAAAAAAGTAAATATACTGCATTTTAATAAGTACAATACTTTGTTACTTCTACAGTGTTAGTATACATCCGAGTATCCAGATGAGGTGAGGGGGTGGGACTACACCACTGTCTACCTGCAGTATAAGTCATATTCTCTTTTTTTCACATCTTTACTTTGACGTCATAAGATTTTCCATCGAGGATCAGATAAATATTAGGACAGAACAAGTGTATTTGTGGACTTGGCTAATGCTACCGCAGGTGAAAGTAGCAGTGGAGTTTCTACGCCGATGGGGGCAGCAGTGTACTCCACCGGAAACGAAAAGTACCACAGAAGAAGAAGAAGAAGAAAAAAAAAAAAAAGAAGAAGAAGAAGAAGAAAAAGATCCTGTTCATAGAAATGGCGTCTGACAATGGGTTGGCTTCTCTGGTAAAACTCTAAATATGGACAAGTTTCTTTTAAATTGCAGTCTCTGAGTTTATAAATGACAACTAACTAACCGATAAAACTGCGACGAGTGTAATATGAATAACGTAGAGATAAATAATTAATGTGTATGTGTCTGTACCGCAAGAGCTAGCGGAGTTAAACACGTGTAGACATCTGGCACTAGATACATATTGATCGCATAAGTAATTATAATGTACTAATGTGTTGCAATGATGTCTGTAGATCTGTCCCATGTATCAGACTGTACTGGACTTGCTGACGTAAAACAGATGATATGTATGGATGATAAATGTCTGGATATTCGCTGTCAAATGGTGTCTTACCTGTTCATGCTGTAACCGTGAATGTGTTTTGTTTGTCAGGGTCCAGAGGGAGCCTCAGCAGCTGCTCACGCCCTGTCTCTTCCAGCAGAAGCTTATGGAAATGATGTAAGTTTATTGTGATAACACAGTAGCATTCATGTCGTAAAGAGGTGCAATATTTTCTCTTTTTTTCATGAACTTTGTGTTTCCTGCTGAATGCAAGTTTAGTTATTAATATTGAAAAGATGGGAATATATTCAAAGCATAACTTTGGGCAAGGGTTGAACACTTATTTTATATATGCATTATTTAATAAACCAGGGAAGAAATTGAATATTGTTTTATTAAATGTGTTATGTAAATGGTGGTACTCTGGCACTTGTGTTATTAATAAATACATAATTTACACATTGCTATATGTGAATAAAATGACAAAATATTTAACGATGTTTGTGTCTGAAGGTCTACAGTTGCAGTATCATTATGTTCTTGGACAGAATTACAAGCATACAAATACTTGCCGAGTAACATTTTTCTTGATGAATTGGTTTAGGTGAACAGGAAATAATCCAATATCATTATCACAAAGCTGTACACATATCACAAATTTTGCCAATATGGTGTAGCTTTGATAGAGACAGCACCTTTGGAGATCACACACACTATAGAATCAATACAATGCTGATCTGGTGCTGTTCTAGTGTTACATGTATGGTACAAGAACATCCTCTGTAAATTAAAAAAGGTTATTAGATGATGTGATGAAACAATAACTCGGTAAGAATATTAACCATTTTGACTTTTAATCCGTCACCTGCATGTACGTGTAAAATGTTAGAATCAGATACTGTGTCCCTAAATTGATTATAATTGTGAATACCAATGAAGTATAAGAATGGAGAGATGTCAGTGTGTCAATGTTTGACATGTGCTTGTGTTACAGCCTCGGCTAGAAGTCATGTGGGCGATGAAGGCCTACAACCATGCAGAAGTTTACTTCAATGTAAGATGCTTCTCCAGCTTTTATTCATTTTTATACAATCAGTATTTATTTGTGTTAAAACAGAGCAGTGCTGTCTGGTCAGCAATAACAAATATAATATTGAAAGAAGGAGATGTTTCTTCTGTGATATACACATGATTGATTTGTTACGAAACGTGCAAGGATACCAATATTGTAAACAATGTACATTTACTAGAACAGGTGACCTACACAATTAGACTTCAGAAAGAATTAGGTGAAGAATGTTGTAAAACATCATGTTTATATAACCTGAGACAAACTTGTAAACCATAAAGTGTAAAATTGTTTGTCCAATGCGATCTTTGTAACCCCTTGACCATGCAGCATTTTTTAAATATTTGTTAAATAGTTTAAATAAAGCTAAAAATAAAGAGTAAACAACAAAGATTTAATGAGAATTGTTCAGAGGCAAATTTAGATTTAACTACAGCTTTAACTTTGAGAGAAATGACAATGATGTCCAAGGTTAGTAGGACTTTTAAAAAAGCTCGGCATCTGTAGCATTATACCAGTGGTTTCATTTTAATATTAAGAAGACTAAAATATTACTGACTTTCTCACTTTCCCTTCACATTGACTCAGTTTACAATCAATTATCGACTCATTTATTCACTCTGTTCTGCCTTCAGCTCATCTCATCAGTGGAGCCAAAGTTTCTGAAGCTGACAAAGTTGGATGACAACATTTACTCCTCATTCAGGGAAACATTCAAGGAGCTCAACATAAAGCTGCTGAATCCTGAAGAACTCAAATCTGAAGATGCCAAAGAGGTCTGGTTGAAAGTAAAGAGTCATTATCGGTTATACTTAATTACATTTACAGATTATGTTAAGAAACAAATGCTTTATTTTACACAGCGGTGGCGTCCTTTCTGTAACCAGTTTGAGGGGCTCGTGGAAGATTTCAACTACGGGACACTTCTCCGCCTTGACTGTGAGAAAGACTACACAGAGGAGAACACCATATTTGGTATGTTACAATTAGAACACAGAGTGTATGTTTACATGTGCATGAATACTTCACTATTATTTGGAATATGAGGTGTGTACATAAAACAGCTTACTCTTAAGCTGCATCAGTGACAATTTAGTTAAGAACACGTAAATAAGATTTTATTGCATTAAAGACTATAGTGATTAGGGGATACTATTATATCAACTGTATTTGTAGTTAATTGTGAATATGAATATACTTATAGTTGATTATAAAAATCAGATTGCGTGAGGTGACTTATGAAACAATGTGTCTATAAATGCTTATGGATGCTTTGTGTTAATGATAATGGACATAAAATAGTGTGTTAAAGCATAGAATGCAGAATCTATTGGATTTTAATTTGTAAAAAAAGGGGTGGGAGTTTATAAGTTTGACATCTTCCCACTCCTTTTCGAGTGCAAGAAAAAAAATAAAAATTGGTGATCATTTTGATTGAAGATTTTGTATGCTCGAAATTTAACCGCCTCTGAATATGAGACGTTCTATAAAAGCTGAACATTTCGGTTGGCTGCTTAGAATGAAAGATTGGTGTTTTCATAGTGGTGCTGATGAAAAATGTAAAAATACATTTATCAGCAGTAGATTGGTTGTTTACATGTAGATGCTTTTGCTAAAGATCAAAACGTAGCATATTTTTGTATTTAAACAGTAACGCATTTATGCAAAAGACAAAAGAAAGTCACCCGTCTTTGTTTCTTCTGCCGATTTCAGCCACCAGAGTCCAGTTCTTTGCTATTGAGATCGCCCGCAACAGAGAAGGCTTCAACAACACAGTGTATGAATCCAAATGTTCAAAGAGCTAACCCCCTGGTAAACCTACACCTGCCACCCTGATGTGCTGTCAGACCTCCGTGTCTTGAGATTGCACCTTTTTATTTGGTTTAAATCATGCAGAGGGTCAATGACATCCTGAGACCAGTTCAGTATTCAGAGGTCAGTGCCTCTGAAAGAAATGTACCCGTTCCAAAGTGCAATCGCTTTAACAGTCTTGGTGCTGTTTGGACTCTTCAGATCCCACTTTTGCATTTTGTATTTACTGTATAGTTTTATTGTGCCAATCGTAAGTGGTCATTTATTTTGTAAAGGATAAATTCCATTTGTTTAATGAACCCCTGTAACAGGAAATGACTAATAAAGTCTGCTTTTGTGCCACTTGCTACAATTTTACTGGCCAGTCAATGTTTGATCACACATATCAAAGTCGTCACACTGTAAACACTCATGTGGGTGGGTATGGGTGACACATGGAGTCAGTCAACATGCGCTTTAAGATTATACTGGTAAAAAAAAGTTCAGATTGTTTTCTGCAGGTTGTCATTGTGCTACTTGGAGGAGACAGGAAGCATCTTGTCCTCATATCGTAGCGGTTTGTAATACTTCATAAACCTGACTCCCCTGGTGTACCTGGCCTGAGTATTCATCTCAATACACTCTGATCCAGATTTTACAAAACAAGAGGCAAGCCAAATGTAAAAATCAATGAGGTTTATTTGCAGTCACAATGCTTACACTATATGTAGCAGACATCCAAACAACTCAAACAGCTATTCACTCTATGGACCCAACACATTCACATCAGGGACACAAACCAAAACTTAAGAACTCAATAAACATCCATGAGTGCTGACGTGGTTAGAGATGAGCTAGTTGTCACAAACAGTTAGCAGCAACATCGTACAGAGTAACACAAGTTGCTAATATACTCCATTCCTGTTTCTCTTTACACTGTTCTGACTTCTACCAAGAATTGATGCAATATTCTTCAGATATTTAAAACAAAACTGGATTCCTTCAAGGGAGCTCTGATGACATCATGTCTAAACACTGGCATCTCCACAACCAGGAACTAGGTTTTTTTTTTCCCTAAGGTGGCACAGGTCTTGGTTGTTGAGCCCACAGCTCCGTCATGGGTTTGAGCAGTCGCAGCACCATGGGACGCCACATACACACCAGGCAACAGAGAGCCACTTCACTCCACACACAGACAACAACACAAATCTGCACACGCACGCACACCCACACACACGCCAAAAGGACTCCGCTGCAGGACTTAGTCCTCATAATGGGGCAGTCCTAAAACCTGGTCCGAGGAATCCAGAGTGTAAACAAAATGGTTGAAACTGCACCCAGCCTACCAGAGGGGAAAATGTAGCTATTACCATGTTGCTTACACGTCAATTGTCGCAAACTGTTAAGGGGAACAAGCAAGTGTATGCACAGAAGACCTTACATGGTACGGGTCTAGTGTGTAGCGTTTGCTTTGAGGAGAAGGACAGAGCTGGAACCTGTCGTCGCAAAGGGAAGTGGCTATTTACATCACTTCAACCAGAGACTGACAAAAATGTACAACGTGGATGCTCTGACTCTCCTTTTTCTATTAGTGTGTGTACCTCTTTTCCTTCCATCTTGACAACTCCGCCGCTTAAGTGCTCCTGTGGCCACCCTGCAGCTCAGTTCACACCCCATCCCACCCACCCACCCTCCACCTCTTGTGGAAAGCTTGCTCCCCACACAGACAGACAGTTGCACTAACTCACTACACTGTAAAAAGCTCAATCACACAATTTTTTCAACTCACCTTGTGTTTTAAATTTCAATCATTATAAACATTGTTCAAAATGTTACGAAAAGAAATGTACACTTGGTTTTGTGTGTTTTTCTATACAAGGCAGGCAGAAGCGGATTACTACGTTTACCGGCATTCTCCCCCCACATCCCTTCATTCCTTCAAAGCACTCTACCTCCTCAGAGTGCCTGGACATGCGACCCATCCCTCCCTCTGACCAATATCCTGACCCTCCACTCTTCGGACAGCCAGTCGAGTGGCCTTTGAGACCAATGCGGACTGGCTTTAAAATAGATCTGTATATATTTATATATGCTTATATCAAAAAGGAGTGGGGAGGGACTGAAAACAGGGAATGGGCAGGTGCAACGTAGAAGTGACACACGGTGGTAAATTCACTGAATTCCGTTAAGGACCCCGTAAGGTACTGCACACGCAGCACTTAGTTGTGTCGGGGTTAAGAGATGATCCCTAGGCATCCTGGCCCAAGGGGGGAGAAAGGCTGATGCAAAAGGGGGAGGTGGGGTGCCGACAGGGAACGGAGAGGCTGTGGAGGGGTAAGGGGAGGGGGAGGGGTGGGGTGAACTCTGGTTGTGTCTGGATAAGACTCTGCTGTGTGGAATGTCAGCTCATCATGTCGTTGCTGTTGACCCCGTATGTCGAGTTCTTCATGCTGTCGTTGACTTCCCTCCTGAATACGGACAAGTTCTGGGTAAACCTGCACACACAGACAGGAATGTCATGTGAGGTGGAAAGATGTCGTAAGAGGTTGGGCTTTATTTATATCACAAAGATACTTTTTAAAAATTCAACTGCCATGTTCCAGGTTCTGATTGTTTTCACTGAGACGGTAACATATTGATATAGTGTCAACCTGCAACTTAGTAAAACTGCACAAAGTAATTTCAATCGTCAGTTTGTACTTACTGTGTTTTATTTTGTATCATATTTTACTTCATTGAATTGTGATTAATCTGTTTTTCTTTGAGGCTACAGTGCAAATGAGATCTGACTTCCTCTATATTGGATAACATGCACTCTCATATGTTCAGACTTTATCACATAAATACCCACTGAGAATTTTGTGTTGGTTCCCAAATTATTTTTTTCTCTATTTAACAATTTATTATAGAATTTCTTACCATTTATTGTAATATTATCCTCTATTTTAAATGTTTTTCAGTGAAAATCAATTATTTTCTTAGATTAAATTACTGATCATGTAGATGTTCAGAAAAACTCAGATTAAAGTTGAGGATTATTACGTCAGAAAAACTGACTTTTTAAGCAAATATATCAAGTACTGAACATAAACAAAGTATGTCCATCCACTGTCATTGATCCAACTCCAAAGATGACTGTGTTTTCACAGTAACTACAGAACATTCAAATGGGTCATATCTCTTGACCATGAAAAGATGACAAACATTATTTACATGGATCGATAGGATTACAAGATCAGAAGTTACATCAGTTTATATCGGCAAATGCTTTTTTTTGTCTTTAATGGTCAAACAGAACTTGACTGTGTAACTTGTCTTCAGTCTTGGCTCTACATTTAACATCTCTGTAGTGATATCCTTTTAGAGCAGGAACTAGGGCACCTTTTAGCATTTTCTCTTTTATTTTTTCTTCACAGAGAGAAGACAGGACTTAAAGTGTGCAGAAATAAAACATGGCTTGTATATTTCCTCAAACCTTAGACTATAGTCCTAACACAGGGCTATCAGCTTTTATAATAAATAGTAAATGTTATAAATGTCTTTATGTATTCTGGTAGTGACTACTGACTATAGCTTTCATATTCTACTAAAACTCTGATCAAATTTCTCAGGCATGAATTCCTCATGTAGCCACCAGCAAAAACACTTAGTGTCAACCTCTAATGATCAGTTTTAGATAGAGGCCTGTAACGGTACACATACCAAACCCAACTGTTTCAGCATGCACATGTTCGGGTACACAGCTGTACCAAAATAGCACAGTGTGTTTAGTTAAAGGAAAGAAGTTCTATGCAGAACTTTAAATCTGTGCAAGTTTCACACAGACATATTGAAGACGCGTACATTGACCTGAAATACAAAATAGCTGCTGCCAAAAGGTTAAAAAAAAAATGTTGATCTGAGAGGAAGAGATTGAAGCACCTCCAGCATCATTACAGTCCTGTTTGGAATCATTACAGGTTCCTGGTGAAAGATGTTGATAAAATTTAAGTTGTTTACGATTTATGTAGTTCTCTATACTTGCTCTGTCACAGAAATACATGCAGTTGCCTAAACAGTTTAGCTGTCCTAAAATAAGTAATTTGGTTAATTTTATTGTCAATGGTACCGTTAAGTTTGTTCAAGGAGAAAATGAGGTTGTCCACTTGTTAATGGTGCACGTCATGTCAATTTTTTTGGTTATTTTTATGCAGAATGTGACCTGACAGAATTGTGATTTGATGTTTGTTCCAAACTACCTTTCAAAGAAAAGTGCAATACTAATGTTGTATTTATTATATTTTTAAATGTGATTTATAGCAGCAGAATTATATTATTTCTGTTTTTCTATATTTTATTGTCTCCAAAAATTGGGGGAATAAAAAAAAAAAAGAAAAAAGAAAAAAAAAAAGAAAAAAAAAAGAAAAACGTACTGAACCGAAAATTTTGCGTACCACTACAGGCCTAGTAAACACTCAATCCAGTTGCCTCTGGATTGAACAAATGTTCTTTCTGTTCATGTTTGCCTCATCTTGGGGAAACAATAGGTAACTTGTTGAGCTTTTGGTAAAGACAAAATAAATGTGGTCTGAAAATGATGATCTGGATTTGACTTGAAACATGGAAAAGTCTTGATGCTACTTATAAGACTAAAAGTGAAAAAGACCATAGTGGTAGAAAAGATGTCACAGGATGTGACGCTTATCCCATGTGTCCAAACTGTGCAGATTCAATGCTTTGATACTGGTAAACAGTTTCATTTGAATGCTGAAGTTCTAATCCAATCAGAGTGCTTTCAGTGGTGTTGAAGAGGTAATGCACACGTTACCATGGTGCCTGCATCCTTACCTGTCCCGATTCTTTGTTAGTAGATTGCGCTCTATTCCCTCCATCAAGTTCTCAAAACATAAGTGCATGGCTTGCTGCTTCTCTGGGGGCTGGCTGTTGACGATGCTGTTCCGCAGGTCAGCAAAATACTGTAGGACACCCCAGTACACATATTAACAACACACAAGTGGTGAAGCACTAGTGTTTCAGATGTTATGTGAGTTTGTCAGGGAGTATTACCTTCTCATTTAGCAGGATGAGACCTAACAGCGGCCGTGACATCGACCACTGGTTTCTACAGTCCTCGAAAATGATGATGTTCAACACTGTGGACAGCATCTGGAGAAGAAAAAAAAACACTATTTGTTAACAGCTTCTTCAAACATTTATTCTAGACAGAAAATATATGCAAGATGCGTTGTTTGACCTGTTGAATCATCTCTGGGTGTTGCTGCATGATGTGTAGGAAACGATCATCTGTTGCCATCGGAGTTGGACGTTTCTTGGTTGAGCGAGACAGCTGCTTGAACAGGTAGGTTACTATGTGGTCCAGACTGGAGCAGCAGCCTGTGCACACCATCGTATCTGGAACACACATACACATGTGGGTGAAAACACAAGTTAATACTGAAATGAATCTGATGCTGCAGAAAAGTGCGGTGAGTCTGTATGTTTACCAAGTGCAGTGAGCCCTTCTGAGATTGAAGACAAGATGTACATGACCACATGGGGCTCCAGACTAGCAATGAAATTCATGTGGTCCTGTGTCAGCACTTCCAGCAAAGAGTAGAATGACTGGCTGAGCTTAGGATAGTCCTGTAGGCCAGGGAAAAGTGGGTTAGTGTCAAAATTCCCAAGCAAAACAAAAATAATAATAATAATAATTAAAAAATGCTAATTTTAAACTTTGTCCATAAAGTTTATTGACTAAAACCACTAAACGTACAAGTAAATCGCTGTGAGGGATGGACAGTAGTAGTTTGATGAAGGTCTGTAAGGCATTATCCAGAGCATCGTCACCATACAGACGGAAGACCCCGAAATTGACGTAGTTGCCACTTAACACCGCCTTCAGCATGGCGAAACATACGCTAACCCCCTTCAGCTTTACACCGTACACCTGGTCCTTTGGAACTTCACCCAACGTCAGGATACGGTTCCCTTAAAAGACAAAACAGTGTTGTAACAAGTGAGGGCTGTTTCCAGCACTACTGTTTAGAGAGATAATAACTAATACAAACACATGAATTAAAGTTTTTGCGTCAATATCTCCTGAATCCCTAGGAATCAGGCATATGTGCTGGGTTTATCCAATGAGTGTCAAACATGTGGCCCCACCAAGGGGTCCAATCTGTTCCATGGGATCAGTTTGTGAATTGAAAAACAAACAACAAACAAAAAAAATTAAGATATTAACAATCATGGGTGTTGAATTTTTTTTAGTTCAGGCAGGCAAAGACAGGCTTATGTTGTTGGAAGCAATGACTAGGGGTATAGCGTCAAATGTCCCCAATCCTTAACCACATAACTATGGTCATGACATGAGACACCCCCAGGTCATGACCTTTAATTTGCACTTGATTCGAAGTCAACCAGACAAATAGTTCCAGAGATATGGACAAGAGTGTTTTGTGATTTTCAACTTTTGTGCAGCCCCTTGTAGGCAATGTAGAAATGGTAAATCATCCAAAATCAAATTAGTTGCTCCTCTCCATGATATTGAAAACATTTGTAAATTGAATATTTTTCCAAGGTATTGCATTCACACGAAGGAAATATGCTGGTGATTGTGGGACCAAAAATGTAACTTCCTCAAAACTCCATTTGGGGATAGAATAATAACATAAATAATAACAACTTCCAAACAAAAAAAGAAGCAAAAAAAGTAAAAGTACTTGAAAATGTTTCCATTTAAAAGCCATTTTTCCACAATAATGTGGAAATAACCTAGAATGTCTTGAGAAAAATTGTTTGACACATTGTGTGTGTCAAGCATAGACATATCACACGATAACTTAATCAATACTGGATATATGATAATATTAGACGCACTGACGCATATATACATATAACAAAATTATCAATATTGCAAAAGGTCAAAGGTCAAGGTTGCATTTAGCAGAAATTATCATTTTATATATATATATATATATATATATATATATATATATATATATATATATATATATATATATATATGCAAGTCAGGGTCTGATCAACCCTGGCTGGGTCGCCTGGGCGAGGGTGTATGATGTTGTGAGACCCGAAACACCCAATGAACCCAGGTCACATCACTGATGATGCATCCCAGCGCATCCGTAGGATGTATCATTCACCTATATACATATATATATATATATATATATATATATATGAACATTTTCAAAAGGCAATTGAACTATTTTCCACTTGAGATCATACTGGGCTGAATGTGACCCCTGAATTAAAATGAGTTTGACACCCCTGGTCTGGAGCATTCCTATGGAGTGATAATAATCAATAAGACTTAAACCTGATTAGGATGAAGAAGAATAGAGAGAAAATAAGAAACAATATGCAGTAGAGAGTGTGGATGTGGTGTAAAGTACCGTAGGTGGTGATCATCTTGCTGGTTTCTCTGAACAACAGGATGCCGTTGGGTGAAGATACATCAAACTGTAACCTTTGAGATCTACACAGCAAGAAACAAGTAAGTTACATTTTTCTTAGATGGAAAACTAAACTACTTGAACCTACATAAAAATACAACTTTTAGCATTTAGATTTATGTTGAAATGGAAAGGTTTTAAGATTGTTTTGTACAATTTCTAGACTGTAAAAAAGATGCAGTGGTAAGAAAACATATTTGCAGAGGTTGTTTTTTTTTTAAATACTTAGAAATCCTCTGTGACATTTCAGCTGAATGTAAATGAAACATCAGTGTCTCACTGCAGATGTGGCTGGACTTTTGAACATCTTTACCTGTTGTGAACCAGCTCAGCCATAAGTTTGAGGACAGGTGTGGTGCATGCTGGGTCATGATACCAAAGCTCTATGGCTCGCTGTAAAATGGGCATGTAGGATGGATATCTACAGATTCTGGTTAAGGAAACACGTCAGACAGACTGTCACTTCAGTTAACATCACATGTCCACATTATCGCGCACAGACACTGAACAGTAACACTGCTGCTCAGGTGAGGTAAGGATACATCCAGTCAAAGAGCATCATGAAACTGGTTTTAGCGTTGAATGCGAATGCAATTCCTCGCAGGTCTCGGACCAAACCCACCAACGTCCTCTGATAGAATCAACAAGAGACAAGTTTGAGGTTACACATGGCTGAATGTGTACATAGCATGTGAAAACCCTCTCATTCACAGTTGTGTGTTTGTGCGTATTACCTTGGCTTCCTGCTCGTTGAAAGTGTTTGTACTCAGCATTTGAGCCACAGCTTCAAATGCAGCTGTTAGAGGCAGCATGAACTGTTCAAACTGGTCCTCGTCTTCACCTACAAGCACACGAATCACTTTAGTTTTTATTTGGTAGGTCAGTAATTAAATTCCCCAATTAAATTTCCTCAAGGGCCAATTTTTGACCTGGGCACCAAGCCGAGGGCCACAGCACCTGTGGGGCACACGGCAACAGGGAGGGGGGCGCCACAACAGCCCCACTCCAATGACAATACTGATAACAATGTTGAATCTGCACTTATAGTGCATTATATTATTAGTTGTGTCTGGGATTCAGGAATACCATTTGTCAGGGTCAAACAAGACAAATTTCACTCTGGAAACAAAAGTTGAGAACCAACAATTTACTAAAAATACATATTTGGTTTTTAAAGTCTGCTTGTAAAGTTGACAGATTTATAACAGCAGCTAGTGAACACAAAATATGATTTTAAAAATATACTTTGCTAGTCTGCTGGAACAAATCAAAAGTAATACAGTTGTAACAGCAGCCAGTTGGACATACTTAAACAATAAAATTAATTATATATATATATATATATATATATATATATATATATATATATATATATATATATATATATATATATTTTTTTTTTTTTTTTTTTTTTTTTTTCATTTATTTGCAACCAAGTCCAAAACCAGCAGTGATGAGTGCAGTTTTTACAGTACAAAAATACCAAAAAAAAAAAAAAAAAAAAAAACAAACCAGGAAAAAGAAAAAATAGTTACAAGAGATCTCAAAACACAATAAAATAATGTTGATCTCTTTTACCATTCAGCACTAAATAAAATGATTTCAGCCACACTCTTACTTCTACTTCAAATTCAAATCTGTCTAAATCTACAGAACTTATCTCCAACTACACCCCCCACACACACACAACTGGGAAACGCTCCCCTTTATATATCCCTAAGCTCCACCCATGGCCATACCAATTACCACATTATTTAATTAACACACATATTTATATGGAACAAACATCAAACTGAAATCATATTAACTCATATAAACAATGGCAATAATTATCCTCCATACATAAACACAAACAGAAGAAAAACCCAAAACAATGAATGAATGTGTGTGTGTCCTGTAGTCCAGTGGTCCCCAACATTTTTATTACCGCGGACCGGTCAACGTTTGACAATTTTACCACGGACCGGGGGCGGTTACGTAGATTGTTTATATTGGTCGCCGCAAATTATACAGAGCAGGTCTGATCTGTGGGAATCACCTGTCACCATAAATCCATATTTCTAGTCCAACTCCTGGTATTGTCTGTTAAAAACTTTCCTTTTCTTAGCAGTTGGAGGCTCTTCTTCTGTCTCTTCAGTGGCCTTTTCCTATTCGAAAAGAAATGTTCCAAAGACATCTGTTTTTTACTTACTTTGCTAACATGTGGGTTACATTTTTGGTACTCAAGTGACAGAGATGTATCCCAGAGAATGCGGTCATTTTTCAAAATAAAAGATTATTCAGACTCGGATAATAAATACAAGAGAAATAATGAATGAAGTAAGTAATTATTAAGCGGCCGGCGCCCCGGTACAAAGTGATCCACGGACTGGCCTGGGGGTTGGGGACCACTACTGTAGTCAATCATGTGTTCTATGAAGCCTGTGAATTATGAGGATATAACAGTGGTCCGGTTCTGCAGCAGGTGTGTGTGCGCACTTCCAGATGCCCACCACATGGGGAAATGGCTGAGTAGTGATGACAATGTCCAGTTTAAACATTTGTCGCAGGAGAGCCGCGCTTCACACACTCCAAAAAAGACGAGAAAAAAGAAAAACACACGCGGGGCAGAGATGATGGCACACTTATGTCGCAACGTTACAATAGTTCAAAAAAATTATCTTTTTGCTCACAAGTTGGTGTGGGCCAGTCTGTGCCCTCTCGTGGGCCGGAAGCGGCCCTATTGGGGAACCCTGCTGTAATTATTCCACGTTTGGTGAGAATTAAGGAAGCTTTAAGATGCTAAAAATAGTAGTGTATGCATCTGTACCTAGATCAACCATTAGAAGGCGCCCCAGTGCAGTGTAGAAGGTGGTCCGACATCTCATGTCACTGAGATTAGATTGGTTGTTCACTCCCAGGAAGGAGAAGTGCTCACTCTGACAAGACAAAAAAACAGTTCATGCAAAGACCAGTTGACATACATGTAAAGAAACATTGTGGTGATATACTTACAGTGTGGTTATTCAACATAAACTGGACAGCACTGAGCTTCACCAACTTCCTCACACTGCTGTATGTGCACAAGTGAAGTCAAGGAAAAGTCTGGGAAATATAAGGAACTCAGGATAAACTTACTGTGACCTAGTTCTTTCTTGTTTTTTGTTTTTTAAAGCTGTCATTCCATAGTTATTTCATTAATATTGCTGTGTTCTCCATTGTTATTGAATAACTTGTGTGTCAGTTCTATTTAAAAAATGTCCGGATTGCTTTGTTTCCAGCTGTTTTCACACGTAAGAAAAATGACTTGAGGTCCAACAACAGAGTTTACCAGTACTTTAGCAAACGTATCCATGACGTGGTAATGAGGCTTCTCTGATTGGCTCGGAATGTGTTAAGGAACACTGCCCCCTCCCCTCTCGCTCTGTGTGCGTTTACCATCCGAGAGTAGCATCCAGCTAGGTTCTATTTCGTTCCTACTGACCGCCTGGCGGTCATCCGGAACTCATAGAACCGTGGTTACATACATAACCTATCGTTTTGTGTTATCGCTTGTTTTTTTCAAGTTTGTGCAGCAGCTACTGTGGCGCCGTCTTCTCTTGTAGATGCTAATGCTACTTCAGATTCGTTGCAATGGAGCACCATCTTAATCCCACGTGGGTGATGCCAATGTCCCTGTAACGTGTAGTGGACAGGCTTTTTCTGAGTCGTTCATTTCTCTGTGTTGTTTTCTATGAATGGCAAATACAGCCAGCGGAGGTGACAAACCACTTTCAAAGGCAGCATGTGTTGGTAACTCAGGGTGACCCATCAGATTCCAAAAGGAGCGTGGAAAAGTGGTTTTCAGCGGAATGACACATTTAAAAAAATAGCAACATCTGTGTGGATCATATGATAAACAGTTCTCAAGGATATCCTAAAGAGAGGTCATTAAGTAGCTGAAGAGTCTTGGAGGTAATCGGTTCACACTGGCCCCAGTACTTCAAATTTGTGATGCTAGAAAAGAGAGAAACACTGTTAGATGCTGCTAATGTGCTTCATTGGTAACCAAGTTTTATCAAGGAGATATACTTAGTTTTAGAATTTATGTTTAACACATTTCATGGCAAATGATTTACAAGATACTTGTTATGTTTTATCAAAGGCCAAAGAACAGTGATGTTTTTAATTACTACTGCACTATGACAAATGTACACAGAAATAATTTCTGTAATTTTATGATGCTTTTATTCCTACTTATACTCACATTTTCCCTATAAAGACGCTGAGTACCATTGTCTCATCATTGAGCCCCAGGACTTCTGATAGTCGACGATAAAGCTGCAGTTAAAAAGAATATTTTTTTAATCCAGCTTGTTTGACGGACACCAACACTCCAACAAGTGATATTATTTGACTCAACAGAGGTATTTTTTTGTACATATCACACTGTTACAACATTTTGGACTTATGACTTGTGTTTTCACATTTGAATTTCTTTAGTACAGTAAAATCAGACTAATTTCCCTGCTTTTGTGCAATTTGTTTAAAGAGGTCCGAACACAACTGCACCTGGAACAAGTATTCTCAGGTAAGTCCCGGGTTAATTTTGCAGCTATGGATGGGTACAGAATCCTGGTAGTAAAGAGGCCCATCCACAAATTATTAAAGACAGGAAAATTGCTAATATCTAAGCTCATTGAAATTCTCTGAATGTGACCCAATGAAGAAAAATAGAAAAAAAGGCAACGGGTCTTTGACATATTCAGGTGTCACAAAGTGTAGCCAAAATTCATCAAGTACAGAAATGCAGGGTGCCTATAAAGTATCCTTACAATTTAACTAATGTATTATAAAAGCAATTGAACAGACAAATCTGTGAAAATTATTGTCGAAAAGTCGATACTGAAGTTTTTTTTTTTTTGCTTAAGTGGGCATTACTGCATGAAGCTCATTCAGACAGCAATGAGTTTCTCACCATGTTCTCTGTATCATAGCATCATTAATGGTTGCAAGTGTATCTGTGGTCTTTTTCTTTATAAGCACAATAACAATGGATTAGATGTATACAGTACTTTTTTATGAACACATACTAAAAGCGGTCTAGTGTGCATTCACTCTCTGGTGTTAGGTTAATTACCCGTACATTGACAGCTGCCCTGCTAACAAAAGCATGGCTGCCTATGGCCTTTCCAACCATCACCGAACTTTCATATGCATTCATACGCCAGCGTGAGGAGACAAGGAGGGTGAAGTGTCTTGCTCAAGGACACATTAACACACGACTAGGACAGAGAGGGATTCCACATGCTCTTTCTCCTGAGCCACGGCCACCCACACATCATCTTTAACATAAGGCCAATTATAAATTAAAGAAATCCAGAAATCCATTGCAATCCATCAGTATGGAAAAGTTGGATTATAACCCACCAACCAGCAGTTCCCAATGTGGTAGTGCACTATCTGGAAAATGACGGTTGGTTGAACTCTTGCTGAAGAAAAACTGACCAATGATTGGCCCGCCCATCATCCCACAATGTGATTAAAAACATTAACTACTGAACAGGCTGCGTTAACTGAAAATATTCCATCCTTGGTAGATTTTTTTATTTTTATTTTTTTAAGATAATAGAAAATTCTGAAGGCTGTCCATTTTGACAGATAAAATACTGAGGATAATCTACCAAACAAAGTTTCACACAGAACCTCCTGTGTCTAAACAGACATCAAACAGTCCATAATAGTTTCAGTGTAGAACCTACAGCGCTACTGTTCACTACAACACTGAATACAACCACACATAGTCCTAGACCAGGTCAATTATCCAAAATGGGATAAACTGCAAAAACATGTGGGGACGGGGGTGTGTATATATATATATATATATATATATATATATATATATATATACACACACATATACATACACATACACATTTTTATTAAGGGGTACAGGCACAGGTAAAAAATGAAGTGCGGGCAGGTAGTGGGACATGAAGTGACAAAATTTATGGATAAATCCATGGTTGAGCCATAAACACATTGGCTGTAGTCTTTGCCTTTAAGTACACTGTGACAGCACTAGATTGATCAGCAGTATTATTAAGTCTTACCTATATTCATCCATATCTGGAGTAGTTTTATCTAAAACCGAGTCTCAGTGTATTATATAAACCTGAGCCAAATGACTGCATATAAGGTGCATATTTGGAGAAATATGCACCTTTTTTTTCTCATGTCTGAACAATGATGGGACTAAATGTTGCCAATTGCTTGGTGGGTGATGCATCTTGGCACATATGGATTTTCTTTAGTGTAAAAATAAAGTGAACAAGAGGGGAAACACTTCACAGTTCTGATTCAGACCATCTCAAATTAACTATAGGTATGAAAATGACAATATTTGTAAAAGTCTTAGACTAACATAATTCACTGGATTTTAAGAATTGTTTTGCGGGTGACAAAAATGATACCTGAAAGATACACAACTGCCAGCTCTAAAGTACTAGCTACTCGAGGGTCAGCAGACAGACAAAACATGAGGAGCCTGACATTTATGGTGGGTGTCATTCTAGTCTAGGCGGCTGAAGACATTTCCAATACTAACACTTCCACTTCACTTCATTTGGAGTGGACTTCAAAAGTGAGTCGTCCCTCGAAAAATTAAGTGAGAAGTCTAATATTTCACTACACATAGGGAAACAGTGGGGAAAAAAACCCCCACATCAAGCGCCACTTTCTTTGACGTACAGTTACGGTTGTTACAGTGTGTGAAAATGCCGTCTCTGGACGCAATGTTGCCTCTTATGTTGGGTTAGTAATTCACTTTTGCTTGTTAAACAAAAGAAAAAGTACAGGGAAGCTTTCTGGCAGTGACCCAGGTTTGTCTTTTAGTTTCTTTTTTATTCCCTGAAGCTTAATTACAATTTGTTTTATGTCTTGGGGAAAACAGCAAACCATGTCCTACTTATTTTGTGATCCACAGTCGAAATGTAAATGCAATGATTATGTGACAGAAACATAAAAAAAACAGTCCAGCTGTCTATTGGTGTATCTACCTTTTCTCTCAGTCCTGTCAGCTGCGTCAAATTGTTTGACGCAAGTCATAGCTGTCAAGTTTATTTTTGGTTTTGCTGGGTTCGCACAGTATTTTGGGTAATATGAGCTTCCACTCTGTTCATAGTGCGGGTCCCACCTGTACTCAGTATGAAGGGAAAGTTTGAAGTGATTTTTAGCACTTTGACTCGCCCTCAAACGTAATGGGACACACTACACTTTCACATGAACGCACAAAAGCGAGTGTTAGGGGTAAAATTAAGTGGAAGTGGTAGTAATAGGAGTCTGCAGGAAACAAGGCACAACCCCCTTGAGAAAAACAACAGCATTAGACATCAAACGTCTCTCCCAGAGACACATTTCACTAAAACTGATCCAGTTTGACACTGACTCCAAAGATGAAAGCTGTTTCTAACAGACTGATCCCACACGGTTCTATTAAATAACAAAGCCTGGATTCAGACGTCATGTAACACCACCTCCAAAGGTTAAGGGTACTAATATCAAACCAGACAGAAACCACAGACGTTTATTATTCCACTACTTATCTGGGAAGCTGAAATGTTGCAGTTTCTGTCCAGAACAAAGAGAAAGACACTGCGTCAGTCAACTGGTGGGCGATGTCATGTCACGCAGGACAATGGTTAAACATCAGTAGTACAGACTGAGACTCTGCAACTCTATGGAAACTGCTGCCATCAGCACAACAGCAGAAACCACAGCATTCAGGACAAAAGACCTGCTCATTCCCTTCAACTTGGCCCCAACGTGACCAGCGGACAGTGCAGGGGGCAAAGGGTGTTAAGCGAGTTCAGGGTTAATTTTTCCAACAACAATACATACACGTATACTGACATGACACTGACTCTTACCTTTGATGATTTCTGCACCTGGTCTCCGATGTAAATCTTTCTGAACTGTTCGAAGAAGCTGAGCATAGCCAGCTCCAGCCTCTCGTTGCCGGCCTGGGCGAGCCGAGAGTCTGTCAGATTCATCAACTGGAGAACCCTGAGATGTACAACAAACAGGCCACATGCAGCAGGTCATTAAAAAAACATTTTCATCTTCACACCAATAGATACAGGTTTAAAGACCCAGAATTCATTTTGTAGTGATTTACATATAACTTGTGTAGATCTTCATAAAAGTTCTAATTAAATTCAAAGGTTATTAATCAAAACATGAAGAAAAATATTACGTTTCAATAAACTGTCAAATAAAAATAAGACAAGCATCTACAACCGTCAAAGTACATGGGCTTTACTGTTAATCAATGTTTATGAAGAACACAGTGTTTCCATGTTCACTGTGGAGCCTCTGAAGGCATTAACTAGTCATATCTGATAATGATGTGAAACTGAAAAACTCCCCTTGTATTGTTAGGGTAAGTGGTTGAAAAGTTATTCAACACTTTAAACCAGTAGATGCTTTTGGTCATCAGAGACGTTTAGGTCTTTGAGAATTAAGTTAACTAACTTCATTTCTTTATTTTGAGTATTTGGCACATGGTGCAAAGCTGGGGATTCAGGATCACTGGTAAAATTTGCCAAAGTCTAATGAAAGAAAGGAAAAATATTTCACCATCAGTGGTGTATTGACAGACTCTAAAGTATACTTACTAGTTACTTTATTTTGCACACAACAAAAGAAGTATTATGTTTGGATATATTTACTGATTTAATTTTTATTTGATCTTTCAAATCAATAAAAATATGAAGACAGGGTAAAAGTACTTGGCTTATTTTAGTTTGTCTTCACTGTACCTCCTTAGCAAATTGTAACTTGCTCAGTCATTGAATTAATACTATTATTTCCCCAATGATAACCAAGTAAAGCCTGTTTACCTCTGGTATATACACAATACTTTGTGATGGTTTCTGGTAGTGACTTGAAGCATCAACAACATTTACAGAAAGTACATGATTTCCATTAACATTAAAAAAAATTCAGGCACCAATTTTCTGACGTGCGACTGATTGTAATGTGAAATTGCTACAGAGAATAAATATGAGCTGGTGAAGTAAGGAAGTCAGCTGTAGCCATTGGACAGACATTTGTCACTTGTGCTGGCTGCCAACACAACTGAGAAATCTGGTAGAAGTTGCAAACGTCATTGATAAACATATTTATTTTTCCATCACCAACTGTTGAACAGAATGTTGTGTATGTAGCACGCAACAATTATTTATAAAAAAATAAATAAATCATACAAAAATTGCATCTATGCAACACCTAGACAAAATAAACTTCTAAAGTTATGAAGTGTTTGAGATTCTTACCGGCAGACCAATTCTCCGTCCATGGCATCCTGCTCGTCTGTACTGGCAAAAGACACTCGTCCACCAATTACCGCCCCAATTATATACACCAACCATGTCAATCGACCTACACAGGAAAGTACAATGACAAATATGTAGTTTATTTGCAATCTGAAAAGCACTAAATTATTCAATATAGAGCAGGTGGTCATCATACTCATTTCAATAAACTGAGAGGCCACGTATTAGTTTTGCACGGTTCACGCACCTTCCTGGACAGTGATGTCTGCAGGGGTAGAGTTCGTGGACTGTAGCAGCTCCTGGTAGGTCTGAGCTGCCTGGTCGAAGAGCTGAACAAGTAGAGCACATGTCTTCTCGTACTCACACCTCCCTATGGTGGATAGCTGGTCCAGCTGCTGCTGAACAAGCCCAGCGTCATCCAGAGGGTCTTCTAAACCATCTCTGTGGGCAGACACATTTAGATAATCTTAGAGCAATGACAAATTTCTAGCCTCATACATCAGACCTTTCCAGCCTCATCACACTATACTTCCGATCAAAATTATTAAATGCTTATACAATCAAATAAATCATGAATAATAATGCTTTTGAGTGTGCAAGTGTGCAAGTGTATTACATTATGTAATACCTATAGACATTGAATTTAACTTTTTAAAAATGTAATTTAAGAACTTAATTTTCACAAAATTTTCACTTCGTGCTTTTTAATCATCTGCATAAATCCTATTATTTAACTGTAATGTTTGACATGACATAATGTCTAAGTAAGGGCTTTGTATCCCGAAAATTTAACTTGGCGACTGTAAAAACCTTTGGTAACTTTAATTTCCTGAATTTTCCTGACATGGAGAATTAGATTTTAACATTCCAAGATCTTCTATGACTGTGGGAACATTATACACAACCTTTATCCATCAAGGCCACTGGAAAAATCTAAATCTTACCAAGCATGTTTTTCTAATTTCTAGTCTAAATATCTCATTACACTTAAAATAAAACAATCACCTAAAGAGTAACTTTTCAGTGAGATATAAGAACTTATTTTTAGACAATAGCTCTGAAAATGTGAAGAAGTGAAGATCATTTTCATTTGTTCCACTTTTTTGCTTGAATCTGCCAATTATCTTGGTAAGAATTTGTGAAATAATATTTTCTACATTTTTTGTCGAAAAATTAGTTCTTTATCTCTCACTGAAAAGTTACTCTGTACATGGTTATTTCTTATTTCAAGTGTGATGAGATATTTGGACGAGAAACGAGAAAAACGCACTTGGTAAGATTCAAATAATTTTTTCTAGTGGACTCACTGAGAATAATAAACATCACAGATCATCAGTCGATCTGTAGCAGTTTTCATGAGACTGGAAACTAAATTTTCATTTCAGTTTCTCAGCCTGATGTAAATTGCCATGAACAACGTTGCTATGTTTCAGTAGCACAACTGCATATCTGCTGTGGATCTTACCTGAGGATGACGTGCACCGACTCTAGTCGTGATGTGATGTAGGCCTTGGTGACCTCTGGAGTATACGTCTCCAGCAGATGAGGCTCAGTGGCTTTAACATATGGGACTGATGCAGCCAGTCGCTGCCATAAGCTCAACAGGTAGTGGACGCTGTTGGGGGCGAACTCCCAGTGCTGCAGCGTGACAAGGGAGAGGAACAGTTGAGCACTAGGTATTGACTGATGGTTACTTCACTTTCCAAAACCTTTGCATTCTTTATACCCTTCATAGGCCATTTCTCCACTGTGCAACATCAGGCAATAACATGTAATGAATGACTACTGCGTGGAAAGGTGACCTCTACTAGTTTTGACATGAAACCATATGTGAAGCACAGGAATAGACTACACTGAATTTATGGACAAAGAAGCTTAAATATTAACAGGATGTACAAGACTTCTGCAAAACCGTATTAGAAATTACAAAATGATTTAAAAATGTTCATGGTTGGATCATACAAGAACGTCAAGACAAATTCAATAACTTCACACATCTCTCATAATTCCACCGTTTCAGCCTAATGAAGGTAGCCTTGCCGTGCCAGACCCTCCTAGCGGCTTAATCACCAATTTAGTTTAGTCATTCGACTCCATGAACTTTCCAGCATCTAACTACATCATCCTAAAGATTACGCTGATTGTTTGTAGTACCGTCCTATTGCATACAGAAGGATTTGAAAGACAAACTTTTAGCCCCGCCTCCCCTGCCTATGAAGCGTTCCTAGACTAGGAGACCAGGAGTAAGATTTTGATTTCTATCCTTGGACCCACAGGAAGACGGTGTAAGGATCTGAGGGCCAGCTCAAAAATGGTAGCCATGCTTTTATCAGTCTGCCCCAGGGCAACTGTGGATATATATGTAGTTTACCACCACCAGAGTGAGAATGTGAGTGTGAATGAATAACGGGTCACTAATGTAAAGCGCTTTGAGTGGCCAAAAAACCGCTATTTAAATCCAATCCATTATTATTACTAATTTCATCTATAACAATGAAAAAAGAATTTCCCACCAAAGATCTTAAAGCCCTACCACCAGATCAGCAGAAATGCAACTTGATGAGTAACTAAGGTATATACACTAACTTTAAGGTATATTTATTACCATTTAATGCCTTTTTTTTTTTTATTATCTCATTTTTAAAATATAATACCTTTTGACCAAATGTAATAATTGTAATGGCCATTAAATTTTGTGTTCTTAATTTATCACTTTTTAAGCCTGTGGACACCCTGGAAACTGTTTTATGTTTCATACAATTGAAGAATCGCCAGTGAAGAGAGAAAGAAGGCCAAACCTAGAATATTTCTTCTAATTAATAGCAAAAAAATGTTGCTTTAAAATATGATAATCGACCCAAACAAGAAAACATTTTTCCAATTTAACTGGACTAAACACAGAATGGGTTTGACAATGATCTAAAATCTCTAAACTATATTCCATTTGTCTGGCAAAAGAAGTGGTAAAGACCATACATTTGGCACCTGTGGGAGACAGATCAAACAAGATAGATTCAATTCTTATTACAAAAAAACTACAATACCCACCTGCAGACTGGTGACAGTGAAGTTGGCTATGAGGCGAATGACTTCAGGATAGTTTTCTACTTTGACCAGCTCCCCCAACTGGTAATTACTCTTCAGTCTCGCCAGCAAACGACAGAACTCATGGTAGTTATTAGGATCTGGCAAACACTAAAATAAACACATCAAGTCACACAATTAGCTGGAGAACAAATAAACCCCTAACAAATATATACACAATTAATGAGAGAACAAACCTGTGGGTTTGCTAGTATCCTTTTAACTCCGTCGACCAAATGTGAAAGAAACTTTGCTCGTTCTGCATTGTTGAAGAGTGACCTCCGAACAGAGGCTATCTGAACTAAACATGACAACACCTACAGAAACACACACACACTAACAATGTAGTCTGCACTTTCAGGATGCTTCATAGTTCATTGTGGATATATAAGCATGAATTTCACTTACCAATGGGGAAAGGGATGGAGGAATGGAATGATATAAATTGAAAAAGAGCTGCAGGGTGGAGGAATCAAGAAACGCTGCAAGAACAAAATTAAATATTGTTAAGAAAAGAGTCAAAGTTAAAATTCATATTGTATTCAAGCCGGTTAAGATCAACTCATCCAGACCAGTAAGACAGATTAGGTCCACTTTCTCTGGACATACCTGATCTCCATGAGGTGGGGATTTGTACGGTGCAGAGGTCGTCTGAGGACTCATCTGTGGAGGTTCCTATAAAATCATAGTTGAGGCAATTGTAGCTGAGTTTGAGCAGCTGCATCAGCAGACCGTGTTGAGATTCATCGTTCAGGTTTAGATTCTTCCCCGAAGCCTATGGAGGGAGGGAAAAATAAATAAATAAATAAATAAATAAATATTGCCAACAGCTGGTTTCTTAACTGGTTGAGGCGTAGCATCAGCCTAAGTGATTCCAAAGGTTCAACCATATTCAAGATGAAGAGAATAAGAAGATTCTTATTTCCATCTTGGAATTAACTTGACTATTCTGCGGCTGAGACAGATTTGAACCTTTTTTAAGCTTCATTAATCACTGATCCTGTTCATTACTCTCCATTTGGGCAAACTGTGTTGTAAGCTGACTTTATCCACAGGTTATGTTTGTTTATTAAAGGTTTGAAAAGGATCTGAACGTTAGAATTATTTTAAAACACAAAAAACACAGCAGCTAAATGTGTCTCATTCTTTATAGGGTCAGATGTACCTGTTTAAGGAGGTTGCAGGAAAGAGTGAAAATGTCGAAGAGAGAGGAATCTCTGAATGAAGATGCAATCTTCCTATGTTTGGTCAGGGGATGCGTTGTGTCAGCCTGAGGGTAAAAGAGAAAAGAGTGTTTCAGAGAAAAAAAATTAATGAATGAAAAGAGGTGCATTTTGGATGATTTTACACAGTAAATCCTTGGTGATTAAAGCTCACACGAGTAATCACCATTATGGAGAGGTATAAAAGCTCACCTGATTGATCTCATTCGTCAGCTGGGAGAGGATTGTGACCCCTATGATGCAGTGTTCAACACTATCCTGTAAACACGGCAATGACGGGCACAATATTAATAAACACACAATTACACAAACTGAGGTTTTTCACCAGGGAGTGAACATACCTGTAGAAAGCGGGTTACATCAGCGATGACATTTCTGAAGACATAGTCATCTTTCTGACAGTCAAACCAGCCCAGTTTGGTGATTCTGGCATAGAGCTGAATCAAGGCCTGGGTCACAAATGCTGCTAGTTTTGGCCGTGTCGCCAGGTAATTCAGCACATAGTTTCCTACAAAAAAAGAAAAACAATCCCTACCCTGTTAGAAGACAGCATTTTCTGAATGACTTCACATAATCTGTACACAACTTAAACTGAATGATACTGTAAAAAAAACTAAAATAAAACAAACCAAAAAAATAATGTACGCCACTTCCTACAAAATGTATCAACAGTGTTGTGTGTTAGCTGAATAGAAGTACTGCGTTTAAAGTGTGTGATATGTAAGAGATACTTACGAATGTCAATGCGTTGCTCAAGTGGTAGAGGGTTACTGGTTCGAGATACCAGCTTGGACAAACAGGTTGCTGCGAGCAACTGAGAGTAAGATGACTAGAGAGAGAAGAAAAGCACAAATGTTAGGTGTTCACTTTCATTTTTCAGTTTCATGTCGTTGTGTTTCAAAGCTCAGTTAATCACTACTCCTTTGTTTATCGTGCTCCATCTGACCAACTGTCACATGCGTCATAAAGCAACATTATCCAACAGGTTGTCTTAGTGGTGCAACAAGCATCATCTTCACTGTCAAGACAAGGTGGGCTACACAAGACGAACAGTTTAGCAGGACTTTCTTCCAACATTGTTTATATAAGTAAACAGGAATGTGTTGGCTTTTACTATCACAGAAGGGGAACTCAATATATGCCTTTAACCCATCTAGGTATGTACACAAAAAGCAGTGGGCTTCTACTGGAGGCACCACAAACAGATAATTAACCTAGCATATTAAGTTTTTAATAACAGAAGAAACCGGTGAACCCAGAAGACATGTGGAGAAAATGCATACTCCACACAAAGGCCCTGGGCAAATGTGAACAAACTACACATCTACTGTGCGGTAAGAGTGCTACCCACTGACCTGCTGAATATTAAGTTGTAAGCATTTTTCAGCTCATCCTTTGTTAGCTGCAAAGAGGCCACTTTGCCAGACTGGCTAAGTTTTAGTGTTTTATGTCATCTAAAAAATCTAACAGCAGCAAAACAAACAAAAAAGACACACGAGCTTTGTACTAAACAAACAACATGTACATCATCCTTCCCTTTTAGTATCCAGCATAATACTGGATTCCTCACACTGTTGTGTTGTGGTGCACCATGACATCGCCTGTACAGGTTGCTGATGAAGGGCAGTTTTTAAATGATGTGACTTGTCTTTATGATAAATGCTGATTGAGACTACAGCTCGGCTGATTAATCGAGCCAATTATAGCCCATCACCGATTAATCGAAAATGGCCTATATGTAGCCGATCTATTAACTTTTTTTTTTGCAGTGGAGATTGCTGCTCCCGTGCAAGCTGCCCGGAGACTTGGAGAAAGAGTAAAGCTTGTCAGTTCCAGTTTTACTTCTGCTCTGACACTCATGCTATCACCCACCACCACACACAGACACACAAATCAGACACATACCCCCCCATGCGCCAATGAATAGATAGGTTTAACCTTTGATTTAAGCGCACCCCTGTCTACCTCATAATTTTCTTCTGCAGGCATGTCTGTAATAACAGTGTAAGGGAGACTGGGGAAAACTCTAAGGTGGGTCAGTTGTAGTGCTTTAAGGCAGACATCCACATTTGTGAGGGAAAAAATAATTTAGTGACAAGTAATATTTTTTGGTCTAATTAGGCCTTTGCCACGGACCACATCCAGTACAAGCCCTATTGAGTCCACTGTGTAGGCTATTTGAAAATGGTAGCCTACACGTCGCATTCTCCACTATTGAAGGCAGGTTTTTTGTAGTTGTTTTTGTTTTGGCACTACATGACTTACGCACTTCCTGAAATATGTTACCAATTTAATGGCTTCTTGTAATTTTAAGAAAATTTTTTTTATAGCTCATGGGTTAGCCTACCTGTCGGGTGACGAGTTTTACACGCTGTTACAAGTACCGGTAATTTTCAAATGCAGTATAGAACCTTTTTAAAGGAGTCATTCCATAGTTATTTCTTTAATATTACTGCGGTCTCCATTGTTACTGAATGCATTGTGTGTTGGTTCTATTTTTAAAAATGTCAAGATTACTTTGTGTCAATCTGTTTTTGGAGGGTAGAAAAGTGACTTGAGGTCAAACAACAGAGTTTACCGGTACTTCTGCACATGACACCGTAATGAGGCGTCTTTGATTGGCTTAGAATGAGTGAAGGAACACTCCCACATTGGTCAGGCATTTCAGTCAGTTCAGTCTAACCTGCTGAAGCTTGTAGTTTATATCTGACCAGACAATACAAGCTCTAACTATATTCATGTTTTTGAATTAAATAAAATGTATATTATACATTATCTAATTGTTTATGAATAGCAATTCGATGAATTTTATTTTTTGTTCTATTTTGATTTACACAGTAAAGAAACCTTGATAATATATTCTGAATTAGTGCATTCCAGGAATATACAAAGAGCTTTGTGCTAATGACAGTTACCAGTGGAAGTTTCCAGAGCTGCTGCTCCTTGTGTGTGATGAGTCTGTGCACTGCTACTGCATATATTTCTTAAACACCTTTCTGAAGAGACACCATGCTTCCTTTTTTTATACATGCTTTGTGCACACACAAGTGTTTGAATTAAGACAATGCTTGATATTGGGTGACTGTAACAGGACATTTGCTCAAGAGGACAGTGCCGGTATGTGCCATTTTGTAACAGTCAATACTTACACTGCCTCGCTCCAGCAATAGCTGACATTTGCTGAGACAATCGGGGCTGTTGGTGAACTCCACCAGAGCCTTTTCTGCCTGGTGTCGGACGGCGGTGTCGGTAGTCTCGTACAACTGCTTACATAGGATCTCCAGCTGGGCAAGGCCCTAGATAAAAGACAGAAATGTGGGAAGACACGGGCTTATCAGTGAAAACCAGACTTGCCTGACAGACTATGCACAGGACACATGTTCATGATTTTAAAACAAGATGTCAAGATATAAGAACAGAGAGTACCATGTGTTCCTGACATATCTCCACACATGTACACAAACAGAAGAGGGACATGGATGCTTCACACACTTAAGAGTTGCGCTCATGTGCTGAGTCACAGTCAAAGAGAGATGCATGTTACTGATGAACAGGCTGATATTCTCTGCTTATGTCAGAAAATTATACAATACAGGGTTTCCCCCAGAAGTCTTCCTAAGCCTGGTGATAGAACTGCTAGGGAAGGCCACTGGTGGCCCGCTATGTTTTTGTTAAAATTCTTATAAAAACTCTTTCACTCCATCTGTCATAACTAGGGATGTGACTTTTGGTTCAAAACACTATTTGAAATTCACTACAAACTATTCGAATATTATTCGTAAATCGAATGTGTTTCCATACCCCTACCTGCAACACATGCATATGAGTTAAGACTTCAGTATGTGAACAAGGTTAGAGGAATTAACGAAACTGATAGTGTCATTGAGCAGATATGACATCACATGACTCTACAGTGGCATCCGGCTGGAAAAAGATAAGAGCCTCACACCAAACCCTGCCACCTCTAAACCATCTGTCTGCTCAATGAAGCAAGTCCTTAAACACCAAGTTTATAATTTACATGAGATAAAGTTAAACCAGACCAAGTAATTACAGTATCTGCCAACAAGAGACAGTTAAGATGAGGAAACACCATATGATGTTGGGGTTAAATTTTGTCATGCGAGACTATGAATTAGACCTCCAACTAATGATAATTTTCATAATCAAAAAATCTGTAGGCTATTTTAATAACTAATCAATTCCTCATATTTCGCCTTAGCGGCTCAGTTCAACAGTCAACCAATTATTACTCAGGTCAACTATAACATCAGACATGCCTGTTTGAAATTGGGCTGTGCAATTTGGTGAGAAAGTTCAATTATAACAAGTGGTGCCAGGCACAACAAACCCCATACTCTTACCCACATTTTACCTGATGTGCCGCATTTCTTCTCATTACAAAAACAGATTTGGCAATGTCAATTCAAAGTGAATGGGAGCTGTCGCAACGTTCTAGAGAGCCGCAGAATAACCTGGAATAACGTCTCAGGAGTTAAAAGGTTGAACTAAATTAATCAATAAACGGGGATGGGAGAAGACTGAGGTGTTTTGAGTTTGCGCATGTGCCTGGATATGTGGAGGCAGATGTAGCCTAATAATTACACTACCTTGGTACATTTGCTAAAAATAATTACAACACATGAGGCTACATGCTATCAGATGCTAGTACTCGCCATTTAGTGAAATACTCCGAGTCCGCTTTGACAGAGTGCCGTTGAAGTGTGGATGCGTTCGGTTAGGATGCTAATGCTATTTTGCCATGGGCAGTGTTGTCTGTCTAATGCAGCGTAAAATGGTCCCAAACTTTTATTAAGTAACTAATTATATTTCAAAAAGCACCTGTTTAGTAGCATGTTTGCAAGTGTGAAAATGGTTGCTAGTAATTTACATTTCGTGATCAGCTTTTTGATCGGCATATTTTTAGGAAATATTAGCCGAATTCTGATTGGCAGCCGATCGATCGGTGCAGCACTAATATATACACAAACATCTATCTTATTGGTAATTCCCTGCTCCAAACGGTTATAATCAGCCTAGAAAAATATACCGGCCTCTAGATTGGACTACTGCCGCAGAGCAACAGGATGTGTTCAATTCATATTCATCATGTGACCTGAGAACAAAATAAGCAGTGGTTGTTATATCACATGTTCATCACGTAAAATATCTGCTGCTCTCAAACTGCCTGCCATTTAATCATTAACACAAATAACACGTCTGAAGACATTTGGTATCGATATGAACACACGTCACATTCACTGATGATGTGGTCACTTTATCCTTAATATTTCTCTGAAACATGACCCGAGAGATGCTTTTTTTGCAACAGATTTTTGTGCCATGCCCTGCCTTTTCCACCCCTCACTTCATCTTAGCAAACATGTATGACAAAAATAACCTCAACCTTACCTTCCAACCTGCCTGCATCTCTTTACAGTGTCTGTCATGTGTGCTAATGTCACCACTAAACAGCATAATAATGACAGCCATAAGTACAACTTTATCATTGCTTGTTTCACTGTCAAACATTACTACCCACACTACAACCATTTACAAATTATGAGTATACGTTTATAAAAAAAATAAATAAATAAAAGATTTTCAGATTCTGGATCGATTCGTATATTAATTACTTAGGATTGATTCATCCAAAGATAAAAAATTTTTTCATTATTATTTTAAGCACATTTTTCCACCAGTGAACATTTATCCCAGTGACCACTGGCACGTCATCAAATAAACATGACCTCAAACAACCTTGGTGTGGGACGGAGTTAAAGTAGTGACAGACTTAGCAAAAATTTTCTGAAAACACCATTTCTCAAGGCTCCAGTCTGGAAATATTTTGGGTTTTGAAAACAAAAAGACACAGATGTGCTTGAACAAAACCAATTCCGTTTGCAAGTTGTGTCAAATCGAAGTGAAGTATTTTAGAAATACGACGAAGTTGAACAAGCACTTGCAACGACATAACCTGGGAATCAAGCTGTCCACAGGACAAACAGGACAGCAAATGAAACTGAAAGAATATTTAACACTGCCAGCCAATTCAGCACCATCTCATACGATTGCACAATTTGTAAAGACATGCGGCCATACTCTGGCGTTGAATACAGGAGCTTCAGGTGGCTTGTGTGTGCATTGTGACTTCAAACAATATTGTTTGAGGTCACAATGTATTCGTTCATCCCCTGAATGTTTTAAAAGTTCAAAAGTAGTTTACAAAAATAAATGAATAAAATGTTCTTTATTTCTGGCTTCCCTGAAAAAAAATAAACCTGGCTGCACGCCACTGTGCCACAGTTATGAAATTTAAGACTTTTTTTTTTTTAAATGAACACTAACCTGAATTGGATTGGATCAGATAGAATCGAAAAGAATCGACTCTTAATCTTCAGAATTGGATTGTTTCTTGAAATTTGAATGATACCCAGGTCTAATTATGAGTACATTTATTGTATTACTGTTCACATCAACTTAAAATACAAAAAAAAGGTGTTGAGCATCTCTAACAGTCAAAGGGTTAAAGCCACTGCAATATTGCGATGCACATAATTAAAGCGTAACTTTGCCTCCACTGTGACAGCCTGAGCTAAACTTATGCTGTAACGAGAAAAGTTGTTCATTGAATTGCATTAGAAATAAAGGCAGAAAAAAGGAGATTAAATTTGTATGTGCTCGGTTTTGACCATGAGAGATGAGAACTGTTAGAAGAGCAATTTTCCATGATGCAGTTGCTCTTACTTGGCTTTAATACTTTTACATTAATGGAGAAAAAAAAAATTGGTCTCTTGCTTATCTTTCTTAAGGTTGAATTAAATATCTGAATTAAAAGGATCACCAGATTAAATACTAAATTCAGCTGCAGATTCTGGTTATTCTCCTAGAATTGATCATACAAATTCAAGTAAGTGAAAAAATTAAAAAGGCGTGTCTGAAAATGTCAACTTTATTCCAAAACCAGCACCGGCAAAAACCACAAAAAAGTACAAAGTACCTATAGAAATAATAACAACTAAGTCAAATGACATGAACAATGTACACTGCAGTCTTCAAGAAATGTGTACAGAACTTACAAACAACTGTAGATATAATTAATTAGCATACACGATAAAATAATAATGCCAAGCACTTTTGATGTTTGTTTCAAAACACAGACCTAAAAGTTTATCAGGGTAAGTGATGGTTGATTAAAAGTGAGCATACAGACATTTTTGGCTACACTATGTTGTTTGTGGTGATCCTGGCGTCATGTGCATAACAATAAACGTCTGGGTGAAACAACAACGAAACCAATGTTTAGTGGCAATGAAACCAAGGAGATAAAGCTGCAATTCAGAAAAATTATAATCACATTCCTTTTTTTAAGCAATTTAAGTAAATTAATTATGGCAGCTCTACAGCCTCAATCCTCCATTCCTTTTTCATTTTTAAAATAAGAAAAAAGACATGAATGAATACATGCTAGACAAGCGCAAACTGCTTAAAATGGTTATATATAAGAATCCTAGAGTAGTCCTGAGCGGTTAGATAACAACAGCAACATCCTATTCAAAAATTAATGACACTGAATAACTACAACTAGAAGGATGTATGAACAGAGAAGATGCCATAGATGTGTGTTATATTATCTGTGGTAAATAGAGGTGAAATGATTCTTTGAGGAATTTGAAAAAATTAGAGTACAAAAAAAAAAAAAAAAAAAAACATTGCTCAAGTCAGATTCATTGCCTAAAATATGTGTTTAATGGACGTCAAATAGGGGTGGGAGAAAAAAAATGGATTCCCATTTGCATTTTGATTTTTTTGGTTTACGATTTTTAAATCTACCTTTTGTTTAAAAAAAAATCCAATTTTCCCATATTTAAGTGATTAATTTTAAGGTGGAAATAATTACCGCTTGTAAAGACCGTAGATTTGCACGCAGATGTATAATATGCATCATGGAATACACAGAAATGACCTCACTGAAGGCACACAGATGACAGCTAGCTTATTATCTTATTAGCTTCAACAACACACCAGCGTTAAACAGCATTAATTTATGCACAGATAAACAATACACTATGCTATTATCTATTCCAACTGTATTGTGTTATTAATCTCATCTTGTGAAATTTACACACAGTAATAAACCAGGAGTATATGAATTAAAGGTGGGAAAAAGAGGGTGAGATGGCGATAGTGGCATAATTGCTTAGCAACAACACAATGGCTAATTCTAAGCACGGAGGTGGTGCATTCAGTGCCATTGTAACATCTCTGGTGCGTTCAACAGCGCAGGATATCTGAAAACCTTTGAGAAAATTAGTTGTTCCTGAATAAATATAATGAAACAATCAACAATTATTAAACTGTGTGGGCTTTCTAACAGTAAATTCTGTAATGCACACGTGGCATACTGCGGAAACACCACAAACGTTACTGCACACTTAGCAAGACACCATCCTGAGGTAAATGCAGAGCAAGAACAACTAAAAAAACTAAATAAATACTGGAGAAAATCTATTTTATATTGTACATTTCTTTGCCCCTTTTACATGCAGTCCAGGATTTGAAATGAGAGTGTAAGTTCACTTTATTATGAAGTATGTTCATTTAAAGGCTCCTATTTGTGTTGTGTGCAGATGGATGTAGCAGTTTACTTCCCAAAGTCTGGTTCAAATATATTACTGTTGAATAAATCTGAACTGACTCACATATGATGTGCATTTTTTGGGGGGAAATATGGCTCCTGATATGATCTGTAGGCATCATCATTCAGCTTTTTCATGTGGTCTGGTGTTAAAAAGGCAAGCGAAAAATCGGGAATATCGAAGATTTGCAATTTAAATCGAATCGGTACCCAAAAATCATAAAAGAATCGAATCGGCATAAAAGCATATCATCCCAGCCCTATGAAAATATTCAAGAGTTGAAGCCCTTGTGGCAAATGTTATAAAGTCTTAGACAAATGGAAATAAAAATGCCTGATCATTGCACTTGTATAAGGAAGAAACAGCAAATATAGAACAAAAACTCTTTGATGTTGCAAGTACTGTTATAGAAGGAAAAAAAGGTATCTCATCATGACTAAATAGATTTGTTTGCCCTAGATCAAGCTGTTTTATCAATTTTAAACTCTGAAAACATTACAAGTACTAAGTGTATCAATTTACAACATTTAAAGTAGTATTCAGGTATCACTGCTTTTCTTGTTACTTAACTGGCTAAACAATGAAGCTGCATAGCATTATTTGAGACTATTATTGATGATGCTAGTTTCAATGGTTGCTACATCTATATATCTATCAATATAACTTATATCAAAGTCTTCCTGATACAATTCTAGCTCAATAAAGTTGAAAGATACAAATTATTTAATTTTTTTACAACAGCAGCCAATGTCTTCACTATTGATTTCACTCCGGTGGGTAAATGACCTTCCAAGCTGTTAAATATTTGTCTTTTGGTTTACTTAGGAGCTCAGTAAAGCACTTTGGCATTTAATCCCATTGGTTTTTACTGCTACAAGAAAAACAGTTCAATGAACTGCTGAAGACGTTCTATCAATGTATATATATATATATATATATATATATATATATATATATATATATATATATATATATATATATAAATTTAAATATTTAAAGCACTTTTGGTGACTGCTATGTGAAAGGAGCTGCTTTGACAACTTTCTAGAAAGTAGACTTACAAATGAGTAGTATTTTTTGCCAACCTTGCTCTCACGCTTTCCTGGTTTCACTCTCACAGCCATTAGCGTACAAAAATCAGCAGTGAATAATGGTGTGGAAATCTGAAACTTTACACGGATTAAAGTTGCAGCTGTGTATGAAGGCGGTTCTACAAAGCACTAAGCATCACATAAACACTTAAAGAACTTCCACACAGAGGAAATGTCAAGCGAGACAGAATAGAGCATGCTCATGTTGGAGGCCACCAGCCTGTGCTTAATTACACTAAAGCAAACCAAGGAAAGACTGTCATTTCATTTTGATGTGAGCACCATCTTGCTGCTACTTTGTAAATGTTTTAATTGTGTCCAAGTTAAAACACAATAAAGACAGTACTTCACAATAAAACGTTTTATAATTTTCGAATTCATGTCAAATGAGGTGTTCAGGTGCCACTTACTCAATCCTTCAAGTTATGCTACATTAGACAGCCAACAAGAATACCACCAATCATCACACCAGCCATAAAAAGTCAAAAGGTAAACAGTGTTGTCTACAATGTTCTTATGTGATCTGTACCATATATGTCACACACAACATAGTAAACAAGCCCACTGAACATCCTATGAAGAGTGCCATGCATTTATAGTCATGATGAAGCAGGTTTTCAACCTGTTGGGGTGATATAACCAAGACCCAACATACCTTCTAATAAATTTAGCCACTTGTTGGTGTGTTCAAAAAAGGGTGTCTATTCTGGCATAAAAAGAAAATGTGGTTATCTTTCATTCGTTTAAGAGATAACTAGAAAAACAGCTTTTCTTGTCAATCACGTGATGCAACAGTTTATTGTAGCTTTAAATATATATATATCTAGCGTCATTTTGCTCAATATACTGTCGACAGTGTGGATGTGCTCCAAAGACAGTCTGTGTCCATGTCAGTGATGCAGCTCCATGCTGAACAGGCTACTGGGATCACTACTCAGTTTTTAGCATGGGTGCTAGCTTTTAAAATGCATAAACATCTGGTGTTAAACATTTAAAAACAGTTCTGCAATGATGATTTAATGTTATGCTTGCTTGAAGCATCTCGCAAATCCAAGATTAGACAGACTAACCGTTACCGCGGTTGAAGCTAATGTAATGCTTCACTCCGCAATCGACAAGTGGGTTACAACAATAACACTGCAAATAGAAACAACCCTAAACACAATTTGCTTGCAGGTGTTTCTTCGGAAAATAAGTAAGTACATCCGATCAATGAAGGAGAACCGTAATTGTGCTGTAACCACCTCGCAGTTTAAATGTGACCATTGTACCATAGCCTGTGTCTTGCAGCTATTCCCAAACATGTGTCCATCCTGACCACGGAGCAACTAGCTACCGATTTGGCAAGCTAGCTAAACAAAACAGCACTCCTTGGATACGCACACACACATTGAACAATTGCGGATATCAAAGTGTCCTCGTTGTTTTCAACATGTATTTGGATGGTTGTATGATCAGATACAGAGTTTGTTTAACAGAGAAACTGTTAAAAACAAATCATATTTTCAAATTGGGTCGGGCGGGAGAAGTTGACGTCTGTACTGACGCTAACATTAGCCTAGCTTAGTAGAAAGTCAGGTTGCTTTCACGGAACCGGGAAAGGACCACTTAAAATATTTGACTAAAAACTTACCTAAATTCGAGTGCATAACCGGGCTATTTGCTTAATGTGCATATTATTGCGCGCTATGGCGCCAAACTGACAGTTATCCAGTTTATGTTAGCATGACAGCTTTCGTCCGCGGCACATCCCATTAGTGTTTTATTGTTTACTTCAGTAAAACGGGCTTCAAAATACACACATTATCCCATAAATGAGATGCACCCCGCCGATACAAACACTTGAATATATATACACGTTAGAACACAGGTGCTCGTGGGTGATTTGTTTACGTTTTCGAGCCTGGAATCAACCTAAGAGCTAGCATAAGCTAACAGTGTAATAAGCCAGCCTGGGCAATGACAGCAGGCCACAAGTCAACACAAGCAGCCACATCCTTTCTTTTACCACCGACAGCCAAAACACTGCCGCTCACTGTACATCACAGACACACAAAAGCTACGTGCACGGAATAAAGCACTCGAAACGGCATTCAGACTCATCTCCACGCATGTAGATAATTTGTTGATTACAAAAACATGAAACCTCTGCTTACCTGCACATGATCCGCCATTTTTCTCCATTTCATGCACCTCACACTCCCCCGCTTATGGGTATGGAAAGCGACAACAGCGCCCCTTCCGGTGGCACCGCAGGCCTGCACACACTGGAAACCCATTCATTTCAGGTTGTACCAAGATGTGCATGAAACCTGCATGAACTATTGAATAAACTGGATTTGAACACCCAGTTTTACAAATATAACGATAAAAAAGTATGGATAAAGTAATAGCAACAGCAAATACTCCAATCCAATCCAACTTTATTTATAAAGACTTAAAAAAACCCAACTATGGTGGACCAAAATGCTGTACAGAAGACTGGACGTTAAACCAAAGTAAAACATTCAGAAAAATAAAGCCCTGAAATAAAATAGATAATACAAGCTAACATATAAAAACAAGACAAAATGCCAGCACTGTGAAAGTGTTAAAAAGCCAAAAAGAAGAGGTGGGTTTTAAGACAAGATTTAAAAACAGTCAAGAATGATGCAGGTTACTGATCCTGAAGCAGGTTGATCAACAGCTGCAAAGACCCCATCTCCTTTGACCTTACAAGATGTTCTGAGCACCATCAAAAGCTGTTGTGTGGATAAAAAAAGCTCAGAGCCATAGGGTGGTGTAAAACAATGGAAGGGTTTAAAAAAGTATTTTAAACTGGGTTCTAAAATGGACATGCAGAACTGGGGAAATATGTTCAAATGCTTAATGTAATATGTGTTGGTGAAATGACATGACATCATGAAAAAAACAAACGACAGCAAATAAAACTACTTTGGGTTTTAATTTAAAAAAGTGAAAGGTCATTCTTATTTTTGGCTTGAATTCCCCATGTTTTGAATAATGATGTCATGTCACATGATAAGGGCTCGCGCCTGACTCTACCACGAGGGGGAGACGTGTCAGTTCTAACACCAGGAAAAGCACATTTCTTTGTTCCGGAAGAATGAAAAAGTGGGAGCAAATAATAATAATGAAATTCCTATCGAAAGAACCTGTTTGAATCATGGTTTGAATGGAAACAGGCAACGAATGAAAAAAACACTATCTCATTAGAAAAAAAGTATGTAAAAACGTGTAACTTTAATAATGAATGAACAGATAAGATCAGGGTTGTTTTCTGTCGGTAAATGTGTTCATCACCTGAAAAATGTAGTGTATCACAATAATAATGCGGATAATTGTAAGCTAAATTTAGGCAGAGTTTATGCCGTGGCTTTATTGTTGTATCAAATAATAATTATTAATTATTATAAGGGTCCACAATGAGGATCTATAGTGTGACAAATCCTGTGCTGTAGTTCCTACTTACAACCACTAGAATGCAGTGAAGACTCAGGATCAACTATAGATGTTACACACGATGAGATGAAACCCATGATAATGAGGGAGAAGTATCTGGTTATTTCCAGACCAGCTATATAAAGACACTATACACTGTTCCAGAATAAAACCAAGTCGGTTGTGACTGTTGAACGCAGTTATTGTAGAACAAAGACACGGATCCTTTATGTTAAATGTTACCTGGAATTAACACAATTATGATTTACATTAGTCTTAATGGTAACATTGGTGTACATTATTAACAGTCAAAGTATAAGTATGCAAAACTGTACTGATCAGATAGATAGATAGATAGATAGATAGATAGATAGATAGATAGATAGATAGATAGATAGATAGATAGATAGATAGATAGATAGATAGATAGATAGATAGATAGATTGTGACCCCATGTGGGGTAGCCTGAAATTTCTAGCAATAATAGTAGTAAACAAACAAACAAAAAACTTACTGTGATGACTACTGAGATGACATAGACAATCCTAAACCATTGTGACTGGTTTCAGATGCTGCAGCTCTTTCATAATTCATAGTTACCCTGTCCCCAAAAGGGTAGAGGGGTATTGTTTTTGAGTGGGCTTGGTTGTTTGTTGGTCTGTTTTGTGTGTGTCTCTTTTTTAAGCCGCTTCACACAAAAACTACTGGACCAATTTCTATGAAATTTTCAGAATAGATCCCATTAAATTTTGGTGAATGTAGGTCAAAGGTCACAGTCACAAAAATGTGTTTTTGCAACAATAAGAGATAGGGAAAATCAGGTAAAATATGTGCAGGGGGAGCAGGTTTTGTTGTGCCGGGCACTCCTTGTTTGAGTTACTGTTTGTCAGCCTTGTAAATACAAGCTTGACTGACTGTATATATACAGATCAAGGAAAATAAAATTTTAACTATTTAATCTACACCTGGCTTTTCTTCCTCTGTCCATAATAATATACATTGTATAGAGTCAATGTCTAAAATGAATGTTTATTTGCAACATAGTATAGAAAACTATTACAAGCAAATTAATTTTAGCAAAAAACACTGGAAATTTGTGATGTCAAAATTGGTCCTTGAGCCAAAAATATTGGGAATCATGGAATTACAGATTTTAAAACACACCTTGATAATTAAACTGAAAGGTTCAAAATAAACTGTAATGTTCAGTATGAGGAAGGTGCAAAAAGCATGCATGCCTATGACATATGGGAATATTTCATAGGTTTTATTTTAAAAAAAATGGTGTAATTTCATTTCATGGATGATATGCAGTGATAAAGTAGTTTATTTTAAGTGTATTATCAGATTAATAAAGAACAGCAGTTCTTGTATATAATGTGTAAAAGTAGAAAACAATCATCCCTGTACTGGTTTCTTTTTTTCCACTTTTGCAGATCCCTCAGTTGATGTACTGTGTCTGACAGAGTGGATAAGCAAGATAGCAATCTTTATGTAGCCAATGTTTTTTTTCCCTCTTTTTCATCATCCATGAAAAGCAGAAAAGTAGACCACTGTGACTGTGCTGACCTTATGTTGACACTTACCTCCTCTCTGTAAAGCAGCATCACATTGCTCAGATGTGAGTAGCATTTCATCATCAGAAGGAGACTGTGCTCATCCCATATTTGACTTAAAGCTTAATATAAATCTTTTCTTTGATGTGTGCTTGGGCTTCACTATTTTATTCAAGTGCATCATTAAAAAGGGCTGATACATCCATCCCACTGGAAAAACCATGCAGACAATTAAAAAATGTCAAGTATTCAAATTAGAGGTACATTTTACCTCTCAAACTAAAATGAAATTCTTAGTTTTTGTAGTTAAATTAAGAATTTGACAAATTATCCCTTTGATTTCAGTAATTTTAATATCACATTTCCACATTTGTACAATGGAGAATTGTGAAAAGCATATTTTTTCCATTTTAATTAAACCATATCAACTGAGTAAAGATAAAAAAGCCATTTGGCTGCTGTGACATGCAAATGAATTTGGCATTATTAATACACAAATGGAATATGAGCTTTGTTGCTATATTTCTTTGCCAGATCATGATCAAAACTGATGAATAAATACAGAAGTCCTGTAAAAATTATATCTGTGTTCTGATTTACAATAGTAAATTTGTTTTCACTATACTACACTACAATAATTGTGGCCTTGAGAAATATCTACCATTCAGTCCTTTATTTAATATGAGCCAATTAATTCAATGTATTTAATCTCACAACCACAAGATGTGGACAATCCAGATTCCTTACATATGGTAAAAAAAAGTAATAATTCACATTTCAGAATGTTCCCTGTTTCAAGTCAAAACTAGATAAATAGTGTAACAGTTACACTTTGCATTATATATTTTTATAGGTCAACAAGTCAAGAGGGAAACAATTATGTTCAGTATTAAATTAATCTCTTAATGTAAATAGTCAACATTAAATGCCAGTGAGATAACGATTCATTTTGGAACACAGTTTGCATGTGCAAGAATTCTGGAGTCAACCTGTAGCAATTTAATATACTGTTCCACATACGTATATTCCAGCTGTAGAATTAATGTTTCCTTCATGTTAATGACTCATTTGTAGCTTCAGAGCAAGCTACCATGCTTTAGTTCTGTGTTCCTCTGATTGTTTTTTTTTTTTGCCAGAGCTTGGCTAGTTATATTAGCAACACCCTGAAAGTTAAGCTTTAAAGCTCTAAAGAAAAATGTTCTTCATTAAAATTGCTATTATTTTTATTACTATTATTAAGATTGTGTGACCGCCCTACAAATAACCAAACTGTATCCTCAACGATTTTGTTTTTGGTAGGTTTATTACACTGTGCTTACTTTATATGAAAGTCAATGCTGGACAAAAACATAGTCTCAACTAACTACAGATGTTGTTTTTGTTTAGTCTAGTTATATCAAACAAAGTTCTTAATTCTGGAGGTTGGCTGAGTCAAATTCTGTCAGTGGTCAAGATTTGCTGATTTGCTGCACACTGAAATGTATTTCTGTTAGAGGCGTTGATCTGTGGAATTGCCTGGAAGATACATTAAAACAGTCTAAAACAATTAACATTTTTAGAAAGATGTGCAGATTAACTATTATTCAAGATCAGGATTAACTAAAGAAAATGCTTGATCAAAAGACTAGGGTCAGTATTGGTTTGTGAGATGGGAACATTATTTGCCTGAATTGGAGTTAAATATATATTATGTACTATTCTATATTTAAGAGTGACTACAATTCTTATTTGTTTGCTTGCTTGTTTTCTTGTGGAAATAAATGTAAATAGTCAAAATAAGTTTTACTTAAGTCTAAACCCTTTCAGTTGCATATGGAACAATGTATGTTGTTTTTTTTCTTTTTGGTTTGTTGTGTAATTGACAATTGAATAAACTATTACTAATATAAATATTTTCACTAAGGCAAAATATTGCATATATAATAGTGATTCTGATTAAAAGTACTTTGTGTTGCATGGTAGAGAATCCCAGCTCCGTCAGTAAAAATCCTGCCATGTATTTGTTTCAACCACTCATTGAGGACAACTCCTCATCCAGGTCAGATGGGATTATTACACAAACCTATTAAATAATAGCTTAAGTCATGTTTTTAGGAAAACACAAAAAAACTTTACTCTAACCCTATGCCCCCCTCATAATATAGGTCATATTATAGGACATAACAATCATCATTATCAAGAGATGATTTAAGGCAAAATTTAATTTTCATCAAAACATGACTTAGGACGTTATTTAAATAGGGTGACGATTAGTGGAAAAAAAACCCAAGACATTAAATACTTACCCGTGGAACGGACAGGATTGAAAAAACCCTATCCAATTATTTTAAGCACTCACTCGAACTGATTGAAAGATGATATATCTATCAAACTTAACTGCCATTTGTCCCTCCCCACTCTGTGCAAACCCCTTTTTGTGCATGAATTGTGTGCTCTCAAAACTTTGGAACACTAGTACATGAAATTACGCCAGAACTTGGCTAGTTATAGTAGCAATATTAGGCTGTCATATGTTTTTTCATCAACATAATTTTAATGTGAGCCAGATAACCCTAACCCAAGTATACATTGGGGAGCATGAGTCAGAGCCCAAGTTCCTGTGTGGCGTTGAGGAACCTTCGGGAACAAGCATTGCAGGTACCAGTACTCTGGAGGCATGGCTTCAGGGGCACGTCTGAAAAAGGGTTTGGACTGTTGCATTATGTATTTTCAAAATGTAACTTCCTCGAACTGTATTTCTAAGATCTCGTACCCCACCGTGAAAATAGGATTGCAGGAGTACTGAGTGAGCGCATGTCTTGTATGCAGTGTCAATGACATGTTTATATATATATATATATATATATATATATATATATATATATATATATATATATATATATATATATATATATATATATATATATATATATATATGTTGTGTGTGTGTGCATATGTATATTTTATCTTTGATACTTTGAGCCTGAAAAATGCTTTCATTACCACATGATCAGAAGATTTTAAAAACACTTGAAAATGGTTTTCACTTCCTGAATGTGTCCATTAGTATCAAAAGTTGTGTGTAGTACACTAAGTTTATTGGGAAGTCACATTTATAAAAGGTCAATTGTCATAATTCTGATCAAGATGCAGATAATTAAACCTTCAGCAGTGACCATCATCTTCCTCATGGAGGCAGTACAGGATCAGGGTCTGCATTAAGGCTTGGATGTGTTTCATACAGACATGAACAATGCAAGGACCACCATTACCACAGCATACCTACCACCCACATGTAAACATGAATATGAGGTATATACTTTCTCTGCCAGACTTAAACTGTACAGATAATATGGTTAAACCTGTCACATGTTCTATATTTTCCTCAGAACCAGATACATGCTTGTTACATTTGACTGTGACAAACCTGCACAAACACACAGATACACACACCTACACATGTATAAGGTAATTTATGGCGAAAGGAGGCTCTCGGCAGGAATCCTAATGGTATGCTGCTTGTGATGCTGAAGCCAGAGAGAGAGAGAGAGAGAGAGAGAGAGAGAGAGAGAGAGAGAACTCAAATGAGGGGGCACAAACATGGGAGTTTGAAGATAAAAGTCTGATGTTTTCTACATGTGAATTAGACACAGCGCTGCTTCTTTCTCTTTTATGAGAAGTAGAAATGGATGGAGGAACTGGAAAGGAAAAAGGGTGGGGTTGGTTTGCTGACAAGGAGGCGGAATCAAAACGATGGATAAGAAGAAGCTCGGAATAAGAAAGAGGAAGGGTATTATTTATACCAAATGGTGTGGGTGTCTGAGTGTAGACAAAGATGAAGGGTAAATAGAAGAGGGAAATGGTAGTGAATGAGGTTAAGAATAGACAAGTAGCACATAAGACACAAATCATAAATGAATAGAAAGGATGGAGAGAGGATCTGAAAAAGTATGAGAGCTGGTGGAGCGTAAGTGTAGGGGCCACAGGTGGCCTCTCTTGACTCTATCAAGCAGAGGAGATTGCAGACCACAGGGAGAGGAGAATCGATGGATAAGGAAGAGATTGAGACAAAGCAAACAAAAGAAAATGATTCAAACAGATCCTTCAAACATGTCCCCAAACGCTAATGACCTCCTCTATCCTCTCCTTGTTCATCAACTCCTCTATTTACTCCTCCTCAATGCTGTACATTTTGTCTTTCCTTAACCTTTTCAGGGATGGCATTTCTATTCTGAATAGTTCTACAGTGAATAGAAACAGTAGGTGTACCCTGAAATCAGACACGTGCTTAAATGATCTGTGGCATTTGGAGAATAAGACGTATGCAGTGAACTCTGGATAAATAAAAGATTACAATTTATCTGTCATCCTGAGAATTTTCCTGTGGTGACTGTGTGCAAAAAACAATAATGATTTACCTGCACGAGTGGGTGTAATATTTCACAGTCCATTCATCAAGCAATGGGTACAGTAATGTATGTGTGTTGTGTGCCTCTGAGCTGTGCATGCACGTTAGCATAGTATGTAGCTATAGAGAAGGAACACTGCTTAGCACTGCTCATTGCTATTGCGGTCAGTTGCTTACACAAGGAAAGGTGACTGGACTTCAACGGTGTCCTTCTGTGTCAATAAACAACAAGTTAATAGAAATAACATTAACTCCCTAAGGTTTTGATGATGTATTTTTCAGTCTACCGTGGAATGCCTTGAAAGCAACTCCCTTAGGGAATATACAGTGCTTTCAGGTGCTGAAATGCATGTATGCATTTAATTTTGTTTGGTGATACAAAGGCTGTAGGGGGATAAATTGGTGCAGCGTATTCACAAATGAGAGCCATTCATTATTCCTTTGACTGTAACGATATGTATTTTGGCCACTTAGTGCAACAAGTTCTACCTTTGTATCTTTTCCTTATTTAACTGGTAAAGATATACATTTCTACATTTAGTTGACTAGGGGGGAAAGTGGGATCAGCAACTTAGGGCTCAAATAGTCTGGAACAAGAAGTTATTATATATTTTTGTATTTATTGTTATATAACTAAGTGTGTTAACTAAATTATATTTGAACTTTTTATTAAAGGAGAAAAATACAATGTAGAGGTGGTGTGTGTCCACTCTTATCTACTGATTAATAGTTACATGTGAAAACAATAATAGTCTCCTTATGATGTGTCATGCTAAGTTAATTTAAATATAGTAAAAGTAGCTGAGAAAAGTGAGATTTCAAACTGTGTAGATTTCAGTGTTTATCACATTTTTACAATTTGTTTAAATGAAGTATGAACAGTTCATTAGTGCATACCCTTATAGATTCTACAGGGTTGTGTAGATAGGTTCTGATTACGTATATTTTGGCTCAATTATTAGTTAAAAGTGAGGCATGGATCATAAGAGTAAGTGGTTCCACGGAGAGTTCTTATGTACTACTACACCCATACTTTTCGTGACTGTCACCAGATGGTATCACGACACTATTTGGGGCCCTTCCACAACCAACCCGTTTTCAAAGGATGGGCCTTATCTAAATAACCCTTGCATGTGATTAGAATCTGTCCGTCATCTTGACTGACGCGCCGCTTCAGCCACTCGTGTTCTCTAGCTGTGACTCAGAGCAACAGCAGGAAGAAGAGCCATACTGCAGGAGACCATCAAAACAAACACCACAGTATGTCTGCACCTAAATGGACCACTGCGTTGTCTGTAAATGACCATTGTAGTATGTGCAGGGAAAATCTGAGGATAAGAGGTAACATCGGCAACAGCCGGGGGATATTCCTTGAACTTCCCACTGGAAAATGGGTAGACCAGCGGCTTGCAGAACTTGGTCTTAACGTGTCCGATGTTCCAGAAAAATCCTCTGGCATATGTCTGAAATGCCTTCACTTGGTAGGGAGACACCAGCATACTGTGGACACTATAAGGGAATGAAAAAAGCTGAATACAAACTGGACTGACTGTACATATCCTGAACATGGAAAATATAATTCTACCTTTGTGCAGTAATGTAAACCTGGCTTTTCTGCCTCCATTCATTAATTATATACATTATATAAACTAAATGTGATCTAAAATGAGCATTTATTTGCAAGATAGTATAACAAAATATTACATGAAAAAATGCCTCTGTTTGAATGTTTGGGGTTGCCCAGAATTTGTGATGTCAAAATGGTGTCATGAGCCAAAAAAGGTTGGGAACCACTGCATTGCATGGTTATTAGGGGTCCCTACAGTATTCACACAAACGGATGTACAGACAGAAATTTGCATGGTGTTCTTAAGGTGGATGTAATGTGTTCCTATAAGCAGTAGTACATTATTCATGTGGAATTCTTACAGGGGCTCGTATACAAATTTTCAAAACAGAGTGAATGACTGGACTCAGACACATAGTCCTGAAGGGAAAGCGTTTTAATAAAAAAAACAAAAAACAAAACAAACTCATGAAGAAACACCTGTAGAAAGATAATACACGTTCCTCAAGATGATGAGGATCAGGGTGATGGAAAGATGTTGTGTAATGGACAGTTAGTGTTTTTAACATTTACTTCCATACATACATATATATATATAAAAAAAAAAAAAAAAAAAAAAAAAAAATATATATATATATATATATATATATATATATATATATATATATATGTATATACATATTTTTGTATCTTTGTTTTATTCTTATACCATGTACTTTCAATTTCTTCATACTAATTTCTAACAGTGCAGTTTTCCCACATTACAGTAATGCATGATTCAACACCACAGACAGCACATGATCCCAAACACATAAAACGCAAATGCACATTCTAATATGCTTAATTTAAAAACGCTTAATGTAGTTTAATGTCTGAAAGAAGCATCAATCATCACCAAATTATGTGTGGACATCTCTAAAGCTGGGATAGGATGCTCTAAGATGAAACTCTTTTCAGTTTTTTGCAAAGGTGAAAGTGGAAATGACTACAGATGTCCATGTGAACTTTGGTGATGATTGATCACTGTTCTGGACATTAAACTGTTAATCTTTTTTATGTTCAGTGTTTTAGAATGTTGTTCCACAGTACTGTTGCTGTCAGACCAAAACAGCGGTGACAACCACTTGATCTTCCTTTTCTTCATCAAGCACCTGGAGATGCAGAAGTTTCATCTTCTGGGAATTATTGCTATCTTGAATGCAGTTACCATGACACTGGACTTCAAGTATGTGGCCACTGTTTATATACTAATCCGAATATTCTGAAACAGTGTCTTACTACTGTCGACTTGAGAGTGGTGTAGGTTGTACATAGCGGTGCTGTATATTCACCTTAAGACAAAATAATTCATGAAGTGGCTGTAGGTCTGATAGAGGAAGGTTCCAAGGCAACCTTAGGAAAACTGTGACAACTGTACAGTCTGTGTACAACACAGAATTACTCCATTGTGTTTTGAACAGCAGTCATACTAACTTCATAAGATAGACATAGGAAACTACTGCTCAGTCCATGAATGTCTCTAGATCTCATACAAACCATTAGTTTAGTTTAGTTTGTTGATCATCTTCAAAATAAACAGAACATAAGATATTCCACATATGCCAACATTGGCATTTCTGAAGTTAACCAAAGGCATAGGCTGAAGCTAAAAGCTTATAAGTGCCTATGCTATACATTACTACAATTATAATTTCAAAATAATAATAAAAAACAAACGAAATACAATAGGGCCTTGACCCTGCGTGCTCGGTCCCTAAAAAGATTACAGAGGTCAGTATCTCCTTTTTTTCAGGCCAAAAAGAAAAAAAGACAAAGCAAAGAAACAAAATCAAATGTGGAATCAAAAGGTTTCAGCAGCAAAAAAGCAAAACCAGAGATGGACAGATCATACCGAGCTGTATTTGTTCATAATAGTATAGTATGCACATGCTTTTCCGTGTGGTGCGAGCTAGAAGTATATTCATTCATAACCCATCATTCGTAAGGAGCTTTGTGACTGAATCCAGGCCTTAACTGCTGCATCAGTCCTTACATGGGATTTTACATGAGTTACATCAACTTGTTTTATACCTAGAATTAACTAAATCTAGTCTTATGGATGCATGTTGATTTTCTTTTTAGTTAGTAGGCTCCCAAATGTGGTGATGGAAATGGAAGAAAGCCACATAAGGAAAGGTAATTTTACCTACATCAAAATTAGAAAGCTGTTTGAAATGTTTACATAGCTGCAACAAGAATATCTCAAGCAGTCAGGCTAATTACTACTGTGTTTGATCTAAAAGTTGTCTCACTGTAAAATCAGGAATATCATTGCTGTAGAAGCAGCTTAGATATAGATCTATAACACCTGCTCCTCTACTCTAGGTGTAAGTTATATGCTAAGTAGTAGTGAATAGAAGGCTTAAGAGCAGCTGCTGCAACGGCTGTAAGTATTATTTTGGACTTGTGCAGATATTAAAACTCAGATTTACAACTGACCTCACTTAAGTCCAAGCAGAAAACCAGCTGGTGCAACTGGCCCCCGATACCTACTGACAGCCAGAGAGAAGCTCAACTGCTGAGAGGAAATGCAGAGACAGGTGATAACACATTGTAAATGACTTTTCCTTTTACACAGTAGCAGAACACATAATGACTCTTTGTGTGGTCTGTTTACCTGTAGACCCTTGGTAGTTCTCTGTGACCTATAAATAAGATTTCAAATAGACATTTTTTCTTACCACTAGAAACTGCTTTTAGACTTTTCATTATGGGACAGATGATGACTGTAATTTAAAAGATATAATAAGGCAATAGTGGACATTTTCCAGTGAAAATATTATCAAGCACAGAGGTAAAAATGAATAAATGAATGAATGAATAAATAACAACAACAACAACAATAATAATAATAATAATAATAATAATAATAATAATAATAATAATAATAATAATATTTCTTCTATGTGTCAGAGAAGTGAACTTCTGCACAAAAAATTAGGACACAAAATTAACAAAAGTGGTCAGAAATAATGTGATGAAAAAAATATGTATTGTTTTTTCTTCTCAATAACTTATTTCAGTATAGAAGGGGGGGGGGGGGGGGGGATCACCCAGTATTTTCAATACTGAAGATATTTTTGGGGGGGTTGGGCGGCTTTAACAGTCCAGACACTGCCTGACACTGCCCATGAGCCACTAGTTGATGATCACTGACCTCTGGTCCAGCGGGAATAGAAAAACAAAACTCTTTAGCCTTTAACATGTGAGTGAGTTCAGTCCTATTCATTCTCAAGGACACCGTAGTTAATGGCCTTAACCACTCAAATACTTATTACCTCTGAGGTTACAACAGCTAATTCCATCCTTGAGGAATGTGTGACATGTGATTGATTGCTCTTGAAAAGGTACTAAGTTAACCATAGTTTCTTAACTGTTCTGCTACATTAGCTTTGGAAGACTGACATGTAGTGAAGTCTCAAAGAAAAGCTGGTTTAACCTTTGATCATAATTACAGTCCCTGTCCAATATGCAGTGAATCTCTGACAAGGGGTAAACATTTTAAATAATAGATATCACCAAGAAACTACCTCAGTTGATTACTTACGCAAGTATGAAAACAATCTATTGCATTTTTTTGAAATGTGTATGTTTAATTATGCAAATTATTTATCTTAATAAATCTGTACAATTTTGCATACATTTTCAGGGGATACATCTCAAGATATGATGAAGGCAGGTGCAAAATAATTTTTTCATTTTGTTGACGCAAAATGAAAAGAAAATTACAAAGGGATTTCAGGATATCTACTTTTATTATCTAGGAAAGCAAAATATACTGCCCATTGCACAGCACGATGTAATGCATTTCTATAGGAAACATTTGCTCAAAATCAGAATAAATACTCGGGCCCTTAGTAATCACAATACAGAATATATCAATCTTATTAAAATTGATTCTTTAATAACCTGACAGGCATATAAGGCCTACAAGTGTAGTAATTCAATGAATTAACACTGATGAGTCATGCATCAAATTGGCATCAAACTCCAGGCTAGACAGTTGGGTAGACCCAGAACCAGGTCAATAGTAGCTGTCACAGCATTCTAAAGTCCTTGGAGGTATGTCACATGATGTGTCTGTATGAATTGCATTAGCCAAATCCAGCAGTAGCCAATGAGGTTTCATTATTAGCATTAAATCCCCCTATGGACATTCAAAATCTCAAAATTTGCCACTGCATGAAAAATCGATGTTTTTGCCTGCCATGTCTCACCTTAAACACTGGCTGATATAATTAGCTCCCTAATATGTATGTGGCTTGCATTTTTGCTAGCTATAGCTATATTTCTGCGGCACCACTTTGACCTCCATAAGTTGTCAAACATTCAGGTGATATACAAACCAATATATAAAAATCTTATATATTCATCATTAGTCAACTTGCACTAGAAAATAGCTGACACATAAACTCTATGGGTTAAAATTCAATGGAGCACCTTTGCTCTTTACGTCAGTGTAATAGCATGTGCTGTGCATCAGAACAGAAGCTAGCGTGAAATGGTTTTACTTCTGTAAGAGGCAGGCACAGTGAAAAGGGCTCTTTATGGATACGGAGAGGTGTGGGTGCAATGGCAGACATTGTTTACTGGCACACAAATCAGCAGTATTCTTATCAAAATAACCAGTACAGAAAGTGGTGTTAAGCCAACAGTAATGGTTGCAAAATCTTTCCCCTTCACCGGTGTATACAACAAATTATTGTGCTTTTAACAATGGTATTTTCTAAAAAACACTATTAGGGGCAGTTAAATATAATTTCCCACTGCTCTGTGAAATTTATATCAATATCCAGCTACACACAAATTCACTCTGGTCCTGGATACCACATTCCCATCTTGGCAGATGCTTGGCAGATCCTGGCAAAACATGACTGGTCATAACTGACCAAATTATTTCCTGTTGCCAGCTTTTAGCCAGAGGAGAATTATCATCTACCTTGGGACATTTGTGTTCTGAGTCCCCCATGCACACTAATGTCTCCTAAAATAAGGTGTGTGTTAACTTGTGTTGGTCTGTTTGAGGAAAACAGGTCTCCCTCTGATGGCTGATATAAGGTATTGTTGTGGACCTGTCAGAGCTTATCAAAATGTGACAGTAGTGGAAAATGGCAGAAAATGTTTCAGCACTATGAACACCGCCAGGAGGTCTAAGTAATTTGTTTTGGTGAAGCAGAGCCGTGATGGCCATTTGCCGTTCACTACTATTCCCCTTCTTTGTAGCAGCCCCCGGCCCATCAGAGGATGTTGTGACAACTTTCCTCGACAATACTGCTTCCAGCAGTGAACTCGGACTAAAAAAAGACCTGGCTGAGCATTGTGAAGCAGACTGTGGTCAGCAAGAGGAATTCACCACACTTCACACACAAGTAACATAAAGCAAGTCCAAAGTGAATGTCTAATCTGCACTTTGATATTTAATACATGAATGGCAACAATTACATGTACATTAGATATAGCTGGATTAAATTTAAAGGATATAACGGCAGCCAGATACACCTGATAAGAGAATATACAGGGATTTGACATCTTTATTTTCCATTAAACAATTTTCTGTTTGCTGGCAGAAGTTGCTTTATGTATTCACATGCGTAGTGCTTTTGTGTAGTAGCATCTGAATAACTAACATCTGACATGCTTCTGAAGACAGTATATATTTGAAGAAGTGGAACTACCTACCTCTGACTATGGAACTCTGAACATCATGTGTGTGTGTGTGTGTGTGTGTGTGTGTCTTCTTTTTCTTTTTTTGTCCCAGGAGCCTGAAAAGTGAGTGGGTGTGTCCTCTCCCCAGGACCTCCTCCTGGGCTGTTCCATTAGGCCAGCTTCATCCTGAGTGGATAGGGAGCCATCCCATCCTGGCCTACCACCTACTATATAAATTCACCTGTCACCTGCTTCTTTCTGGCCTTTTTTGTTTTCTATGCCTGAGAGGCATGGTTCAGTTTGTTGGACTGGTGGTGAGTGTTTGGAATAGATTAGATAGGTACCCTTTACATGTATTGGTTGTACCTGTTCACTTAAGACAGGTGATTCCACAAACTATCCATCTATAGGGAAGAATAAAAGACAAAAAACCCCAAAAACAGTCAAAAGGGTCAATAAAATGAAGAAAAATAAATAATAAACCAACAAAATAAGTAACATTAACAAAGTAAGATGCAAAATTAAAGACAAAGTAATAAAATAAACAAAACGTAGAAAAAATAAAATAAGTAACAAAATCAACAAAATAATAAATATGGTGAAATTAGCAACAAATGTGAAATTAAAAAATTACTAGTGTTGTAGTTTGGTCTCAGTCTTTTTCTAAAGTGGTTGCTTTTTGACATCTGTTCCATGAACAAAACTCAGTAAGGAGACAGACACAGTAAAAAATTAAATAAAGGTTGACATTTTCAGAATATTGAAACTAAACAATCCATTCAGAATACATCAGCGCTGACACTTCAGGGGTTAAAGGTTACATGATCGTGTCAGCGGTGGTACAACAACGGCAGGTTGAAGTCATAACTGCTGTACAGAGGTTCCAAAACATCGGACTCCAAAATGTATATTTCCACTGCTTGTCTAGAAAGATTGTTACATTTGTCATTGTGATCTCATTTACTTTTAGATCCACAAGAAGTCAAGTGGTTGTCATTTATGTTGAACAGATTTATTTATTTTTCGTCAAGACACCTGAATCTGAACAATGGACAAATACCTCTGAACATAGATGGCCAATGTGTTTGCTTTTCACGCAAAATAGCATAGGTTGTAAATCAAACCATCGTTGCTTGTCTGAATTCAACTGCACCTTGGAGAAGGTCTGTATTTGTCCAAATATGACATTTCTGGTTTCAAAAAGCAGCCTCATTGCCACATTCACCTTCTCATATCTATCTGGTTTGGAAAGTGAGTGTCTCTACTGCTGTCAAACATCCAGTGCAGGAAGATAACCAGTGTAGAAGGCTCCACTGACTTCCACTGGGCTTTGAGCAGTATAATACATCATATATATATATATATATATATATATATATATATATATATATATATATGGTTGTTGTTGTACACATACTCTATGTTTCTGTAGTGTGTTAATCAAAATCACTACAGTGGTGTTTCATGTTCAATTTTAAATGTAGTGTTTTGTCAAGGATTTAATTTTTGCATATTTCATCATAATACAAGATAAACATGCAGGGCCTGGAGGTGCTTTAGCTGGGTCATCCAGGACAGAAAAGTTCAGATTCATTAGACTCACTGTTGACTAATGGGGCAATGCTGTCCAAAACCTCAACAAGGAACAAGTAAAAACATTATTTTTATTCCTTTTTAACTTACAAAAATAAAACACCCAGACAATTGTGTGTTTCTGCCTTCATGCTAGTTATTTAAGGATACTTTTAAAAATCCTATTTATCACATCTAAGCCTCAGCAGGGTCTTGCTCCTGGCTATATCACAAACTTTTTACCTCTTCGTCAGCTGAAGTAGCTGAAACTCTACAGGCATGGCTTTTGGCCTTAGATTTAGTTTTGTAACCTTAAAATGTCAAAGAGAATTTTTTAGCTCCTTTGTGGTGAGAGCATCAACCACCTATTTCAGACCTGTAAAAATAATGAACTGAAGCCTGATCACATTGTGCCGGTAAAATGTGTACATGGAACTAGAAATTCTATTTGAATTGTATTTGAATTAATCAAACTGTATAATTCATGAATAATTATAAATCATGCTTTCACATACTGTATGTTCCAATATAGATTTCAGTGTTTCCTCAGCGGGGGCAGGAGTCATGGCGGCATAAAAAAATGACACTTCACTGCAGATTTTATTTCTAGAACTGATTTATTAGATTTTTAACAATCAAATGCTAAAATAAAAACAAACAAAAACAATTCTAACACAATTCTAATAACAATGCTATATTTAAAACAAAACAAAACATTGAATTAAATTTATTTAAAAGAAATATTGGCATGTAGCTATATTACACAAAGTAATAAGAGAAAAAAGTTTAACACTCACCATTGTCTGTATGGTAGAACCATAAATGAAATTTGCTGTTTTTTACCCCATGCATTTAGGGTCCCAGTCTGACAGCCTGTGTTTTCCTTCTCCATCTCTTCTTCCATCACTTGCCTCTCCTGCTCCTTCACCTGACTCTCCCCTTCCACTGACCTCTCCTTCACATTCTTCCACTGCTCCTCTTTGACTAATGTTACTTGTCTTATATGATTACATAAAACATTAATGTTAGGTAATTTACCAATAGCCATCTAGCCATTAAACGTGCACGATCTTCCCAACCTCGACCATGGCTGACTAAAACTGACCACTCCCTACATACTACCCTCAGAGCGACAGAAAGGAAATGGCACAAAACTGGCAACCCATCAGACCTCGAACAGCTATGTTCACTACTAGCCTCATTCGCCACCTCTGTAATGACTGCTAAGGTCTACTGCAATGAAAAGATCAGCAACACTTCAGACTCAAGGAAACTGTTTTCTACATTCAAGTCACTGCTCAACCAACCTCCCCCTTCTGCGGCCACGGATCTTCACCCAGATGACTTTGCCAAATTCTTCATTGCAAAAGTAGCAAACATCAACAAGGAATTCAGTGACTCTCCCTCCCCCGGAAACTCAACCCAAGAAACCATTCGTTCTGCTACACTGCTCCATCCGAACCGGATGTCACCAAACTCATCAGCAAGAGCTGTCCCACTACCTGCCTCCTGGACCCAGTGCCAACAAACCTGCTTCAAGACATTGTGCCAACAGTCGTCCCAGCTGTAACTTGTATAATTAACTCCTCACTGTCCTCTCAAACCGTCCCCACCGCCTTCAAACAAGCAAGTGTAACACCTCTACTGAAGAAGCCTACCCTCGACCCAACACAGGTAGAAAACTACAGACCTGTCTCACTGCTTCCCTTCCTATCAAAGACCCTGGAAAGGGCAGTTGCAAACCAGGTCACCATCTTGCTACACTAGAATGGACAACTGGACCCAAAACAATCTGGTTTAAGAAGTGGCCACTCAATGGAAACTGCACTATTGTCAGTAACAGAAGCTCTGAGGACTGCAAGAACAGAAGGACTATCCTCTGTCCTCATCCTACGAGATGTATCAGCTGCCTTCGACACAGTCAACCACAAGCTACTTCTCAGGATGCTCAAAACCATGGGAATCACTGGAGCTGTCCACTCATGGTTCAGTTCCTACCTCTCCTTCAAGGTGTTATGGCAAAGAAAACTATCCTCAACTCACACCCTCACCACAGGTGTACCCAAAGGATCAGTGCTGGGACCCCTTCTGTTTGCAATGTACACCACCTTCCAAGGTCTTGTCATTAAAAGACATAGGTTCTCCTATCATTGCTATGCTGATGATTGATTTTGCAAGACAAACTGTAACCCATTTGTTGGTATTTACTCAGCGAAATTACTTACTACACTGTAAATAAATCACACATAGTATTTCCTTGTTTCAAGTTTAATATAATTTCAACATTTTCTTGTTCAAATTTAATATAAGCAGCCTACCTGTGCTGGCCATTGAGAGAACACAGGCCAAGTCTCTGCAAAAGATACCTACATGGTAGAATAGAGTCACAGACCATTTTCTTGAGAGGAAATGGAGGGCAGAATTTGCATATAAATAAATTGTCAAATTTTATGATGTAAGTCCACAGTGAGCTTCTCCTATTTAAAAGACCAGCATGCACCACTGGTACAAATAAAGTAAAAATAAATTAGTTTGAGGCCCACTGTATTCCACTGACTACTGCCCACTTATGGTGAAACTACAAGAGAGTCAAATAGAAGAAGCTGCAGGTTGCAGACAATGATGCACTGTTTACTGTTGAAGGTCCCACAATTGGAGAGTGCCAGTCAGCTCTAATCTTCCCACTCCTGATGTTCTAATTACAAACCTGATGTATAAATTCATAGCCAGACTGGAGCTGTTGCAGAATAAAATTCTAAATACAGTTGGGGCCCTGGGGAGAGCAGTGTCAGATCTTGACTTGGGAGGCACTGGAGTCAGTGGGGGTAGGTCCAATTTTTACTGTGTGTATGTGTGAGGCTTTCTTACTGTTAGTTTGTCAGAGTGTTGAACTTCAACCTTTCTCTGAAGGGCAAAAAGACCAATAATGTTCACCTTTCACACCCCAGTTAGCTCCATTATATACAATATCTATTTCTCATAATTAAACTGCATTTTGATTGTGATGCTGCCAGGAGTAACAGGAGATCAATAATTTATCAGGAAAATAATGGAAATTTTGCTGGACATAGTGGTTCTCCCTGCTTGCGTTTACACATGTCTACAGACACCACAGCAAGATAGAGCTGTATCTACTCATTTTAAGACTGATATCTAGCAGGTAGCCTGGCATTTATTTAAATTCACAGCAGATGAAATTAATATCAATGACCAACTGCAGTACAAATATTCTTCCTTATTTTTATGCTTCTGTCCATTTCATTATTGTGAACATGCTCTCTCAGGATTTCAAAATGTTCAACTGGACTCAAGGATAAACTGATTATGATCCAGTGTTTGAAGGTCTCACAAAGCACCTTATTGGTCATAACTCATACAAAATGAATATATCATTACTATTATTATACTGTACATGAATATTTCACATAATTTGAAGTAGATGGTAAAATAATTCTAAAAGGTCAAAAGTCAGCTCCACCATGCAACTCATTATGTTGTAGAAAGCCAGTTTTCTGTTCATCATTTGTTCATCATCAAAACCTGTAAGATAACAGAACATGTCTATGATCCAACTTGCATTTCATTGGAATATCATTTATTTCCAGACAGAGTTGAATACATTTTTCTCCAAGATCTTGTATTGACATATTAATGTTAGACTGCTGTCTAAAGATTTTCATTGGGGTTCAGGTCACGTGTGTACATGACATCTCTTGCTTCTTAACCACTCTTTCACAATGTGAGCCTTATGCATTCATCTGTGTCATCAGCAAAAAATTACATGAATAAATAAATCAATCTCTGATATTCAGTTTATTCAGGTTCAGCTGAACACAATTTTTGGACTTATCATTGCTGAACCCAGACTTGACCAACTGTGTCAACCCAGAATCATAACACTACCCCCACAACCTTGTACTGTAGGGAGTAGTCATGTTGAACTATCACTTCATCCATTCTTCTCATCCAAAATGATCTGGAATAATGATCAACCGATACGTTGGCCGGCCAATATTTTTGTTTTTTTCATGTATTGGTATTGGCCTGCTGCATTGGTCAATACACTGGTTTTTTTCACCCTACTGTGATTCACTGACAGGTGAAGTTCAGAGCAGCTCTGTGTTGGTGCTGTCCACGTGACCATGCATTGGCCCTCTCCTCAGTATCAGAGACACAGTGCTGAAGTCCTGCTGCATCTGTAGGTTTGACGTTTTCAAGGTTTTAACTGTCAAACTTTGCTGAAATGTTGCGCATGTTGAAATTGGGAGCATAAAGCCACAGTAATGTAGGCACATATGCGAGTCAGAATGAAAAACCATAGTACCTGGTGCATACCTGTTATTGGAGTCAGAGCATGTAGGTTATGTAGAGTTATTTGGAACATTAATCACAAGAAAATAATTAATTTGAGTAATTTCCAAAGTGTGTCTTTAAAACACTGTAAAAAAGGTGTCCAAACATTTAAAGAAAACATGGCATAAATTCACACATTTATGCTATAATGTAGTGTTTGAAGAGTGGTGTAGACTACAGCAGTTCACCAATGATCTGCTTTACATCAATTTCTTATGCTCTTAAGGAAAAGCCTGTGTTGCACTACACACACACACACACACACACACACACACACACACACACACACACACACACACACACAAAACTCACCTTACCTCTCATGTGCACCAGAGGCTGCACCAGACATTTTTATTGTCTGTCATTATGATGGACAGGGTTGTAAAATTTCCATCATGTCACCTTATTATCTATCATTTCAAATTACATTTTTAATGAGTCATATTTAGTCGTATTTAATGTTTAAAAACACGTCAGTGATGCAGTAACTGGTTCCTGTTGGCTGACAATTGTCTTCCTGCGGATATTTTTTCACTGCTTGATAAGAGACCAGAAACCAATGTGACCCACATGCAAGACTCTCAAACCAGAATATGTTTTAAACAGTTTTATTTAGATACTGAGGGTGATATACTGGAGAAGCTGCTTCGAAAAATGCCGTCAGGAGAGAGTTAATTGACACAACAACTAGGGAACAAGACAGAGATGGGGCAGTGGACAGAACAGGGTCAGAACCAGTAATCCAGCCAAAACACACAGGGAAAATCCAATAAACGTTACCGATGTACATGCAAAGGTCATAACATGAATCCTGAGTCCAATAAGGCACTGACAAGGGGGAGGCAAACATCAGATGTGCGTTCAGGTCTGGTAAGGAGAGGCAGATTCCAAAAGACAAAACAGACAAGGGGGAGACAGCAGACCAAACACAATGTACCAAAACAGATAAAAAAAAAAAAGCAGGTCGACCAAGACATGAAACAGACTGCTCATTTGCCAGGGTAAACAAATTCATGGTTTTAAAAAGAAATAGGAGGAGCTTATATAGGGCACTAAACAGGTGAGACACATTGGGATTAATTAATGGGTGGAAACACACACCATGGCCAGGAGTAAAGTAGATAAAGGGTGAATACAATCCCCCATGTCAAAGTAAAAGCCCAGACACTCACAATGACAGAAATAACAGGAAGGCAGACAGAAAACCACAAAACAAGACAATAAAAAAAGTCCACATTGTTACACTGCTTTTATCAGTTCATCACATTTATTAGGCTTTTGAAAAGAACTAATGAGACTCTGCTATTTTGACATTCTGCGTGAGCAAAGTATCATCTATTTTCTGCTAAATTCAACTAAACAAGAGTTGACTATGACTGATTTGCATTGACATCTTTTTATGTATATCTCATTAATTTATTTTATTTTTATCTGAATGGCGCATGTTCACCCAAAATGCAGCTCTGCAGTGCTATTATACAATGTTTTAGTACAGATAGAATAAACATTCTGATTTTCACACCAAATAGCTCACCCCAATGATTAAAAAATAAATTATATCTGACAGCGATGACCAGGGTGTGAGGTGGCTGGGATGAAGACCAGCACCTCTAAATCTGAGGCCATGGTTCCCAGCCGGAAAAGGGTGGAGTGCCCTCTCCGGGTTGAGGGCAAGGTTCTGCCTCAGGTGGAGGACTTTAAGTGCCTCGGCATCTTATTCACAAGTGACGGAAAGAGGGAGCGTGAGGTTGACAGGTGGATTGGGGCAGTCTCTGCAGTAATGTGGGTGCTAAACCGATCTGTTGTGGTGAAGAATGAACTAAGCCAGAAGGTGATGCTCACGATTTACGGGTCGATCTATGTTCAAACCCTCACCTATGGTCATGACCGAAAGAATGAGGTCTAAGGTACAAGTGGCCAAAATTAGTTTTCTTCGCAGGGTGGCCAGGCTCAGCCTTAGAGATAGGCTGAGAAGCTTGGACATCCTTGTCGAGAGGAGCCAGCTGAGGTGGCTTGGGCATCTACTGAGGATGACTCCTGGATGCTCATCTGGGAGGAGACCTTAAGGCTGACCCAGGACATGCTGGGCCATGTGTTCTTACAGTAAATGCTTCAGTTATAATAAACAAAAAAGTGACCTTCAATTTTTTATCAAATGTAAGTATTTGTCCCTCAGAGATGCTTGGATGTGCATCCTTCCTTTTTTTTTTTACCTGTTTGTGTCATTCCCATTCTTTAGAAATTTGCAAAAGGAAAATTGTAGAGAAATACAGAAAAGTATGAACCATAGATCCTTAGTCCTTCAGTTAAAGTGTTTTACATTTTGTCTGTCCCTCACTGAATGGTAAAAATATTCTTATTTTAAGTTAAAGCATTTCATTCAAAATAGTATTTAATTTTCTGCTCACACACTTCACCTCCTTAATATTTGCAGTAGTTTTTGCCATTCCAGTAGTTTAAAACACTGCAGTTAAATAGACACATTACCATACGAAAACTGCTTTAAATTTGCATCCCTGTTTTCCATTATTTGCCCTTTACTCTAAGAGAGACAAATTCAGAGAATAGAACATTTCATTCAAGGATAAAATCAGGTTGTGCACAATGTGCTAAAATATGTATGCACACATATATGAGGCTGAGCACATTCATATGCCTTCACGTACAGAATATAACCCTCGTGGTTACTTTCCTGCCAGTGCACCCCAGTGATTTTCACTTTAGAGCAATAGCAACCAATGGGAATTGTGCAGAGTTGTTATTCTTTCATCATATTCTCTCTCCTGGCATGCACCTCAATGCACACGTAACATAAACTCACAGAGGGCTGTTTGGTTAATGGCCTTGTGTTGCTAGTCCCTGTGCCGCCAAAGCCCATTGCTAATGCTCACTATAACCTGCTCCGAGTTGATATTATTGATTGTTAGACTAGGCTCTGCCAAGGACAAGATAAGGTACAAAAGTCACTGGAGAGTTGCTGTTTTCTATCTTTCCATAGGTCTGTATTCCCATCTTTTACCTTCATGCACATGTATGCATATATAACAGCTTCAGCTTATTTCTGTTTGTTGTTGCTCCTTAAAAGAGGAGAGAGGACAGCAGCCTGAAAGGTGGGGTAGGAGATGTTTTCCTGGGACATATTTTTACTATATTGCTTCAAACCCCTATCACACCCCAAACACAAAAAATAAAACAAGTGATGTCAGCCACAACAGACACCGCCCCCCTTGCACACATTTCACCTGATTTGCCCGATGTCTCATCATTGCACAAACACATTTTTGGTGACTGTGACCTACATTCACCAAAATTTAATAGGATCTCTTCTGGACTACCTTGCACCTTTCCTGAAAATTTCATAGAAATGGGTCCAGTGGTTTTGTGTAAAGCCGCAGACAGACAAAGGTAGAAACAAACAGACTCAAAAATAATATCCATCTCCCCTCCAGGGAGTGGGGTAAAAAAAATTGTCATCTGTGGAATGGACAGGATTGAAAAAACACCATCCAATATTTTTTATTGGTCCATTGCAGAGGTGGAAGTAACTAAGTAGAAGTACTTCCTTTACTGTATTTATGTAGATTTTTTTTGGGGCTATCTTTACCTTACTTGGGTATTTATTTTTCTGGCAACTTTTTACTCTTTTTTACATTCTCAGAATAGACTCATTACTTTTCCAAACTAGGCAAATGTGACAGTATGAATAATTAGTCATAAATCAGTAAATCAGAAATTGTGACTTACTATATCATAATTTTGACTTTTTATCTCATAATTAGGTTTTTTAAATCTATGTATGACTTTTGAATATTTCCTAAATGTCCTGTCCATACCCACTAAACTGAGTACCATGACCAAATAAAACACATCATCTACACAGTAGCTTTTTTTGTAAATTATCTGGTTTTTCCTGCTTAAATAAATATTATTTCATCCATAGAAATACTTTATTACAATTCAGATGTTGTACTTTTTTTTTACTTTTACTTCCGTAAAGAAATTGAATCTGTATTTCTACTTTTACCAGAGTATTTTTTTTCACACAAGTATCTGTACTTCTACTTAAGTACAGAATGTGAGTACTTTGACCACCACTGGTCCATTGAAATGATTGAATGGAGATATGTCTATTAAACTCAACTGCCAGTTCTCCCTCTCCCCTCCATGTGCACATATCATGTATTCTCAGAGGCTTGGAGCACTTGTATAGGAAGTGAAGCCAGAGCCTGCACTTGGTTTCACATTATATTAGCAATATTAGGATATAATATTCACCAGCAAACCCAAAGCACTTTAGATTATTCATTCACTCTCACATTCTCCCTCTGGTGGTGGTAAACTACATTTGGGGGGGCAGGCTGACGAAAGGGTGGCTGCCAAATCCCACCAAATGGCCTCACTGACCACCATTGAACATCATACACATTCATACACCAGTGTAAGTGGCGCTGGAAGGAAGGAGGGTGAAGTGCCTTGCCGAAGGACACAACGGACAGAGAGAGATTTGAGCCACTAACCCTTCAGTTATTGGGGGACCCGCTCTACTTTCTGAGACATGGTCATGCTGTGTGGCACTTGTGAAGCTTCTGGAACAAGCATTGTGTGTTCCAGTATTTTGGAGGCGTGGCTTTGAGAGGATGTCTAAAGAAACGTGTTTGGACTTTTGAATTGTGTATTTTCAAACTAGCTTGCTCAAAGTGTTTTTCCAGGATCTCACACCATACCTTGAAGTAATGTACTAATTCTAGATACATTTTAGAAAATAGTGTTTATGGTGTCAGGCAGGATACATGTATTGCATGTGAGAACATCATCAGATGATCTGAAGACCAATCAAATGTTGTCATTTTAATTACCCTGACCAATTAAGCTCATCTTATTAAACCAGTGCAGTTCTTACCGCCACGTCCATCAGTCTAATGTCCCCCTTTCAAGTCACTACACTGTAATTGTTTTCTCCATGGGTACAACTGTTGAGTTCATCCTGTATATTCAATATCTCATTTATGTATCTGCTGGGTTCTGTTCAGTGAGTAGTTTATTTGTGCTCCCTGCTGAATCTTTAGCGTGCTGCTTGGACTCACACAGGGAGCTCCCTATGGAGAGGAGAACCTGCAGAGCCAAATACAACTGCAGCCGAGCAATAAATGGTTCCTATTTCATGAAAAGAGCACTTCACATTGAAACAGAGGAAGCATATAAGAAAACCATGGAGGAATACAGACACTGGTAAGGATAAAACTAACTTGTAAAACTTTACTTTTCTTGAATTTTTTCCCCTTTTGGTGGCAGTAAGATGCACGGTTTGCAGGTTATGTTAGTGATGACTGTAATTCTGAAACTGAGGATTCCTGATTAACTAATACCTTTCCAATAATTGTAACACAACTGTTCAACATTTTGAGACGTTTACTTCATACACCTGAATAATATCATCCTTCAGAGTAGAGAATGTAAAAGGCAAAACAAAATATCTCTAATCCCTTTTCCAATAAATGAACTCCAGCTCCAAGCTTTACATTTTTAATTTAAATCAATTATGATTTTGAGATATCTGTTAATTGGTAAAGCTAACAGCAACATGACTGATATGATTAGAAAAGAATTTGCTTGTACTTTCAGTTTAAACAAAATTAATCAACAAAGGTAATTTAGAGTTGTTAATAATATTTTAATGGTACCTGAAAATAGGGCTTTTGAATTTTAGCTGCTATTAATAAGGCTTAATTTGTGCACAATTGAGAGATCTCTTCCATAAAAAAAAAAAAAAAATGACAACCTCTCCATAGTTTTATTTTTTATGAATAGGAATCAAATCTTTGTTTTTTTTATACCCTGCATTTTTACTCAGCTTACAGGAATATGTTTATTTATCAATAATTCACAGAACAAAGTAATTTGTGAGTATTTATAATGGAATATAAAAATAAAAAACGACACAGTTCTATCTCTTCTACTGAAATATGTGATTGAGTGTAGGGAAAAATTATAGGGAAAAGAATTGAAGGGAAAAATGTACATTAAAATATAACTCACCACCAAGTCATATATGAACATGTCTGTTTATATCAGGGACGTAGCAGGTAATCTGAATGTGATAGGGGTACATTGGTAAGGGGTCTGGGGATGTCCCCCAGAAAAATCTACAGAGTGATCTAGATGCCATTTCCTGCACTCTGGTGTATTTTTAAAAGGTTGTTACACACCTAATTTTACCAACAAAATTACTACTTTAGAGCCAGATTAAACAATTTGTCATTCAAGTAGTACACCAGTCAGTTTTTAAACCCATTGCTATGCTTAAGATCATGAAAATTTCATCAAAATCCATCCATGAACACAGACAAACAGATAAACGCCAACAAAAACACTGACGATAAAATAAATCTCAGTTTAAGCAAGGTCTCCAATCTGTTTTCCTCTTTCACAATGTAAACAATTAAAGGGTTATCAAAACCTGAAATATTTTCTGACCTGGCATGATTCTTTTTGTGTCAGACAGAGCAGGATATCTGAATATGATTCATATCAATTTCAACATGTTTAATACCTTTCTGAGTATTTGAGTCTTGTTGTGTTTTGGGTAATTTTTATATCATTTTGGCTGATTACATGGTTGCATGTCATTTGTTTTTAACAAGCCAAAATTACTTTTCTGGGGATCAAGTGTTATGTCGCTATAAATATCTAAGTAAATTCTGAAACCACAAACAAATAAACATAAAAAACCCCTCTCAGCTATGACAGTAATGTGATTTTTTTAAATATATAAAATACAACCATGTGAGCCTGTCAAAAAGAAGTTAAATAGTTCTGTGCCTCAGATCCTCCTGTTACACACACATACTCCAACATGCTTGATTTTAATCTTGAACTGATATGCACTGACCCGTATATAAATACAATATAGATCTAATTTAGAGAAAAGAGGGAAAATGCCCTGTAGTCTACACTGCACCCACACATTCAGGCAAAGGATAGAATATGTGATATGTCACTGGGTTCGTTATCACCGTTAGGTTTCAACTAGTGGGTCTTGAGAGTGTGTATCTGTGCAATGCAAGATGGATGTCCTCCTGGTGTCTACAACAGACGATGGTGACTTGGCATGTCCAGGCACATATAGTAACAAGGGGGTGAGGGGGTGGTGATTCACCCCTCCCACTTTTTGTGAAAAGCAAATACATCCCCCCTCTGTTCTGTCTGACCAAACCTCACTACAACACCATCAGTTTTTGTATCATTTTCCTATTGAAGTAAAGAAGGAAAATAAGCGCAGTTGTTGTCATTGTGCATGTGCATTTTTATCACCTGACCCAGTAAATCCCAGCGGAACAGTTGTGTGAATAATGTAACCTAATCCGTTTGCTCAGCCTGCTCAAAGCATTGGCTGCGTGACTCGCTTTAAATGTTGTACTGTCATAGCGTGGCCAGGGAGAATACAGGAAGACTCTCCACACAGTAGCTTTGAAAAACATGGTGGCTAGCATGTGTGACACTGAACTCGGCGTTGATTCTGCGATTTCAACGTTGTTGTCGAAACATATTGATTCTTTAAAAGATGAAGAGAGAACAGTTTTGAAATAATTTATTGGTGGCAAAGATGTTCTTCTCCTAACTGGGTATGGTAAGAGCTTCTACTTCCACTTCTATCATCTATGTTACATGCTGCTTTTGATGTGATTTGTTGAAGTAGTACGTCATTCAAAATGACAAGCACCTGGTTTCTCCAGTCAAGGCAAATAACTTTGATTGACAACCCCACCTTAACACAGAGACGTCCTCCAGGGAATTAGGAAATCTACACGAGAACAAAACTGTGGAAAACAATATGTGGAATACTGTGAAAAATATCGCAACTGGTCATGGTTGCAAAACAAAAACGTTTTCATGTAAAATGCTACATATTACTTAACAACAGAAATTGCGGTATGATCAACATACAACCCACGTCCAGAGCAGGAAATGGTGGTCAGCTTATGTGGATGCGTGGGGAGTAGAGTCCTGCACTGGAGCCCTAGGCCCGAGGGGCCCGACAGCCCGAGGGCCCGAGGGCCGACGACCGTATAATTACCTCAGACACGGGCCGGGCTCGGGCACTTTTATTTTTCAATTTAATTATTTAAAAAAAAACCTGTGTTGTGTTTAAATGGAAACAAATGAACGCAGCAGCTGCTGCTCTCCCCGGCACTGGCAACTCCCTTATATGGGCATACGGAAGCCTCCCTCACTATCCGATTCGCGCGACTTCCCGACTCCCACCACAAACATGGAGAACGACATAAAAACAAAGTTGAAAATGGTGAATTGAAGAGAGTGAACATCACTAAGGGAAAATCTCCGATCTGGACTAAGTTTCAACTTATTCAACCTTTCAAGATGAGCCAAACGGGTTTGTTCAGTGTGTTGTATGTAAAGCTGTTCTGTCATATGACAGCAAAAAAAACAGGTTCATCACATTTTGAACGGGTATGTGGCGGATCCAGCAGCCGACACAAACCGAGTTCTCAAGCTGCTGATCAAAACATGAGCCCCTATTTTAACCTGCTCTTTTATGTCCACATTGATTTGTCAGAAACCGTTGTTCACAGAAAAATAGAATGCTGTTTTTTCTAACTGCAGAGCGTTATCCCATTTTCAGAGCGGCAGATTTACTTTACGAACGCACTCAATGAATATAGCGTTCTATCACGCTAAAACATTCTTATGGGAGGTTAAAACAAACAAACAAAAAAAGTCTGGCCGGGCCGGGTTCGGGCCCGAGAATTCTGAAAACGTGTCGGACAGGGCCAGGCTGGGGCTCCACCCCCTCGGGCCAGGGCCGGGCTCGGGCCCAGATAATAGGCCCGTGCAGGGCACTAGTGGGGAGCAGCAAGAAAATTTCTAGTTGCAATAAATTAAATAAAATTAGAGAATTTGAAATACTGGGAAATATAATTACAAATTAAGCAATAATAATGAGTAGAAACAGTAACATATTTAAATCAGTAATATAAATCTACATTTTATATGTCACATCTACAAGGGCTCAGCATCAGTTGTTCCAGTGTATATTTACTTTAGCAAGAAAAGAGTGACAACACTTTACTAAATTAACTGATTACTTTTAGTTTAGATTCACAAACACTATTTTCACAGTGGGGTGAAAAAATCTTAAGCATAAATACAATAAATAAATATATAAGAGATATATGCCCCCCCCCCATGTTAAGTAGTGAGAAAAAAAACACACAAAATGCCCTCCAGTCCATGTTGCAATGAGACGTATCATGATGTACCAGTGAAAAGACAGTCATGTTAATTTTTTTACCTTCTCACGAGAACTTATACAACACAGTAAAGAATAATGTTATTTGCATCTTTGAAGCTCCAAGGTGGATCTGTGGATGAACTCAATGGTTTTTAAAGCTATGGCAGCAACACTCATCTTTGTGATGTGAGACCACGATGAAGAAAGTCAGATAAAAGCTGGCAAGAAATATAGCAGAGGCAAGGTAGGCAAGCAGTGATGCTGCTCAGCATCAAACTGTGGAAAATCCATCATCATAATCTGATTTCAAAGGACAACACTTGTATAGGATAACATATGGACAGGATTGGTTGTGCACCTACTTGTAATGACGTGGGGTTTTCTGAACCTGTCATCACTGTCTATTGTCTATAAAATAAGACAAAAGATTTTAGTTGTTTTCTTCCTAATTGTTTATACTTTTGATTTCCCCTTCTCCCTTTAATGTCTGAATTTATGTTCAAGTATAGTAAAATATAGATTATTTTAGTTTCTGCATGTAAACAGATGCTAAATAACATGGAAATTTGACTATAGCACATAAAATAATAAAAAAAAAATTGGGTATGAGGCAAATTTATTACAACAGCTTTTTTGTTAATATTGATGGAAGAGTAATAAACGTAGATTTTTCCATCTCAGAAAATCGAGATGGTTCACTGGGGAAACAAGCCCCTTTAAAAACAAGTAAATAACAAACAAGTCATGTCAGGCACAATAACCCCTGCCCCTTTGCAAATGCAAAGACTAAACCCACTGAAAGTGGGTTAAAAGTCTTGCTGGAACTGTATACACACGAAAAAAAGCCAACAAAGTTTTATGGCTTTTAATAAGTTTGGGGTGATTTTTATTACAGTTTTCGGGTATCTATTCCCCACACAATTGCAGCCCCCATAGCCCCGATATCACTGTATGGTTCACAAACAATAAATAAATATAAATATTATTATTGTTGTTAATGCATGTTTTTATTATTATTTATTAGCTCCAATAGTCTCACCCTGTTTTCCTCCTTTAACAGTAAAAAATAAAAAAAATAAAATGTAAAATCATATCAGGACAATGTAATGAGGATGTCCTGCTTAAAATAAAGTCCACTAGTCAGTCCATTTTCTTACCTGGTTCTCCCTGTTCTTGTACAAGCATCTCCTCTCCCTCTCCTTTATCTCTCGCCCTTCACACTAACAACCACACACAAATATATTGCAGTCATTAAATCATTAAATAAGTAATCAATAATAAAGTAGTAAATAAATAATCTACCTCTGTCTTATCAAATACAGGGTGTTTTATAACTAAAAAAATATAAATTCACTACAATCAAAATCAGAATAACTTTCTTAATAGAAAATAATTTAAATATCAAAATGTAATGAAAATGTCCTGTTTAGAATGAGCTCAACTGACATGAGGAGAGAACTTGAGAATTATCACAATTCATCTGAAATTATATTGGGTTGTTTTTAACTTTAGTCGCTGTTGATATTTTGCCCCCCCCCACTGACAAGCATGTAAAAATAAATTAGGAATAGGTTTTGTGTATTTCTTTATACTTACTTACAAATGTTCGTGGGTGGATGAACACACACACACAGTCCACCAGTTAAGCTATGTAACATGATTTGCTGCATCATACAGACCAAACCAACTGTCTCCACAGATCAGCGGGGGTCCCAGACTTTCGTCTGTAAGAACGCCCACAAAAGACAAATGGTCCCGGCACAAAGGAGGTTCACACAGACTAAGTGTGAGTCCCTCAGCACACACACCAACCTGTCTGTGGGTTAGGACTGGCAGAAACCCAGATTAATGTGTGTATTATATTGTTTGTATCTGTGATAAAATTACAGCTGTGTGTGCATACGTCATACATGTCATGTAATCTGTCCTGTCTTTTCTTCCTTTTCTGCTTTAAGTATTTATAGAATTGCTTTCATGGTAAAGTTATATCACACATATATTATCTGCAGTAAAAAGCCAGCTTACTGACCTGGGTGGGCTGGTAGGCAGAACCAAAGTCACATACACTGTCGTCATAGTATTCCACCTCCCATCAGGTCTCAGGAAGGTGAGAGCTCAAACAGCTTCAGATATATAAACCCATAAACTTCTATGGGTCTGCACACACTCCACACACTGCACACTAGTCCGCACAGTTTACAACATTGTAATAACATGGTTTGTTTCTGTTAGCTTAACTTTTACCATTGATAATAGGTCATAAAGATCTTTGATACTGTTTTTAAGGAAGCATCTTAAATCACATCCAGTAACATCACAGAACAAGGATACATTTTTTTCATTCCTTTGATATTTTTAAGCAAAAAAAAAGCAAAATTACTTTTCGTGGTAACTAATTACTTTGCTAGTGGAGTAACGCAGTTAGTAACGCAATTACTTTTTTGGGGAAGTAACTAGTAATTGTAATTGATTACGTTTTCAAAGTAACTTACCCAGCCCTGCAGGCTACAGCTACGCCTTCAGGTGTCATTCTCTTCATTTAGGGCCTGTTACACAAGTTACACAAACATTGCGCATTTCCGTGTTAGATACATTATGTATAAACATAAACACATTCCTTGTTTTCAGCATGAACTACTTTTATACAAACAAACAAAACAGTAACGTGCCGGACAGCCCAACTGATGCTACAACATCTCTCCATGCCTTCGCTTTTAACTCAGAGTCGTGGAAACCAGTGGTTGTTGACTGTCCCGCCCCCTCCTTACTTTTGATTGGTCAGTGAGAGAAATGTGACATTGCCGAGCTATTTCCAGCTCAAAAAACAGTCTCTCTCTGCGTGTTTTTTTTTTTTGTTAGTGCTGAAGGCGCTTCGTGCTCTTGATGCTTAATTAGGATTTGTATTGAAAGTTGGCGCAGACAGTGCTAAAAACGCATCCTGTGGACACTGGTCCTTAATATGGGATTTAGACAGCTACCTCCTCCTCCTTTTTTAATGGAGGTCCGTTCTGGCCTATTCCCCCTCACTTTCACCCCTGGTTTTACCTGATTTGCTCTATTTCTTATCATTGTGAAAACACATTTTTAGTGAGTCTGACCTTGACCTTTGACTTACATTCACCAAAATGTAATGGGATCTATTTTGGACCACCTCAAATCTTTTGGTCCAGGTGGACAAGAATACATCCCAACACATTTTGGTGAATGTAAGTCAAAGGTCAAGGCCAAAGTCACTAAATCAAGAATGTCCTTTTCATTCCTGTATACTCAGTGTTTGCATAAAGCTTATTTTTAACCATTTGACAGTTTAGAGGGATATGTTTATGAAGTGTGAAGGGGGTGGGCTTTGTTGTGTCTGGAACAACTTGTTCTATAAGGGAAACTGTTTGATGCAAATATGAGCCATTCAACATTAAGCTTCAGATCCACAGCATTATCATATGGGGTCTACATATATATAAAGCCCTTCTCTCTTTTCCATATGTTCATGGTACATGATCCAAGCGCCTCTTGTCCTTCATCTTCTCCTCATCCTCTGCTCTGGCTTACTCTATCTTTCTTTACCAGCTTCCTTCATCCCCTCTAGCATCCCTCTAACCTTCCATCAGCGCTGCCTTCACTAGAGCCAACAACAGCAGTGAGGACAGCCAGACCCGTGGAGAGATGCTTAGACTTAGGCCATCTGAGTGACTCTATCTCTGCCATCGCTAAATCCTCCAGCAGGGTTACTGGAATGATTTCATTGTGTGTTTTATAAATAAAAGCCTAGTCTGTGTATATAATGTGTGTCTATATGCCTAAAGCAAGGTTCTGGCTGTGTGTGAAAGGGTGAGAGGATATGTGTGCATTTATGTTGTGGGGATTGAGGGGGCATGGGCGATATCACAGCCAGATGCTGATAAACTGGAATGGGGCCCGAGGACAGGAAAGTAATATAGTGTTGAACCCTGCACGTGAGATCTCCTCTCATCAGATCCCAGGGCTCTACGTGTTGTTTGTACGGTCACTGTTGTGTGTTTTTTGTACCAGATCTCTGATAGGCTGGAAAGGTTGCAGTTTAGTCTTTGTGGCTGACACTGTGTGTTCCTGTTAGACTACAGCAGAAGATGTTGGACTTTCTGTGCTTTGTTCAGTACACGTGCTGATATACCATCCCTACATCGCTTTAAGGTATGCATTGTGAAATAATTGGAAAGAATACCTGCAAATCATCCATTACATCTGTTACATACTCTTGGTTTTATTATTATTATTTTACCTCTTCTCATTAAATGACTGTGACGAGGTGCTTCTTAGTATATAAAGTGTTAATTGGAACCCTGTGATTGTTGCAGCTGATGAAAGCTAATTGCTGTTATATATAAACAAGTATAAAAAGGAATGTGTGTGAAAGTCAAATTAGTGCATCTGCAGAACAGAACGTTCACACTGGAAAAAATATAAATCTTTTAATCTATTTTTGCCATTTCTAGTCAAAATATCTCATCACACTTAAAATAATGCCTAAAGAGTAACTTTTTAGTGAGATATAATTGCTATTTTTTTAGAAAAATAGATCTTGAAAATATTGTTTCAAAAAATCATTTTCACTTGTTCAATTATCAATTTGTTTGCATGATTTAAGCAAAAATAAAAAATAAAAATCTTGAATTAAGCAAAATAAAATCTGCCAAAGGAACAAAGAAATGTTATTTTGGTAAAATTTCTTGAAAAAAGATTTCAATTTCTACTGTCCAAAAAAAAACTTCGTCTTATGAGGTTATGTCGTATTTTAAGTGTGATGAGATATTTTGAATAGAAATGACAAAAACACACTTGGTGATTAGATTTTTTTCCCGTGGAAAATAAAAACCATTTGAAGGTATGATTACTATGTAAGGAACAGTTTATTTTGTAAAATTATATGCATTGCTGTTTGAATTTTGTGCTTGGTCAGCATGAAAATAAATTTTGCATAAATCACTAAATCCTATATTTTTAGAGACTTTTTCTATTCAGAGTTGGTCAGAGGATGTACAGTTAGACAGAGTAGATTGGTATTTACTACCACAGCCATAAAACTGCTGTTTATTGATGTTATTGTAATTGTAATTCTATAGTAATTCATTAATAAAAATTGCAATATCTACATCATACTTAGAATTTATAATGTGGAGTCTCTCGTCTTAAATTCTCAAATAAATCTGTGAATTTGTTTAATAAATAGCTCTGGAATCAGTGAGTTGAAGGATGTGAGCAGTTGTGCACATGCTGAACTGTGGCTTTCAAAATTGCAATTTAAAAAAAAAAAAAAGAAAAACAAAACATAAGAAAATGGATCTTATTTCTCATTCATATCAAGATACAAACAAAATAAAAATTGAATGTCAAAGAGAGGTATCAGGAATAGTCACAAAAAAGTTTTAAGCTTCAGTTCCTTAAATCTTTATGATCTGTGGGATTTAAAAGGTATCACCATTTTTGCGATTTTTGGCCAAATTTAGAGCCAAATTGTGGAGCAATCAAGGGAGATAAACCTAATGTGAGCATAGTAATTCTAGGAGAAACATTAGCCAGGGAGACCAGAAATCTGATATGTAGGTCAAAGGATAGAGGAACAATGGAAGCTCAAAGTTGGACAAATTAATAAAAAATGCACCACATTTTGGAAGGCCTTTATGTCAAAACTATAAGAGATATCAGTGTAAAACTTGGTATTAATTTCAAAAGTCCACAAGAGGAAGCTATATGAGTATTTTGAGAAGTTTATACATATTTATACATATACATCTAATTACATCTCGCAAGATGTATTTAGATGTAATTTGGTGAGATCAGTCGTCGTGTTAAAATTCAATCTCGCGAGACTATTGATGATGCCTCCACTTTCAAATGGTTTGTTTGGCAGCATTTTGGGAAAAAATCTCTCTCTCTCATTTCCAGCTCCACCACAGCTCAGTAACAACTGCACCTGCCAAGACAACACCAACAAACCACACAACACTGACAAACACATTCACACCTTTACTTCCACAATCAAGAGCAACATTTTATTATGAAATGAGAAATACATAATTTTATTTATTTTATTTTAACTTTTATAACATTTTATTTTAGTTTCAATTTGTAGAGGAATAAGTGACATGGCCACCTGTCACTGACATACTTGGTCAGGTCCTGTTTGCACTATTGTCAGTCTGTATTGACAGAACAACTTTAATAAAAGTCTGTTGTCCATTCATATAATTTGTAATTTAGTTTTCTTAAAATCTCATCTCGTCTCGATCTCGTGCACCCAATCTCATGTCTCATGCCGTGAGCTGAGTGTCTTGTCACATCCCTAGTAAATAGACACTTAAATCTACACATACACATTGTTATATTAACACACTACACCGTGACCGACAACTGTTACCTAATTATAAACATAAAGAATCCATTATCCAATCTGTGATTAGCGCAGTACCGCATTAACTCCAGCAAACTATGTGGACATTCTTCATGACATTCTTCATATCTAACATTCTTGTTTCACACAGAAACAACAAATATTGAGAACTTACAGAATCTGAACACACAAGAACGTCCAATGGCACAAACAGTCCTTGAACATAAAGAGTTACTTGCAACTTTTTTTTCTCTCTTCAACCACTGGTGTCTGTGCAAACAACCCTGGGACTCACACAACAGTTAACTACACAGGTGTGGACACAAAGGCTGCATACAGGATGGACAGATAGTCTCTTTTCTTCTTTGGAAGTGGGATGAGAGTATATATATATATATATATATATATATAGTACAATTACATATAAGTATGATTATATAAATATAGCCAGTTACCTTCATGTTTCTTAACATACTTTGAAATTATTCTTCCCAAAATGGCATGTAACACAGTACATTAGAATATGTTTTAGCTCAACATGTAAAGAGTGATAAGATAACTTTTGTTATGCAAATGTGTATTAATCTCTATTGTGCATGAATTGGAAATTAACTAATTTAGATAAGTCTAGTCATAAGTGTTTAGAGATAAGGTTCAAATTTAATTAGACTTAACAAACGTAACAAAATATCAATATCAAATATAGTAAAATAAAAAAATATCAACACATTAATAGCATAAGAAAATATCAGAAAGATTTGAAGCATCAAAAAGTCTCAAGAATTCAGTTTTTCATAACTGCCAGTCGACTGTTTCACACATTCTGATCACATAATTTAATTGGCTGTAGGAAAATACAGTGTCTGTTGATGTAACATAAACATATTTGCCATCAAATTAAAGCTTATAAAATGTGGAATACAACTATAGGTTATTTACCTATTTTTCTGATGCTTAAAATGTTATTTTATGAAAGTATTACAAATTGTTTTGGTCGATTCGCATTGCAGTAAGAGAAAAAAGGGGTGCTGTCATTCAATTTTTCAATGTTACCTACCAGTTATTTTTCACTAGAGGGGATCCCAATGGTCAAGAAAAACATTGGGTCGGAGAGTTGTGTGTGTGTGTTTGTGGTGGTGGTGGTGGTGGGGGTGGGGTGGGGGGGGGGGTTCAGAAGTATCTTGTGTTCTCAACATTAACTTTGTTTGCTCTGGAATGTAAAGGAAAAGCAAACATACACAGAACTGGAGGTTTCATGTACAATTTCAAAACATATCTTGTCGGGGATGTTTATTTGTCTCTGATTATCTTTGAGACTATGCCTCATAGAAGTATTGTAAATTCTATAATTTTAGTGCATTTTAAATGACCAGACAATTTGTTTCTGTGGGGGGGTTTTTCACAGCAGTATAGGGACTCACAGCTGTAAAACATTGAAACTACTCTATGTGGACGACTGTTCATTTGCTTCAATCAAATCTGCACATATAAATTGGTTTCTTTTATGATATTTATGATAATCCTTTAAAGATTCAAACCCTTTATTAGTATCACTGTGTCTTCTTGCTTTTTAAAATCTATTTGGATCCATGTGACCAGTAAGATACAGTATAACAAGACCAAAAATACGTCTTTGTGTGCATGTGTCTTTGTTGTAGTGCACCATTACTCACCCTCCTTTAGGGTTGCCATTGCACAACAAATTTGCTAGAACATTTCCCTGATTATAGCCCTGGGGCTGAAGAGTGCATGGAAAAGTGTGTATATGTGTGTATTGTGGACAAGCATAGGTACTTAGAGCAATGAGAGGTAAAGGAGTTCTGACATGTCTTTCAGCAAAAGCATTAGGAGTAAACTCTTATTTGACCTCATGTAACTCCTAACTTCACTGGGCGTGTTCATGTGGTTAAACATTTTTTCATGCATGTATGTTTCTGTCATATTTTGTGAGTATGTATTATCAATTCAGAGGACTACCAGGCCAGATTCTGTGTTGTGTGTAATGCAGTTGACTGGTTTGGGCTCCTGCAGCTTTTTATCCCCTCTGTATCAAGTACATTTTTGTCTTCCATTATAACCAATTAGTACTGAAAGCATTACTCAGCATGAATACAAAGAGTCCTTTGAGTTGTGCATACAAGAATGGGTGAACAGATAATAATAATTTTATTTCTTGTGAATTTTAACTGATGTGAAGAACTTTGGCCCATAGTTGTTGGATTGGTTTTTTTTTTTAATAATTATTATTATTACATTTTCATGAAAAGGCTTAAGACAGGGGTGAATTAAGAATTAAGAAATACATTAATAGTTTTCATCCTTCTTTTTTTCTTTCGCTTCTTTTAATTTTATGTTTCCAAGGAACTAATCAATTAACATGAATATAGTCTATGAACTCTATGAAGTCACACACACACACACACACACACACACACACACATATATATATATATATATATATATATATATATATATATATACATACACTATTAGGACCTCAAATGTTTTGTTCATTAGCTTTTCATAAAAAATAAACCAAAGACATAGACACACATACATGTATTTATGAGAGCTGGGATTTAGAGGATTTACAAAGCATTTACTTGTGAGGAATCTAATTATTTTGTTTTATAAGATTTAGCAAAGTCTTACTTATTACAAAGACTGAGATGACTATGAAACTGTAAAAAACTGAAAAATGCCTTGCAGCAGCTCTAGAGCACAGTTACTCACACCTGCCTAATGAGACAAGAGAAAATAAAAAGGATGACACATTGACTCCTATCATTTCAGACTGAAACCTGCTTGCATCTGTCATATTCCTCAACATTGATGTGCATCTTCTTTCCAGAAAAACAGCAAGTTTTTCTAACCCCCCCCCCCCCCCCAGATTGGAACATCTGGGTTCAGAGCCAGTGGTACTGGACCTTACCTCAGACAGAATGGTACACACACAGCACAGCTACTATCTTCCCATCATCTGTCACCTGAACATTTTAAGAAGGAAAGAGTTTTGCAAAATCTTATTAAAACCTGATATGGGTGTTTGAAATACATTGTTATTTGGTTTCAAATGCAAAACATATCTAAGCACCAAATGCCAGGTGTGTTGGTTTAAACAGTCAGATGTGTTTTCTGTGTGGGACGTCTTGGACTGTATTACTTCCATTCTTAACACATTGTGTTGCTATATGGGTGAAAAACATTCAAAATAACCATCAAACCAATATTCAGCCTGAAAAAGCCAGCCATTAGAATTATACATCAGAAGGATTATTTTGCACCAACCAACTCACTTTTATTCAGTATTCTCAAATTATTCTGAATAACAAGGGCATAGGTTTGGCCTAAACTTTGGTAGGGACATTGCAGTCCAGTCCGGTTTTAGAGCTGTTGGTCCAGACAAAATCCAGACATATGTTCACCCTACTGATGTTCACCCTACTTCGAGTTTATTGACGGATAAGTTGACTTAAAAACTAAAAAACTAAAGTTGTTAACGCCCTACTCCACACTGCTACTTCCACCTGCATACAGGAGTTGTTCTCAGTCAGAGTCCAAATCCAGCCTTAGGGGGGACCTGTATGTCCAAGAAACCAGACAAAAAAAAAAAAGGCAAATGCATATCTGTAACTGGAGTACAATTATGGAATAACTTTGATAAAGGCTGAATCCCAATTCACCCCTTGGCCCTCCTCTCTCTTTTGTGTGTACATCTGGGGTAGTGTTGTCCTGATTCTCAATTAGACGGAGGTGAAGGAGGAGATGATGGACTGTACAGCTCTTGAAATACAGATTTTACAGGACCACACTATGAACAGAGGGGTGGGAGAAATCTCCCATAATTCTGTTCAAATAATTGGCAAAATTGAGGTAAACACAGCAAAAAAGTGCAGCAGTGTGAGGAAAAAAACACACAAATGTCTGTTTTTTCTTCATAAACAACTTAATAATTTGACTGACCATTAATGATGCTTTAATCTGTAATAGATCTAATTACTGTGGTTAAGTGTTGATAGCTGCAAAATGATGATTAAAGCCCATGGAATAGAAATATTTACAGCTACTGGTTTTCACATCTGTTAATAATGGCATCTTTTGCCACATATGGAACTGGCTCAACTTGGCTTGGGTCTTGCACTAGGTACTATTCCTGGATACCATTTCTATTACAGGATAGTACAGTCTTTACAGTACCTAACACCAGAATAATGTAGTGTGTTATTTCCGTGTCTGTGTGCTCAGATTTGCTGATAATAAACTTGCTTGATGCATGTTGTCCCGTCTGAATTTTTATATGGGCCACCAAAGACTGAATCTCTCTGACCGACCATTGTGCAGTTTTGGGCTGTCATAATGTGGATTAACCTACCCCATTTAATGTCAATTTACATATCTGTTTTTTTTAAACGGCTCACAGAATGTACTGATGGTATAATAGGACACAGATGGTTGTCCCATTTCATAGGGGAATATTTCAACCCCTACCCTTTGCAGCATCATTTCAAAAGGTATGTCATAATCCGGACTCAAGGTGTGGTGTTTTGTCTTATTTTCTTTATGTCTCTGTGTATTTTTGTTTTTATTAGTGTTTGGACTTTTATTTTGGTATCTGTGTTTCATGTCACACTTTCTCGCTTTCTCCCTCTTCACCACAACAGATCACTCGTGAATAAGATCCCAAGGTACTTGAACTCCTCCACCTGAGGCAGGACCTTTCCCCCGACCTGGAGAGGGCACTCTATCCTGTTCCGTAGAGACGTAGTAGTGTACCTTAACAATTAAAACCATTGTAAGGGCTACTATATTTAAAAATGTGGAAGTCTAAGTGGAATTCCAATATAGACTAGTGGACAACTTTGCAAGAAGGCAACTGAAATAAACTTTTGTAGAATCCTGAGGTATGGTGGGTTGATGCGGGGGTAAGGGGTGGGGTGGGGGGGGCTTTACAAACTCCTTACCTCGGGGTCCAGACCCCTTATAATCCGGCCTTGTATGGATGAATAAATTACGACTACTATTTCACATTTTAAATGGTACCTGAGCAGACCCACCTACTGATTTTTAGTTTTCTGTGTAAATGTATCCATTATCACACTCCAGTATGTTCTTAAAGATTATAATTGTCATTTACCATATGGTTAATTTGAAAAAGCTTGAGTGTTTTTGGTAGCTCAAATGATCAAAGCATTTTAAGAAAGTAATAACAAACTATGTATCTGCGTAAGACAAGAACAAGGCTTTCTAAACTGTAGATTTTGTTTCACTTTATGTCCTTATTTTGTCCTTGTACATAAAGAAACTCACACTCATGGCAACAAAGCACACAGTGCATTTGCTTCACATTGTCTCTGAGGGAAGGTTTGCTCTTACATAAGGAGTTGCTCTGAAAAACAAGAAAGCCTGAGCGAGTACAGGAGGAAGTGTGATTCAGGCTGATCAAGAGTACACGAAGGGACATTTTTTTAAAGAGACAGAGAGTGCTGAGCTGAGGGCCCCTCACTGTTTGCCTGTGGGAGTGGGGGCTAATGGTCGGCTGATATGGCTGTCTAACCCCCATTTCAGCTGCAGGGCTTCCCTTCCCTTCCTACTGTTAAAATGAAACCCCTGAATTCAATGTGTTCCCATACTTTGTCCACATAGTATAACTTTAAAGCTTTTTACAGTCAGATCCACATTTAAACAGTGACACACATTTTGTAATTATTGCGTCTACATGCCACCACAGCTGATGAGAAATTAAATAGTTATGAACTAAATGAAGTGTGGACATTTAGTTTTAATTCAAAGGCTTCAACAAATTTTTATTTTATTTTGGGGCGACAGTAGTGTAATAGATAGTACTTGTGTCTCACAGCAAGAAGGTCCAGGGTTCAATTCCAACACCACTCGGTGGGACCTTTCTGTGTGGAGTTTGCATGTTCTCCCCGTGTCTGCGTGGGTTTTCTCCGGGTTCTCCGGTTTCCTCCCACCATCCAAAGACATGCACTGATAGGTTAATTGATTAATCTAAATTTTCCATAGGTGTGAATGTGAGAGTGATTGTCTATATATGTCAGCTTTGCGATGAACTGGCGACTTGTCCAGGATGTACCCCACCTTCGCCCTTAAGGAGCTGGGATAGGATCTATGTCTCCTAGTGATGATAAAGTGGGTTCAGAAAATGGAAGGAAATTTTTGTTACCCACCTGCATTTTGTTTATTTTTACCCATGTCTGCAAGCATTGTTCTCTCCCTCTTTTCTTAAACCTGTCCCTGTCTTGTGCATTTTTGACCCGCTCCCTAAAGGAGAGAGGGATATTGTTTTTGAGTTGGCTTGTGTGTTTCTTCATCTGTCTGTTTTATTGTTAGCAGTATTAGGTTACTGGACCAATTTTAAAGAAATTTTCAGGAAAGGTGCAAGGTGGTCCAGAATAGATCCCATTAAATGTTAGTGAATGTATGTCAATGGTCAAGTTCACAGTTACAAAAATGTGTTTTTGTAATGATAAGAGATAGGGCAAATCAGTAAAATGTGTGCAACGGGAGGTGGGGTTTTTTTAGTTCACGTTTGGTCACACAAGATTTCTGTCTTGGAGGGACAGATTGTAGATCACTGTTGGGATTGTTGTGGTATGCTGTGTTGAGATTATCTGAGCACACCACACACAGTATGATCCAAACTGTTCAATGCCTGATTTTTTTGTCTTCATGTGTGGAGTCTGTATGATTTGGAAAATCCCCACCCCACCTAAGATGCATTTCAGTTCCATTTCTGGTCTGAGGTGTTGCATTGTGTTGTCTATAGATGAGCTATTTTAGACTAGGCACACATAAATGTTGACTGTGTTATACCTAACATGGTATTAAATGAATGAGTGGAACGTCAACATAGAAAAGGCAGATGCTGTCCTGCACATATGAACATTAAAAGAGAAAAAGTTGAAGCAAAAAAAGGATAAGTATCTTTGGTCAAAGGTAAACATTGGGATGAAAGAAGATGTTACAAAAGAAAAAAGGCATAATTTGAGCAGGAATTTGTGGTGTTGATTTAGAGAAGGAGATTAACTCTGTCAGGTGAAGGAAAGCTGGAAGCAGTGTTACCTTGGGAACAACTCTTTCCTGCTCTCCTCTCTTACTGCTGGTGGGGCTCCATGACTTTTAATCCCCTTAATCTCAGCACATCCCATTGGAGTCATTTCAAACTGTGTTTTGATCTTGTGAGCATGTGCATGTGTGTGTGCATGAGTATGTGTTTGTGTGTGAGGGAGCATTTTGTCTGCATGGGTGCATATATACATGCAAATGAGGGTAATTCTCAGATTATGATAAAAAAGGAAGAAAAAACCCCCTTCAATTATATGGAAACAGTATCAGGGTAAAAACGATGCTGTTTACCTAAACTTATTCAGCAGCTCAGTGGAAGTGAAGCAGGCTTCAGGAAACTATCATTATTCACATCTTTTTCTCTGCTTGTCTTTTAACTGCTTTCCAGTTGCCTCTCCTGGGGCTAGCGCTAAAGAGAACATGAAGGATGCTCAGTAAAACTTCCTACAGATGAGATAGAGAAACACTGAAACACACACACACCTACACACTCACAGAAAGTCTTTCATCTTGACACATTTCTTTCAGATGTCCCCGCTATCAGTTTCTATGTTTTGTTGAACTTGCAGTAAATAACTGTTCGTCAAATATATTTTCCTGCCTACCTCCAATATTGGACTTTTTTGGGGAATTAAATGGTGAAAAAAAAAGAGAGTCAAAGTTGTTTTATAAAACAGCAATTATCAGAGAATGTTAGAATAAGTGGAAATGTATCATAATAATTTCACATTATTAGCAACATACAGTACATTCTGATTCAACCAAGTGGAAATAATGTATGGCACCTATTCTGTATTCATGTCTTTTCAAGATACATGTGTACACTAGTTTGGGGAGGTTTTCAGTTGAGGTAAAAAGCACATTTAAATTCAATGATTTCACTGAATAAATTCAGAATAAAGTGATGCTAAACTTTGAGCCAAATATCTCAAGTTAGACATGACTGTACACGTTTGACCGGGATTAGTGAAAGATTTGTGTTATCTAATTACCAGGCACTAAAACATTACACAGCATTTTTAATATCACAGGGAATATAAGCCCAGCCCTGGAAAGTACACTGACCACCTAAAAACTAGAAATAGTTCAGTCTTCCACTGAATAATTACTACTGTGATTCATATGTTTCAGCTGTAAAGAGTCATTTAACCTTAATTAAGTTTGATAGTGACCACGAAGATTGGACTGTGTCTCAATGGAAAAAGATAATGTAGTCTGAGTCCAGACTTACCCTGTTCCAGAGTGATGGATGTATCAGGGTAAGAAAAGTGACCTGTGGCTGCGCAATTACACAATTTGCTTCACACATGTGGACATCATGGCCACAAAACTATGGCAAAGACAAAACCAACTTGTGGACATGACTGGACTTGCATCTTTAAAAAAGACCCAACCAAAAATGTAACAATATTTACATTACATCCAACATTTACAGCTGCCTGCTATGGCACCAAAGAAAACTCAAGTGACTGGTGAAGAAATGGAGACTTAACAACCTCTAAACCTATTGTCCGAGGAGATGATGAAAGTAGCACAGCAACAGAAAAAGCTGATTGGAGGAAGTGTGTGAATAAAGAAAATTGTTCTGGAAAAACAAAAGAGAATCACTCTCTTGGAGAGAAGAGTGGATGAATTGGAACAATATGCGAGAATGGACGATGTGATTGTTAGTGGATTATACACCACTCAAATGCAAGGGTAGCAACTGGGTCTAACTAAGGCAGTGAGGATGACACACTGGAAGAAGCACACTCACTGGAGCAGCAGGTAATACAATGTTTTGCCTTCAGTGATATTGGCAATGACAGTACGACCATTTCTGCCTGTCATGCACTTCAGAGGAGGGAACCAACTATTGTTATCTGATTTGTGAATAGAAAAGTTAAGATCAACCTCCTACAACAAGGAAAAAAACTAAGAGGTTTGGATGTTTAGATCAAAGAACATTTAACAAAGAAGAATGTGGACAATGCCTGGCAGGAAGAAAAAAAAAATACAGGCAACCTGGACAAGAAACTGCAAAGTATGGATTAAGTTGAATGCAACACCGGAGGAGGCATCTAGGTAAGAGAGCTCATCTATTTGGATAAACTTAAGAGATAGAAGTGACTAAGACTTATCACAAGTAAGCACTGATCCTTGTCTTCATGGATGTGAAAGTAACTCTGTACAACCCTCCACTTGTGCAAATGAACTTTGTCTACAAACGTTTGACATCACAGACCACAGGTTTCACGATATTGAACATGATATTTAGTTCTATGACAACATAACTCAGCAGTGTAAATATTTTACTGAGGAACAATTTAGAAATAATGTCAGAAGTAATCAGACCTTTTCAATAATATATTTTAATAGTAGGAGCCTCTGAATGAATATCTCTAAAATCCAGGACTGTCTGATACAAAACAATAAGAATTTCTCTTCTATAGTTGTCTCAGAGACTTGGTTAAATAATGAACAAACTCCCATGGTGCAAATTGAAGGATAGGATTTGTTTAAGAGGAATATGGTAAATAGTACATTTTATACACTAGTGGGTGCCCAAAGTACTTTACAATTTCACTTTCGTTCACACACACACACTCATACACCAGTAGACAGCTACTGCCGATACACTGCCACTGCCTGATCCTACTGGGAGCAATTTAGAGTTCAATGTCTTGCCCAAGGGCACTTCGACATGTGGACAGCCAGAGCCAGGATGAAACCGCCAACCCTTCGATCATTGGATGACCATCTCTACTAACTGAGCCACAGCCGCCTATAGGTAGAATAAAAGGGATGGAGGTGTTGCGCTATATATATCAAGTCATCTTACCAGTGTGAAACTGTTAAAATATATCCTTTACAATAGAAAACATCATGGAATGTATTACAGTTGAAATCAAAACAGAGAAATAAAAAAAATATAATTATAAGTTGTGTGTATAGAGCTCCTGGCTCCAATATAAATGATTTAGTGATAAATTATCTGAAATTTACATCTGGATAAATAAAAATAAATTGTTGTTTGTCTGTGGGGATTTTAAGATTGATGTCTTGAATCCTCATGGACAAACTCAAATAACAAATTTCATGAATTCAATGTAGTGTTTGGGTTTATATCCTTCAGTATAAACACAGCTACGCTCATTAACAACATGTTTTCAAATATTACTGAGGGAAATATAATTGGGGTTTTGCTTATAAAGGATGTTAGTGATCATGTTTCTGTGTTTGTAGCCTTTGAATCTAGTGCAAAAAAGAAGAAAGGAAAAAGCCCATGAAATTGGTTAGACGGGTAATGGAAAGTGCTATTGACGATCTTAGGAAGGATTTAATTAGTCGGGATTGGACTGAAATTTATTTTAAAGATGTAGATGAATTTTTATAAAATATTTAACTTGCATGATAAACATTGTCGGCTTATGGTTAAAATGGAAACGAACAAATTTGTGGACAAGCCATGGATAACAAAAGGGATACAAATTGCTTGTAAAAAGAAACAAATATTTTATAAAGAATTTATAAAACTTAACTAACGAAACTGAAAACAGAATAAAAGACAGAGAAGAAAAAAAAACTAGAATAATAAGAAGTAGCAAAAAAGTGCATTATGGTAAACTACTTGGAAAAAAATGGGGTCCAATATTAAAAACACATGGAAAGTTTTGAACAAATTTACAAAATTATCCACAATACTTTTATCTGGACAATGATTTGATTGAGGACGACCAACTGATAGCAGCATAGTGACATCAAAATTCTATGTTCAGAGAAACTGATGAAAAAGTAATATTTGATATTGTACAAGTGCCAAAATCCTCAACTACTTAAGAAAATCATTGATCGTATTATAAAACCACTATATTTGTAATCAATCTCTGATGGCTGGAAAATTTCCTAAAGAAATGAAAGTAGCTAAAATCATTCTGCTTTACAGATCTAGTGATAAACATCTGCTATCTAATTATAGACCTATGTCACTGTTCCCATAGATTCTAGAAGAAGATTCGTCTCAAGTATTCATTGAGTTATAGCATATGTCTCTGACACACACACACACACACACCACAGACAGACAGACAAGGTAATTACAACAATCTCACTCAACCAACATTGGATGAGATTATAAACTAGGGCTACAGCTAGCAGTTTTGTAATTGAACGTCTTCATTAGATAATCATTCAAGATGAAAAATACCCAATGTGCAGCTCTATTTCTGAAAGATGTTTTGTAACAGTGGTTTTCAACAGTTTTACTTTCCTCAGTGACAACATGTTTGTGTTAAACTAATCAGTCACAGAGAACAGTTTCTCTGGCCTCTGTAGCAGACAGAAAAGTTATGTAACGGTTCTTCATATCATCGTTTTTATTTATACTATACACTGTCAACTCATCACACATTGACTGTCATGATGGGGTGAGGCGCAGGGAAGGACTCAGATGCACAGTGCTGAAGGGAAAATGATTTAATAATAAAAAAAAAGCAAAACCATGATACGGACAAAGACCAAAACAAAACAAAACCTGGGTGTAGATCAGCCAGAGCCCATGGTGTGAAAATTATCCAGGTTATTGTGGCAAGGGATATGTCCATGTGTCCATGTTATGTAGGTGACAAAACCGAATGGTCCTACACTGGCAACTGCCAGCCTCACTGCTTATATAGTTGCAGATCAGCAACGGCTTGCAGCTGTGCAGTGCGGGCCAGGTGATCTGGAGAGCGGTGGGGCAAAGGTCACTGGAGCAAAGGTTGTGACACTGACGCTTGGTTAGTGCATCACAGGGTAGGGTTTGGAAAAAAGGGGTCATGAGGAGGACTCAAGAAATGTAATCAATTCTGGTTGTAGTCATGGTTACCATTATAATTATCCCCATGGTTGTTGGTATTGGTGATATTTTCTTGTGAGGGTTTTCATGATCTTTGTCTTCCTATTATTATTATTATTATTATTATTATTATTATTATTATTATTATTATTATTATTAATAATAATAATAATAATAATAATAATAATAATAATAATAATAATAATAATAATAATAATAATAATAATAATAATAATAACACTTGGGAACAACTTGAAAAAAATTCTGTTGTGATAGATTTTTAATGCTGATTAAAACTAAAATTGGCATGCTGATTCTAAAATTGCAGTCAGGTTTTTCTCCACAGCTTACTCTCCAGATGAGCAACATTCCACTGATGAGCTGTAGTAGAAAACTATTACAAGATCAAAGAGAAATACATTTTAGCAAAAAAAAAAGTCTCCATTTTGAATGTCTGGGGTTGCTAGAAATTTGTGATGTTAAAATGGGGTCTTGACTAAAAAAAATGGGAAACTACTGTCATAGAACAAAATGAAACATCTGAGGGGTTGAAAACACATCCAGGGATGACTCAACGACTCAGCTGTTACAGTTGATTCAGTTCAACAGGGTTTCTGTCCCGCCTCATAAAAGTCTTCTTTTGTCATGTCTATAGCGCTCCAGGCATCATGTGACTGGGTTTGTTTACTATGACATGTTGGCAGGAAAAGCCTGTGAAAACATGAATGGCACCAGCACTGATTTCAAACCATTGAAGTTCACTGCACATTTTTAAAGCTACAGAAATAAAACAATTCGCTCTTTGCACATAACTCCATGGTGTCACATCAGTAACTTGACGGAGCAGCTACCCGGTTTCTAGTTTTCTGCAACCATAGTGACTGACAGGAAACATGAGTCTTAAAGTCTTAAGAACGACCACTTTCAAATAATAAGGAAACAGAAACAAGACCGTGAACACTGTTGTCTGCCGCTGTGAAAGTTATCATCCAAATGTAATGGCATATTAAGCTTTCATGTGTTTCCTAGTGATTTAGAGAATAAGCAGGCATAAAATAATATAATATACTGAGTTTTGTGAAACAGAAGTGCACAAAGTGAACTTGAACCTTTGAAACTGCTGAACTGCAAACTAAGAAGTCTGATAAAATATAAAGTGCAACCCTACATTTACATTGTGAGGCTTTTCTGATTTTCTCATTGATCTATAGCAGAGTGCCTGCACTGTTTTCTTAGACTTAGCCCTGTCCTTATTTGACACAGATGCCAAACACATGTGAAAACAACAAGAGGTGAAGCACATAGATGTATAGACCAAGTTACACATATTGTTTAATTGAATGTATAACAAAACAAATAAATACATTTAAATACATGCTTACAAACTGCAACCATTAGTTACCTATCTTGTTGCTCGTTTAAGATTAGCCACAAAGTCTGGAAATAATATTGACATTCTTATTAGTGTACGTGTCCGCGTGGGTTTTCTCTGAGTACTCCAGTTTCCTCCCACCATCCAAACACATGCACTGATAAGTTATCTGGTTAATCTAAATTTTCCATAAGTATGAATGTGAGATTGTTTGTTTGTCTATATATGTTCAGCCCTGCGACGAACTTGCGTGTCATACAGTGTGTACCCCGCAACCACCCATTGTAGCTGGATTAGGCCCCCAGTGACCCACGTAGTGAGGATAAAGCAGGTTCAGGTGGCGAGAGATACTGGTGTATGTACGACAAGGCATACAATTTAAATCCTTTGTCTAGTTTTGACGTATCAGTTCAGTTCAGTTATTATACAGAAATGTTTAAAAGTAACAGACTGGCTCAGCTTCAGCTGGTTTTCAGCAGGTTCCTGTTCTGCAGCACAAACAACAAAAGCACAAGACACAGACTGACAGGTATAGACACCACAATACAGTACAATATCAGCAACAAAAACGTGGGATAAGGATAAAAGACAGTATTACACAGACATAAATCAGTTTAGGTTTTAAATAATAATGTGTGGTAGTGAGTATGATGTGTTAATGGTTGTAAGTATAATTATTCAGCAGCAGAGATATATAAGCCTTTTTAAAATGAGTGATAGATGGTGTTATTCTGATATGGTGTGGAATATCATTTTATGTTTTAGTGTAGGTGTGAAAGAATGACCGCTGGCCATAGGTGTTTCTAAAGGCTGGTACTGTAAGAAGTGCCCTAGTTATTGATCTTGTTGTCCACCCCTGTTGTGTGTTAGTTGTTGGAAGGAACAAAACAAGACTAGCTATGGGACAGTTTGATTGTAGATGAAAGTAAAATGTCATAGCATGGGTGTTAATGTAGTTCTGAAAAGTGAAGGCATTTGAGTGGGTGAGTGCAGTACAGTGATGTGTCCAACTGGGGAGTTGATGGTGTATTTCAAATGCTCTACTGTATTGTATAATTTGCCAATTGGTTCTGTGATTTCTTTTTTAGGGAGAGACCAAATAGGAAGAAAATAAGATAATGTTGAAAGAATAATTGCATGTAAATATGTGTGTGATACTGAGGGTGACAAATATGGTCTGATCTTGCTATAAACATATAGCTTCTGAATAACTTTACTTGCTAACTTAATTGTGTGTTCTCTGCAAGTAAGATGTAAATCTAAGATGACACCAAGACATTTAGTGTTTTGATTTGAAAAGGTAAAAGGGACAGAGATGGACAGGCTTTTCCTTTGGGAACATAAGTACATACATTCAATCTTCTTGACAGTGATGGTTAAGTGATTTGTTTCCAGCCAATTATGAAGATGCTGTAGGTCAGATAATAGTTTAAAGTTAATAGTGTTAGGGTCAGGATCAGAAAGAAAAATAACAGTGTCATCAGCATACAGCAAACAGTTTGAGAATTTACATATGCAAGGAAGATCATTTATATACATCAGGAAAAGTAACAGACTGAGTATACTACCTTGGGGGACACCCATATTACACTCTAAAGAGTCAGATATATCATTACCAATCTTGACAACTTGTGACCTATCAGTAAGATATGAAGACAGCATTGACATCACAGAGGAAGGTAACGGAAATTAGGTAAGTTTGGTTTACAGTATCAAAAGCTTTACGGAAATTAATAAAAATAGCACCAGTTATATGGCCTTTGTTTAAACAGTGTCTTATGTGTTCTGTAAATAATAATAGTGTCATCTTAGTTGATCGCTTGGCATGAAAACCATGTTGGGAATCATTGAGCAAGTTTCCATTTTCAGGATAAAGACTTAGTTGATTACAGTGGATTTTTTTTCATGTAATTTGGACATTACTGGAAGGATGGGGCTATAATTTGATATATTATTGGGATCATCAGATTTAAAGATTGAAGTTATTTGGGCAGTTTTCCAATAAGAAGGAAAGGTAGAGAACCTAATACAGAGAATTATAAGGTGATGGAACAGAGGTATGAAAGTGCTATGTAACATGAGTAGACAGGAAGCTAGTATTTACACCATATACAGTATATCACAAGAATGAGAGTTTTTCAAGGACTTCACTACTTTAATCAGTTCATCATGTGTGAGCTCAGAAAATGAGAACTGATCAGGTGTTAGGGAAGAAACACCAATATGATGAGAAGGAGTTGCAAAATTACATGAAAGTTCTTTCACAGATGTAACAACGTAGGGGTCTTGGAAGAGCCTATGATGATACAGTGCACATCACAAATAGAGAGTTTAAGGAGGTCTTGCAGGCAGCGGATGTAAAACATCATTGTTGTTTTGTCAGACGGGAAAAGCTGAGACCACACTTCTGGTAACCAGGAGCGAATGTGCAAAGAGTGAATACAACACAAAATTCAACAGACTAAGCATCACAGGCCCTTACAATGTCCCAGCTGTGCTTTTCACAAGTATTGAGACAACTGTACTGGACCTTCAGTTTCCACACATACTGTATAGAGTGAGAATGTTTACATGAACTTATAAACATGTAGTTTGATTAAGGACATAACTGTGGTTTCACAAAACTTTTCTTTATTTACATGCCAGCAAAATAAATTCTAATTACAGTTCCACTCCCAGACACTAGGTGGCACTACATGTCCTTTCATGTTAGCATGCCTCCAATTGGCACTGTAGAAGAACAATAATAATTAAACTAAAGCATCAGATTTAGTAGAAAGAGGACAACACACAGGGAAGATATGCGTGGCACTGCAGCAGCTCAGTATATTTTGTATGTACTGTTTACTGTGATTTATTACATGTAACGTACGTGTTGTGACACTGTGTCTCTGGTCACTTCCAGAAGGGGGCGTGTCCAGGCCAGTCTTAGTTGAGTGAGTGCCGTTTACATGAGAAATTCAGTTACAATGGCATTATCCGACTGGCTTACTCCGACTTCTCAAACTCCAGTTAAATTCGATTCCACTCTGATTAAGGTGTTTACATGGCTTTTAAAACTCTAACATTACAATTTCTCAAAGTGCATAGTTACTAGATCAATTTTCTGTCATCTTAATCCAGAGAGTCTGTGATCTGACAAGGTCCTTGAAGGTAGAAATAGATGCAATCTAGATTTGTGATAAATGTTTATCGTTGACTAAAACAGCATCGTCGTTAATGGAAGGGTAAGGATCTCCTCATCACTGCTACGTTAGTGTAAATAGCAGGGTCACATAATATAATTAGTTAATCAATGTGCTAATGTTTAGGTTAATTACATTCTGCTTGTGATATATGAATAGTTTAGCACATTAACACAGTTTGAATGACTGAAAGCACCAGCAAATAGATGAATGTATACTTTTATCATAAACAGCAGTTAACAGGAAAGAATTTCAGGTTGATAATTCCTAAAGACTGACCCCATTTCAAACCACTCTGACTATTTTTACATCCCGGGGCACAACAGCTGTCAACCATGTAATTTTTTTTAACATAATAAAGTAGGGAAATGACAAGTTAGCTTCCCGGCGGTGTTTTGAACAGCACACTTTCCTGCCAGTATGGTGGTGTATCGATTTAGGTGGTTGCATGTTGGGATCATGTGATATCAGCTGCTGGAGCTCCATAGCTTTTCATTTCAGGTTAAGTTGATCAACTTCATTCTTTATATGGGTCACTTGTTCCCACCTCCACTTACTGTAATTAGATGATTTTGTGCCAAATTAAAAATAGAAAGTATGTCCTGAAGAAGGTTCAGTCTGTGTCAAAATGGCAACATACCCATTTTTTTTCCCCCCTGATACATCCTTAGCTTCTACCTGGTGATTTAATTTACAAACTAATGCCTTTCAATATGAGCTCTAGCAACAGGAGAAATTTAGCTTGATCCTGTGCACTAACTTGAACTGAATGTGATGAAAGTCAGACTGTATTCCTGCAGCGAGTGATTCTCTATCCCACAGCTTCGTCAAACATAGTCAGACTAACACTGTTTAGTCCAGATTAACTGTGCACCGTTTGGTTCCTCTATGGAGTAGATATGGAAAACATAAATTAAGCCACACAGCAACACTAAGACCTTTTGGAGGAAATTGTCTCAGTCTGCTTCCTGTGGAGAAACAGCTGCTGTTGTCAGGTGTGCTTTGCAGACAAGAAAGACTGATAATAGCCCAACAAAAACACTGTGTAAAGATGATTTAGGAAACAATGATAGAAGAAATAGCAACATGGACAATAATCACCTTCTATCTTGTTGTTTCTATCAAATGAACCATAATAAGAAATCAGACCAAGTGTTGTGCAAGTAATTTCCAAACTGTAATCCATTACATATTACTTGTTTCTGATATTTAAATGTAATTCCCTACCTTACAACATTACGGTCTCAGAATTGTAATGGGTTACATGAGCCCTGTATTACTTTGGAGTTACATACAGACTGTTGTCATAAATAATTCCACACCAGTGCATCACACAACACGTTTATCTTTTTATCGAGTGATTTGGGTAAGTGTAAACCAACTTCAGGTATTCAACAGCTTACATATTCTGTATGTCTTAGCCTTATATAAATGAATTGCTGTCACTCCTCAGTGTGAGAAATTAACATCTTAAAACCTTAATGATTATGCAAACATGAACTAATCTTAAATTATACTATACTGATCTTTTTTGATCATTTTTATGTTTTTTCAACATTTAAACCACTGCTTAAAATCAAAGTCATTTAATTTGATTGTATTTTTAACATGAATGGCTCTATTGTAAAACATAAGCACAAGTCATAAAGTCATAGCCACTTAATATTAAATGGGATGTATCATGCAAAATGTACTTTTTGATGTTTTTCCAACACAAATATGTGTTGTCTGTGTGTGAGGAGACCCTTAAATTATGAACAAAAACCATCCTCTCTCCTTTTCTCTTGATCCATTCCTTGTTGGAGGTGGATGAAATGCTCTGATTTGGATTTTCTGTTTTATATGTCACATGCATAGATTCATTTGAATACCCCACTCCAACCCACCCCACCAGTTCAGCTAACCACACCTACTGGTCACAGACACCTCTGCTCGGACTTGGAGATCCACCATTATTCTCTCTCTAGTCCTGGTGTGTGTCCGGTGTGTTGGGGTCTGAGCCCTGATAGATGTGCATGCATCTGGGTCCATGGTTGGTCTGACCCGAGTTGAATGGGCGGGTTGGTTCATGGGTAGCACCATGGTGTCGTGGCCAGATGAACTGGACCCAAATGTGCACCATGGCTGTTAACGGACCAGGACCCAAAGACACGCGGTGCTGAAAAACTCAGCACGCTATCCACTTTGATTCTCTCCAGCTGATTTAATTTCATTGGTGTCTTGTCTCTTTTCCTTTGCCTCAACTTTCTCAGGTTCCATTTCTTTCTCCTCTTCTTTTTGGTAGAATGCGGAAGAGAGGGACAGAGTCAGCTTTGGCTCACTTGCATGAAAACATGAGGCACTAAAATCAAGTGCTTTCAAAAGGTCTGTTTCTTCAGATTGAAAAGGCTGCTGTATCTCTTCCTCAATGTGGTATTTTGACCAAAGCATGTCAAAGACAGGTCACTGAGACACCAGGGAACGGTGTTAACTTGTGAAAAATGAATGTGATATGTCCCTTTTAAGCAGTATTCCAGTTGAGCTACAAAAAACAACAACAAACCCCCCCCCCCCCCAAAAAAAAACCTAGATAGGTCTGAACGTGATGACATTTTAGGTTGAAGTAGGAAATTAGACTCAATGATTCCCTATTTTCATAATGTAAAATGCTTTACTCTGTTCTTGTATGTAGTGAGCTGCATGAAAAAGAAAGATAGACACTAAGAACAGAAAACATGGCGGCACCAAAGGACCAAATTATGCTTTCCTGCGGGGCTGCTTTTCACTTCAGGCTCATTAGATGGTGTCTGATGGTTTTGATTGATAATTTTCCCCCACCTACTCTATCTTTTTCCCTCTCTCTCCCGGAGTTGTTGTGTCCCTCTCTGTTTCACTCACTCACACACACACACACACACACACACACACACACACACACACACACACACACACACACACACACACACACACACACATATGCAACAAACAGGTATGTGGATGCATACAGTGTGTACGATAAGAGAGCAGCAGGTTGGTGTTGATTCAATAAGAAAGCTATTTTCTCTCCTTCTGCATCTGGGCTGGAAACAATCAGTCTTCAGGGTGATGTTCCTCTTACCCCTATTGATTTTGTGTGTGTGTGTGTGTGTTCGTGTGTGTGCACGTGCACGTGCACACATGTACAACCACCAAATAATCCTCATCCATCCCCTCATTCCTCCCTCACTGGTCCAGCTGAGTTAACCCATACAATTGCAGAGGGGGAAATCAATGGCTATCCCTACCAGCAAATAACTAACACATATACACGCACACACACCTACGCACGCACACACACACACACACACACACACACACACACACACACACACACACACACACACACACACACACATACGCATACTGTACTCACATGGTCTAAACTATCAGAACAATAAGCTCAGCTTTGTAATAGCTCAACAGAATTGAGAATGGTCATTGCTTGTATATACACCGCTGCCTGCTGGGTGCTAAAGATTTATAGCTGATGTAGTTCAGTTTTCTAAGCTTCTTTCAACTAACAGGGCTGCACGATTTACACCGTGGACACATCTTAGACCTCCTTATAATTGATTTTCAAGTGTGATCAAAATGTTAACAGCAACTTTCATTTGTAGGCAACTAATGTTGTCAAATTAATAATCTACTACAGATATGTCTAAATTCATTCTGTAGCAGGATGAAAGGATGGTTGGAGGCTATAAGCACAAATCCAAAAGTAAACCAAATCTGCTTTTTATAATTTGAGGGAATAACCATTTTTAGCCCAGTGTATAAGATCCATGATCTTTCAAATGGGGCAGAGTTAGCTTTACAGTTTAATCGTTAAGATTATCATTAAGTGATTTTTCTGATTCAGTGTTTAAAATGTGCAATATAACCGAGAAATGGAAACAACACATTCATAGACCTTTGTGATAATGTGTGATAGTATTACATGACTGACCACAGAACTAAAATCAGTCAAATGATGGATTTAAATATCAACAACATTCAACGCAGCACATTCAACAACATCAAAGTATCCTTGTTCTTCAATAAAAACGGGAAGGTTAACTAAGTGACGTAAGTTTTACTGCAATGCCTGATGCCTAAGGAGCATCTGAACCAGAAACTTCCAATTAAAAAGCAACTCAGAAAATAATGAATACCTAATTTGGATGTCCGGAACCCCAGTCTGTTAGTTTTGAGAATTAAGTCCATGTTTTGACTGAAAATATTTTGAAAGTGTGGATGAGAAGAAAAAAAAATCACCTTAACCCTTGTGCGGTCCTTCGGGTCAAAGTGACCCGGTGGCTCACAAATGTACCTTTTCATACGTACTGTATGGTACCATTGCTTACTACTGAAAACAGTAAAATATCCTTGGGGGGTGGGGTGATGAGTCTATGGAATCTGGGTCTTTAAGACCCGATTGTAGGACACAGCCAGTGTGCCTTTTACGAAGGACCGCACAAGGGTTAAGAATTCTTTCTTTTTTTTTAATAATAATGATACATTCTATTTGTGTAGCGCTTTTCATGGCCCTCAAAGACACTTTACATGAAGTAAAAAAAATAGTCCGACTATCATAGGAAAAAAAACCAAAAAACCCCCCAAAACAATAGAAAACAGATAAATCGCACATTAAAACAGACAGAATAAAAGTACCGTAAATTCCGGACTATAAGCCGCTACTTTTTTCCCAAACTTTCAACCTTGCGGCTTTTTCAGTGATGCGGCCAATTTATGTAATTTTCCTAACGGCTGCCAGAGGCGCTCGAGTAGAAAAGGTAAGATTTAGAGCGGTGGAATATATGCGTCGAGGAAGACTGAATGAAAAAGGAGGGGCGGAACAAACGCGGGGTGACGGGTTTCAGTGGGACCGGTAAAAGGTGACGGACAGGTGTACAGGGGGTAAAAAGTTGCTTAAAGAAAAACCCGCGGCAGTGTGTGAGAGAAGACAGAGGCTCGACCAGACCCTGTGGATTATTTTTGCACGTTGGCACGGAGGAGTTTTACCTGAACTCTCGGCGAAAGATTAAAGTTATCACTGACTCTGCGATAGATGAGGCGAGGCGGCGACCAGCCACCTGTTTGTGGATGCGGCGGACAATAGTGGATATATTTTTCCTTCCCTTACCTTTGGAAATATACACTTTTTTCCCTTGGATTACTTTCAACGGGACCCGGACTCTGCAGGTCTGCATCAAACCTTAAGTATCATTTTCCATTCATTTTGCCGGCTGTGATTTTTGGACTGTGGACTTTAACCCTTGTGCGGTCCTTCTGGTCAAAGAGACCCGGTGGCTCACAAATGTACCTTTTTATACGTACTGTAGGATGCCATTGCTTACTACTGAAAACAGTAATATATCCTTGGGGGGTGGGGTGATGAGTCTATGGAACTGAACTTTGGAATCTGGGTTTTTAAGACCCGATTGTAGGACACAGCCAGTGTGCCTTTTACGAAGGACCGCACAAGAGTTAATGAAGGACATTTAGTTTCATTCGCGGGACTTGAAGTCGGGTTTGGGTTAATTTTGTGTTTGTGTTACATGTTTTAATGTGGGCACATGCGGCGTATATACAGGTGCGGCTTGTGTATGTACAAAATCGGTTTTCCTCTTAGAATGAGGTGGGTGCGGCTAATAATCAGGTGCGCACTATAGTCCGGAAATTACGGTAATTGAACATTAAAAGCAATTTTGAATAAATGACTTTTTAAAAGGGATTTAAAATCATTGAGGTCAGAACAGTGACAGGGGGTTGGGGGGAGTGAGTTCCAGAGATTTGGGGCGACTACAGAAAAGGCTCTGTCCCCCCAGATTCAGTGCTTGGTTTTAGGCAGCGGAACAAGGAAGTGGGCAGAAGGGGAGGGGACATGGGCCAGTAGGATGTCAGTGAGGTACGGGGGTGATGGTGATGGAGGGCTTCATGGGTGAGGAGGATCTCAAATGTTATTCTGTGTTTGACGGGGAGCCAGTGAAAGTGTTGGAGGACAGGACTGATGTGATGGTGTGACCGGGAGTGGGTGAGGAGACGAGCTGCAGAGTTCTGGATGAGCTGGAGTTAGAGGGTAAGAGACACTTGAAGTTCTTCAGTTGATGATGTTTAAACCATACAGATGCATCTACATATGCAAATCTGTCCGTCACATTGAAAACATAATTTCTCAGGGAGAGTTCGACTAAATGCTGCAACATTTTATACAAAATTTTAATTAGACTCAAGTTTAGTATGTTTTGATGGTCAAAGGTCAGAAGGGTTCTGTGACCCTGCAGATGATGTTTCTGGCCATAATTCAAGTCGATATTTGGAAAATATGATAAAATCTCATAAAAAAAATTTGGTATAGAACAATATGATGATCTGACGACATTTTCTATCCAAAAGGTTAAGAGTCAACCTTTCGCCTTGAGGATTTTTTTTTCTACTTTTGACACAAATAATCACACGGACTTCAAACGGATGGAATGGCTAAAGGTCAGAGGTTGCCATACCATACAGAATTCTGACCATAGCTACAAATAAGTGCAGTAACTGCATGGATAGAATATAAAGCAGACAGATGGTGTATCTGGCTAATTCATGTTTTTAAATCATCAACAGTTTAAGGTCAGGTCATGTCCACATATTTACTTTTCATATTATAAAGATAGCACTTCTCTGCACAGACACTTAACATTGAAACTGGACAATAATTAAATGCAATGCTACCCGCTGAAACATCACAGCAAACCAAACTGGAAGTGAATACATATACTTAAATTAATACATACATTTTAACACTTATTGTTCCATATAAAGGCCACTCTGCAGACAGTACATTCAGGCTATAGTAGTTAAAGTTAGTGTTGCTGGTATAAAAACCTCCACAGACCTGTGTATGTCTGCATGCTTGTGTTCTGCTTCAGCTCCCATGAGTGACTAAAGAGGTGAGCGACTATTTAGAAGGACAGCCCTCATTATAGTCAACTACTGAGATATGCACAGCGCTCTGATCCTCTCTGTAATTCACAGTTTTAATCAGCCCAATCAATCTTCACCTCTGTCCCTGCTCTCCATATTAAACATACTCACAAATGTACACACACACACACACACACACACACACACACACACACACATACACATCTTCCTTCACTCCTCTGCTGTGCGGTAGAACATTTATTTGTGGGTACTTGACTCCCCCCTCCAGATGAGCTGGTCTACAAGCAGGCTAATAAAGCGGCTAATTGTCTGGTTGTCAGGGCGGGATTGATTTGTCTGTTTCAATACTGATAACACAAGCAATCATCTCTCTCTGTGAAGCTTCCACACACGATGTTGCTCTACCGTAACTACTGACATTTGACAGCCAGTAGGAGTGTGTGTGTGTGTGCATGCTCTGGAGAGAGAGAAAGAGCAAGGAGGACGGTACAAACAGGACTCTGCAACAAACTTACAATGACTACAAGGACAAATGAAGGTTTTTATTGCTTTTTGTTTACTTTCCAAAAGAGTCAGGGACTGAATGACAGGCAGTACAATGAAAGCCAGAAGTAAATATGTGTAAAAATCATGAAGAAAAGGACAAACATTAGAGCAAACAGCATAAACAGCAGACGTAGGGACAAATAAGAGGGATGTTGTTTAGCAAAGTGTATTTGAGCTAATTTGGTGGCTGTAGATTGATCTACCTTTGCAGAAAAGGGATTACTGACTTTTTAGAGAAAGCGCATCCCACATGATGATGTGTTGTGAAAACCTTTTCTATGTGTTCACCGCCACAGAGACGGTGCTTGTTTGGTACCTTACCTTGGCTCGGAGTGCACTGCATTACCTCACAGTATTATGAACCTTAAACTAGACGATCCAGCAAAAAAAAAAAAGAGTAGTAGCATAATGTCTAGATTAATCGAAGTGAGGCAGAAGCTACTGTCACTCAGGCATTATGGGAAAAAAGGTGACATGGTGTTCCCACCTTTTTGCCTCCACTGACAAATTTCCACAGCCAAGCCAAAGGAGGAAGAGAGGTGAGGCAGGCTGGATTTTTACATGTCGGACCTGCATTTCAGAATCAAAGGGGTGGTACCCTCAACATAGCAGTGTCTTTCACTGTTCCACAATGTTACCATGAATCAAATCCTCTGCCTAAAGTGACAACAGATCATCAGTGGTGCTTCAATGCATTGGGCGAGCTGCAGCCCAGGGCCACAACCAATCAGGGGCCTCGAAATATTAATGAAATAATAAACTGTCTGAATCGTACATTGATGATGTGATCCCACCATTTAATGTAGACATCATTCTGGAATTAAGGTGAAATACTCCTGGAACAGAAGTGCTGTGTAAAAGGGGCTACAGACATTCGCCCACTGACCAAACTCTGAGAATATTTTGCCCTTAAGTAATGTTTTTAGTCAAGATTATGACCTTGAAATGAAGCATATGGAAGTGATCTAGATATTTTGACTTTGAGTTCACTTTTTGGATGTCAGTCATCATAATTGCAGGTGTTTTCTATCAGAGCACACAAAGGCTTTTTTTTTTGCTTATGTTGCTCTCAGTAATACCAACAATCACAGTCCCCTGTCTTCTGTTTATGCAAAGGTTCAAACTTTTTTAATTAATGCATTAGTGAAGTTGTCATATAGTATTCATAGACATTCAGAGCTCCATCAGTTGCAAATTCTTCAAGCAGACAGAAAGCTCTGGTGTTATCCAATATCGTCCTAATATTTCCAATAGGTCATCTTTAACAACACACTAGATTTCTCAATCATGGCTTGTGGTGGTAATGGACCCTTCAATTCTAATCAAAATCATCATCACTGGTCTCACGTACAGGGCTCTACAGTGTGACCAATTCACAAATATTTCAGTTTTGCGACCCAATTAAACAAACCACTCGCACATCTGTGAGTGCTTCTTGCAGCTCACAATAAAAAGAGCAATGTGCATAGTAGCATGATGAGTTAATTTTTCTAAAATTTCTCAAATAATAAAGCAACCAAAAACAACTACAAGCATTAAAGGAAGACAGGATGTGTCCATCTCACTTGAGACAGTTGTGCTGTGGAAGGGACACAAACAAATGCTATGTTCCACTACATGGTATCAGCTCTACTCAATATTACTCAGGTACCATATACTATTCCTTGAGAGCATGTCCATACAGATACTATTGTAATATCATCACAAAGTGTCATCAACCTTGCACTATTTTTTCATCAGCCATCAAAGACAGAAATGTCTCAACCTCCACGAGTGACCACAGTGTAGTTTTGTGGAATGCCATCACTGCGTTGTGGACTGAATTTAACTTACCGGTCTGTTTACTGTAACTCCAAATTTAGTTTTTTAAAAATGGCAGGTTGCATATTGCAATTCTACTAATCAGTGTCTATGCTGCTGACACGTCACATTATAGTATTGCTTGGAACCTCAGTGGAGTAGATGCCAAAAATCTAGGACTGGATACCAAGGGACCAGGTCCTTTTTCATTGTGAAAACGCACCAAAGTGAGTAGAATTGGGGAGAGCCGATACTAGTGGAAACACGGCTAAAGTTGGGGAAAAAAACGTCCATGGGAGATACATCTGGCCTCAAACTCGAACCCCAGTGCAGATTAACTATTCACCCAGAGGCTCTATGAGGCAAGTGGCAGAAGCCGATCATTTGGGGAATATTAACTTAGATGAATTGATTGATTGATTGATGGTAAAAATGGTAAATGGACTGTGCTTATATAGCGCATTTTATACACCAGTTGACGCCCCAAAGCGCTTTACAATTCCTCACATTCACACATTCACACACACTCATACACCAGTAGACAGCTGCTGCCGATACACCGGCACTGCCTGATCTTACTGGGAGACACTTAGGGTTCAGTGTCTTGCCCAAGGACCCCCCCCCCCCCCCCTACCCCAGGAAGAAGAAGCCACCAGCCTTAAAACACAGATGAGGGAAAAGTCTGTTCTGAGCCACTGAATAAACCTGGTCTTTTTTGTATCCTACTTATTATTTCAGAGCAAATGTATTTATTTACTGTTGAAATGTCACACTTATTTCCTTTTATATATTGATCCCAGTGTTGATGTGTTAAATGGCTGCATTAGTCAAATAATCAAGTTACAGCTCAAATGTATAATTTGCTATCACTAAGGCGGTGATAGCAAAGTATAAATATAAGGTGGCTGAGCGGTTACTGTAGCACTCTTGCCTCACAGCAAGAAGACCTGGGATCGATTCCCAGACCATGCGGGCCTTTCTGTGTGGGGTTTGCATGTTTCTCTCCCTGTGTCTGGATGGGTTTCCTCCAGGTGCTACAGTTTCCCCCATCACCCAAAAACACATTTGTTAGGTTCAAATCCTCCAGCCAGGTGATTCTGACCATTAGCCTGGTTCTACAGCTGGACATGGGTCCCCGGGTGCCACCCATAGCTGCCCACTGCTCCTTACAGGTGTCCCAATGGCATCAAGAATGGATTAAATACAGAGAACAAATGTTGTTGTACAGTGTATAATGACAAATAAAGTACATTAAATGATTCTGAATAAAACAATTAATACTGAAACAAATCAATATTGCATTGACTCAAATTGAATCATGATATCAGAACCATATGAATTGAAATCAAATTATGGAATTATGGAAAGTGGCCATGATATCCAGCCTCACTAGTCTGCATTCTCACTATTGTGATATAGTAAACACACCCAACTCAACAATCCAAGTACGCAGCACATTGTGTGTGAGGCTTCTCTATGCAGAAGTGTATCAAGAGCTCATTGAGAATTGGTCTGCATGGTGCCACAACAGAGGATTTATCCACACTGTAACAGATGGGACCCATCTATTGAATTATTTGACCCAATTGAATGTGCCAAAAACTGGCTGTCAGCTGGAAGGAGGCCACGTCAACCTAATTACAAACCCTGGCCTGCCAATTGTGACATAATTTTTTTCTAAACTAAACAAAAATAAAATAAATTAAACTAAACTACTTTGTCTAGACTAAAGTCTGTATATAAACCCTCCCCAATTGAATTAAATTTTATGTTAGTCTGTCAGAAGAAACCTTGGGCAGATCCATGACTCAACTTTCTAACCCAGCGGCATACACCACGGGACCGGGGGGGCCAGGGGGACCATGGCCCGGGTAACTTTTATGCCCTGACTTGATTAAAAGCTGTGGTAAAAAAAAGTTTTATCTGTGTTTTTAAGAGCAAAGTCACCACACACCTTCACTGCTGCCAATAAAAAAAAACTGTCACAGAGACTCTGCATTTTGATTTGAATTTGTGAGCCTATCAAATGAATTGTTTATTATTACATCATCTGTGAGTGTCCTCAGCTAAGGCTGTGTGCACCTGCCAAACCACTGCTGCTTCTACAGAAATGAAGAGATAACAATCCATAGCTGATTTTTTTTCAAATAAACAAAGAAAACAGAATGTTCATCAAACTACAGCTTCTGTGGCACTGGCCCCAACAGACCGAGAGAGTCCACCTCCATCCTCTACTCAAAGTCCACCATGGATCCTGCCGCCCTGTCAACCCACAGCTAGCTGCTCTCCTTTGGTTGCTTCATCACAAGCTCCAGAGTCACTGCTGCACAAACAAAGGTTTGATTAACAAAAAAACCAGAGCCCACTTTCACCATTCATAGTTAATGTAATATAATGTAAGTTGTTCCGTCGGTTACCGTTGCGCAGCTGCACTTGTTTTGTTGTTGGATACCATGCTAGTTGTGATTTGCTTGGGCCCCCCCCCCCCCCCGGTCCTGTGGTCTATGAGTCTTTCTGATGGCGTAAACACAAAATATCTGAAAGAGGAACCTCACATTTAGGGAAGTCTGCTGCCGGACCCGTGAGCCACTTTCCTGCTGACCATTCCTGGTCCACCCTGAGCCAGTGCATGGAGGAAATGTGCCCGGCGGTATGCAGAAGCCAGACCTGGGGGGAGGTCCAGGTTTGAACATGGCTAATCGATCCCCGGTTCTGGCACAAATTTTTTTTCCCACACACTGGCAGCAGAAAAGGACACATGGACTGTGCCATTGGAGAAAACTGATTTTAAATGTTTATTTACTGATTTCAGTCTCAATTATTTTGTTTGTGTGGGAATGAGGGTCATAACATCCAATGCAAGCTTTTTTCTGTGAACAACCCCCCCCCTCCTCTTTGTTTTTTTTTGTTAAATCGCACCCTGGATATGTGTGTATGTGTGCGCCTCCCACTTGACTTCAAATTATGGCCCCCACCTTGTCCAGATGCGTTCCGCACATGCCTACTGCCTATGTTTATATACTTACCTCTTTGTATACTTACCTGGAGCTAATCACCCTCTGTCCACCACAATTACTAGTGGATATACTTACAGGGTTCCTGCGGATCCAGCAACAACTGGACCAAAAAGTTATGTTCTATTTAAAATAAACAGTTGAGTAAAACTGCCCCCAGCAATTAATGTGATGTTTTTCCCCCTTTTCAATATTTTTGTGTATAATTAATTTCAGTTTTATTTTCTCACAAGAAACTAAAACGTTGAACCAGGGTCTTTAATCTTATTCTGATAAAATTAAGTTTTAAAAAAAGCCTCAACCTGAAACAGTCTTGTTTTGGTTTGTTTTTCTGTCAACGCTTCAAGAGGTAGATCTTGCTTGCCATCCAGGGAGAGGTTGGTGACCACTGGTCTAACCCAACTGCTAGGATGCAGGAAAAGTACAGCCATAATTATTTTATTATTTGTATAAAATTCATTCAAGTTGGTGTTGGTGGTCTGCAGTGTCATAAACAATCAAAACAAAAACCAACTTGTGTGCTTTTAAAAAAGAAAAGTTACAGCCCTGCTCACAAATACTGTCTCCTATCCAACACATCAGATGCCAAAAAAGTAGTATTGGATTTTAATGAATCATGAACCCTCTTCAGCCAGTGACCACTCATGTATCTCTGGTACAAATATCTTAGTGTGCATCAGGACACCATGATGTATTGGTCCCTGCACACAAATGCACTGCATCTGAAAAGATCTCCAGTCTGTAACTTACAGAGCAGCTGAACAGTGGCTTGGCTACTGTGCCCCTCCAAAAAATGATTGAACCAGCAAATATCTGGACAAAGTCGTTGGTGAAAAGACATGAGGACTTCTTGGATAAGTCAAATCATATTCTTCGCTTCATTCTGACCAGTATAGCTGTTACAGGTGACAAGTCATCTCCCTATGACGATGGACTGGGCATGACAGACGATCCTTCAGCCTTAGACTGTGTCATATTCATCAGTACAACATCTTGAGAACAAACTAATGCATTGAGTAGTTTTTATTTCATTCTGTAATTTTATTTTGTTATATTGTCTTCTCCTTTTTAATCTAATGGATGATGAGTTTCCTCCTGGGGATAAATAAAGTAAGTCTATCTGTATTTTTCTGTGTTGGCTGATGCCCTACCCTTCCACCAAGTTTCATGAAAATTCACAAGTGTTGCATCATCCAGTTTATGGACAGACAAATAAGGACAATCACATAACAATAACTATTAATAACATAACACTGATGTTATATTATTGCATGCATATGAATTGTTTTCAACATCCTCAGATGCCTATGAGATTAAAGTCTCATGTGTTCACAGGCAGGACAATGGGAATGTTTTTATAAATATCATTGGTAAACATGGTGACAATTTGTGTGTGTCTGTTATCTGAGTCATTCACACTTCAGACCATGTCCTCTTACCCTGAAGCAATTATCCTTTATCACATCAATTCATCTTCTTTCTGCTTACTATACAACACGTTTATTGATTACAATATGAGGCGAACTGTACAGAAATGCCCTTGCCAATCTTTATTACGTCTCCTTTTTCTCTATCTGTCTCTGAGTATTTTTTTGATTTCTTTTTTCGTGCTTATCTAAGCTTGACAGGTGCTTCCACACTACAACGCTAAATTGTTATGTGCCACAATCAAATAAATCACACTACAGTGTAAACAGCTTATGCTCTTAGTCTCACAGAGTACCTCAAATATAGGAACGTTTTTCAATGTTGTGTCAAATTTGTTAAAAGACTTCTCCTAAAAGTAGTGTAAATGTAGGCAGAGACAAAGACAATTAATTCATTCCTGAAAGTCATGTATTCAGTAGTTCAAAAACAGATTTCATTCACTACTATTGAATATGTTACATTTGATTTTATTCATGCCTAACTGGCCTATAATATGATTTTGTTTGAAAGTTTTGCTAATTAAATCAGAAGGAACCAGGAATTAACAAACTGGCACAAAGTACTTGAAACACTTCAATTTCCTTGAACAGTAAGTAACCTTCTAAATCCCTTCATTACAGTGTTCAAAAACATCAGATACACAGACATGTTCTACAAAAAAAGCTTCTCTGTTCTCTTAAAAAATTACCAGGATTTTTGGATGTAACCAGAAACCCTAAAAAACAAACACCCCTGCTGTATGCCTTCTACAATTTGGTAACACTCCGAAGAGTCAGACCAGTGCCCCATTGGAGGATCTCAAATGCCATCAACATAAACCCTTTACAGTTTGTCTGTGGTAGTAGGTCTTTTGGTCATTGGTAAATAATTGGAGGTCTGAGACGGCCTCGTCAACTGATGCATGTTGCTGTTAGTGTGGATGAATATGTTCAGTGCCATTTAGTTGAGTGTTGTATTGACTTTATGCCCTTTGAGACTTTTAGCCTAAGTGCTATGTACAAGCCAGGGACAAACAGACTTATCTCCTGTCCTGTCTCCATTGGCTAACATTGGCTTTGCCCCCACCCACAAAAATAAAACAATACACACACATTATAAAATATGTACGGCGTTCAAAGTACGCAGATTTTTTTCGTTGTCTTGTCAGGGTCATGGGGGTCTATGGGGGCCTAATCCAGCTACAATGGGCGAAGGTGGGGTACACTCTGTATGAGTCTCAGTTCATCTCAGGACTGAACATATATAGACAAACAATCACTCTCACATTCACACCTATGGGCAATTTAGATTAACCAATTAACCTATCAGTGCATGTGTTTGGATGGTGGGAGGAAACTGGAGTACCTGGAGAAAACCCACACAGACACGAGGAGAACGTGCAAACTCCACACAGAAAGGTCTGGTGTGGGAATTGAACTACTGCACCACCGTGTCACCCCAACTGCAATGTGTCTTGTTTTAAATTTGAACAAACTCAATATAATAAACTCATTAGTCAGTTTGTCACATAATCTGGCACATGCCTATAGATTGTTCTTGACCATTATGCAATAACTTGGATCTGTGTTTGAAAAGTTAAACTAAAAAAATAATACTTAACTTGTATCATTGATATAGATTATTAAATTAAATGATAAGCTACCACTGAATAGTATACTACTCAGGATGCACTTCCCTCAACAGTATGTTGCTTTACTGATATCCACATCATTGTGGGCCATTATGTGCTGATGTCATATCCCTTACAGTACATACCAGGATGAATGTATGGGTCCCAGATGTAGTCTGATGGAATAAACCCGATGATGGTTATTGATTCTCCTTCCTGTCTATGTCAGTCTAATAACCTCTTTTAAATAAATACAACCAGGTCAGAAAGTCATTAGTCTAATTCTAGGCTAACCATTGGTGCAGCCAGATCTTTTCAGCAGGTGGAGATGCAGGTTGAACTAACTTTAAAAAGCGGGGGGGGGGTGTATGTATCATACAGACCGTATGGTGTTTACCTCATCATGCTGATCTGACTAGAAGCCTTTTCATCTGCACTACTTGTGAGTTGATGTGTCTGATGCCACCTCATCTAGAGGTTCACATGGACATGAGAGGCCCCCTGCTGTTGCACTCCACACACTCTGGAGTGTGGTGGAGCTGTGAATCAATGTAAGGTGTATAACTGTGGCCACAGGAGGTGGTTGTAAGACCTTCTGACTTGACAACAGAGGTCAGTTCTGAACATGTCTCAGATTACAGCTTGTCTTTGTGGATAGTTTGTAACTCTATCCACCCCTGACTCTTCAAGTCATCTCACCTTGCATGGACTAAATACATGCTTAAGGCTCAACTGATACAGTAACCTCATTTGAACCTATAAAAAGCATCCTTTCATCCCCACTGACATGGGTCACAATTCAAGTCCAATTTTCTGTCTGCAAATTCCCCCAAGACTGTGTAGGGACTGAAATAAAGCCCTGACTGTAAAGCATTCATTGTTATACAGTCATTACATTACCAAGCCACACAGAAACAGATGGCTGCATCACTGACTCATTAACTTTTCCAGCAAAGCATTGAAATCCAATTTTGATATGAGAACCTTATTAGAAGAAGAAAATCATGCTATTTTGCCAACAATTATTTGAAAGAGGACACAAATAGAGCCTGATGATGCTAAATCACATTTCAGCACGGAAAACAAAAGGAGCAAAATTTGTAAAGATATTAAAGACAGGGGAGAAGACTATCACTGCACACATGCTTTGTAACTCACATAAACTCTAAATCCTCTTTGCAGTTTTTGTGCTTGTGAATTTTGCCCACTTTCAGCAATCTCTTGTGGGATTTAGAGTTTGTGTTTTAATCTAGGTATTCATTATCAGACTTATTTTGAGATGATGGCAGTCCAAATTTTGGACAGAGGCATTACTGCATAGCTCTGTAGTGAATGAACAGTGTGTGTGTGCATGTGTGCATGCGCGCACATGCATGTGGACCTTTTACTGCCTGTGCTACATAATCTCACTGCAGCACACCTGACACACACCCCCTAAGCCAGTATTATACCTCCCATGGAGAGGAGAGGATGAGGAAAGAAGGATGGAGAAGAGCATGGAGAAGAAAGGAGATTTTGGCTGATACTGGTTCATGCCAGACCCAGTCCACTTCTATCTGCTTTAGCTCTTTTCTTCCACTGAGTGGGAGCTATACAAGTGCCTCAAATCTATTATTTTCTGCATGTATTCAACAGTAAGTCTAAGTAATAATTAGCTTCTTCTTCATTATTCTTTGTCTGGACTGTCTGTCCCTCCTCCTCCTCCTCCTCCTCCTCCTCCTTCCTATTTACCCACTCTGTAGGTTTCTTAACTCCCTGCGGAGGAACCAAGCTCCAGGTAATCACACAGGTAAAGCAAATGTTTATTGAACAGCATCTTTTTCAAACCTCTAAGGAACTGGCAGTGAGATTGACAGACTGCACAAACCATTTTCATGTTTCCTGAGGAACTTTGAAAGTGACATTCTTAAAAGCATTTTACCCTAACTGGGTAAGGGAATTTCACATCTATTAAAACTGTTGCTAGGAAACACTTTCATTCTCTTCTCATACATATGGCAACTAAAATATATTCAAGATGAATTGACAATGGCAATCCTGTGGAAATACCCAAGTATGGAATTATGACAGGTTTCAAAGTGGTTGAGCTATATTCTCCAGGACATATTTTGTAACAATGATACTTCAGAGGCAGATCTGATGTAAGGTAGAAGAAATTAAATATATCACTGCAAAGGTAGCATTAAAGGAAAATAACACAGTCAGCACAATGTTCATAATTGTTCATATCTCATTCATATCATCCTCCAGCAACACATGCAAGTTACACATTTCTTGTGCTGTTCAGCCCCAGAGACATCAAATTCACAATAATCTTACACTCCTTTTGGATTCAAGTGCAAACACACACACACACACACACACACACACACACACACACACACACACACACACACACACACACACACACACACACACACACACACACACACACACACACACACACACACACACACACACACACACACAGTAACAGTTCCAAAAGTCTTTATTAGGTGTTATACAGATAATTAACAAATTGAGAGAGGGCTCAGGTGAACCAATGCATGTGCCACACTTGAACACTGTTGTCCCACATGTCAGGCTCAACAACTGCTGCTAAGCTAACTTGGCAGGCTGCTCTGAGGCCCTGGTAGAGCAGTCTTTGGACAAAGGCAAAGGCTGAGTATGGGATTCACCAAACAATCAGTTGGATGAGATCCAGGACACAGACAGACAGGTTCTGAATGTTGACTTTACTGGAGCAGGGGCTGTGGCAGAGAGTAAGAAGAAACAGGGAGACGAAGGATGCAGGTAACACTTTCACCATGGGAATATCACCTAGTGATCGACCAATATGGATTGTTTGCAGGGCTGATACCAAGTGTTATTATTATTATTTTTCACAGGCCATTGATATTTCTAAGGTGATACTGTTTTTCTTCTCTGTCAAATAACAAATATCAGGAAATGTTTTTTTTTTTAAGGAAACATTTTTTTCAACTAAAAACTAGAAAAGCACTCTGAGAGCACAAACCTCTGCCAAGGCAGAGGTTGAAGAGAGGTCTGCCATGGAGGTTATGTTTTCGCCGGAGTTTGTTTGTTTGTCTGTCTGTTTGTTACCAAGATAACTAAAATATTTATGGACGGATCTTGATAAAAATTTCATGACGTGTTGGGAGTGTCACAAGGAACAAATGATTAGATTTTGGTGATGATCCGGAAGACATCCTGGATTCTGGGTCACTTTGAAATTTTACATTGTGGTAAATGGAGAAAACATTTCAAAGTGATCCAAAATCCAGGATCTCTTCGGTGTTCAGATGACTTGTGCATTTTTTAAAATCTCAAAACTATCAACTTGAGTGTATCATCCTAATTATAAACATTTGAGTGTTATTTACATCACATACGTGTCCACATATCATGGTTGTTCTAAGTTTTACATAAGCCAACTTATATTGTAGACTTGTAGGATGATAAAAATGTGCATGGTTTGAAATGTAAACAAATGTACAAGTATATTTTGTATTTTATATTCAATTAAATATAATTGTTTGCGAAAATGAAAATGAAGTGATGCCTTCTGGGAATTTCAAGTCCGAATGGAAGAAATCACGTCTGAATTAATCTGATGAAAGATTTCAGCCAAAATGTATTAATTTACTCTAATTTAATCAACTACTTTCTGTATGCAGTACATTCACATGGAGTGTAAATTAGGCTGGAACTCAATGCGCTGGGCTTGATTTAATCAAATCGGTTTGGGAACTGTTTTCCGATGACGAAGAAAACAGCCACCGGACATATTGGGGAAACCCCCTCCCACATGAATCCGTCTGCTGCTGGTGTTTACGTCATAGGTGTGTGTCAGCATTAAGCACACACCAGCGGGAGAAGTATCCATTACTGCCTATGTTTGATATGTTGGTGTTTGCCACATCAACATGTTCTGTGTTTATTGCCGTTTAGATGGAGACACGACACGGCTCGTCTTCAAAACCCAGACATCCCGGTTGTCATGTAAACAAAAGGCACTTCCGATAAAATATTTTGTAATTTTTAGCTGCAATCATCCTCGTGTAAATGGCCCCTGAGTCCCCTGATCTAAAGCATTCAGGATATGACCCTTGATATGACCCTTATTATTTTACTGTTCTTAATTAACATACAGTGCACTGACACTGTAAGTTACAGCAGAGAGACACCTCTGAACATTTGGTCACCACAAACTTTCATTCAACCTCTCGGACTGTGGTTTTCTTCTACGCTGGGAGGACGCAGCAGCCTGGGCGAACGATGGCCAACGCAGCCACTACCAAGCCTGCTGCTAGCCAATGTCTGCTCTCTGGATGAGCTGAGAGCAAAGATTACAACTGGAGAGTCTGATGTATGGTCTGCAATGCTTGTAACTTTGGAAAACAGTTGTGGAAAATCCTGGAGATGTTATTCATTTGGAAACACTTCTCATCTCATCTCAGGGACTGCCTACGCTAAAAGCTCTACAGGACTCCCTAGGTAGTAGCTTCAGGGCTTTGAAGACGTATGCTTGTCATCAAGTGGTGTGACCTCCTGACTGTGAAAGACTACAATGCATCTAGTCTGTGTACAACAGGTGTAGGAAGGTGAGGGAGAAGTTACCAGAGAAGCAAAGTGATAGCAACCGTACAGCTGTTAAATCTGAAGTATGACAACCAGGAATATCTGAATATGCCAGGCTCGGTTAGATGGATCACTGAACAAGAGGAACGGCAAACCCAGGCATGAACTTCATTTATTCAAGGTTTGAAGCAGTGGTTCTATGGAATTGAAGCTTCTGTGTCCCACTGCCATTACTACTAAAAATCAATTCAAGTTAAAAAAAAAATACAAACAGGTGGCACAGTGGTGCAGTTGTTAGCACTCGTTTCTCACAGCAAGAAGATCCCTGGTTTGATTCCTACCTTTCTGTGTGGCGTTTGCATGTTCTCCCTGTGTCTGTGGGTTTTTTTTCCCAGATAATCCAGTTTCCTCCCACCATCTAAACACATGCACTGATAGGTTAATTGGCTAATCTAAATTGCCCATAGGTGGACCCCCAGCCACAGCAACATGGATGGTAGTCCACCCCCGCTACCCCATAGACACAAGGCATACCCACCAGCGAGGCCATATTAGTGAAATCCCCCCCCCCCATTACTCCCTATTAATATGTCTCCAGATCCCTGACTGGAGACATTATCCCTGCACCGTGATAGTGTAACCCTGAGTGTCATGTGGTGCATTAAAAGTGGAGAGGCTGGGCGAGGCATCCAGGGGGCAGGCCAGAGGACCACAGAGGATGGCTACTCTGCAGCCTACCCTGGCCCAAGTTCCCCGAGCCGTCCCAGACCTACTCCCAAAGTGTGAATGTGTGTGGTGCATTAAAAATAAATTAGAGAGCAGGGGAGGCAAGCAGGGGGGTAATGGGGAAGAGACAAGGCCGTAGAGCTACTATTTTCTTAATTAATATTTTTTAATTTGACATTGTGGCAAATGTCATATCAAGAAAACTCAATATATTCCAATTACCTGTTGTAAATGTTTTAATTGCAGGAGTTTAATGGTAGTTTCATGGACCTTGAAATATCATCATTTGTCATTGTCATTGTAGAGTTGAATGTGCTTCATTATGCAACACATACACCTGGTTTTTCTGCCTTTATTCATAATAATATACATTGTATGGACTAAATATCCTGCGACATAGTGTGACAAGGTATTACATGATTAAAAACAAATACATTTAATAAAAGTCTCCATTTTGGATATCTGGGGTCAGCAGAAATTTGTGATGTTGGAAGGTTGAAACCACCAAAGTAAATAATGAAAGAAAGACAATTAAATCAAATAACACATTTATGAAAACAACTAAACCCAAAATGTAAATATGATGAAGTGGACAGAGTTTATTATGTTATTATTATAACACAAGTCCAATAGAATTTTTTTTTTGTGACTTTGAGTTTAATCGTAACTACTAAATATTATGTTTTAAAGTATATTATATTAACACTCCATGTGTTTTTTTCCCCCCACATTTAGAAAATGTAATACAAGATTAAGAAAGAGTGGAGGGAGGGTAAAAATATAGAGCAACCTGCAGGAAAAACAGATTGATATTTTATTTGCATCAAATTAAATCATTTCTTACCCTTGGTGAATGTATGCTGCCAAGACTACTGTCTAATTTGTTTTGTTTTGGCCCTAAGTGTGGATTAATGCTGAGATTGAATGTCAAAATGGACGTTTACATCAGTTTTTCAACTTTTTTTCCCCTTTGTCATTTTATAGAAACCAATTATTATGGATATGATTGTCACTTACTATCAAGAATAACCTAACAGTATTATTCTGTGTCCTCCTCCCTAACTTATGCATGCTGTATTACAGCTAAATTCTGCTTATAAAACAGCCTGTAAACTTAGTAGAATAAAACACCACAGGAGAAATGTATGATTACTTATGGTACCCATTGGCAGGGTGTTAGGATAAAGAATAAACAGTCCTTGTCTGCTGGGAGGATTATGTTCTGTGCTTCCATCCTGTCAAAACATCGAAATAAATAAGTAAGTAAACAGCATATATTTCACTCCCTATCTAAAACAATGTGTCACATTTAGCCTTTATGTGCATAGGAATGCTAACATATTCTAAGAGATGCATGAAGACCTTGCTCACAATGTATGTCAGTGACATTGAAGAAGAAAAGAGATGGTTAAAAGCAGCTGACTCAAATCCTATTAAAATTCACCAGGATGTCACTATTCTTTGTTTTCCTCTTTGTCTGTTTCTTTGATTTCTGCTGAGTTTCCTTTTACAGAGTGGAGGTATTCTTCTTTGTTTGTTGTCGCCCCTAGTTCTACTTTTATAAATGAAGGCACGCCTACCCTTAAGTCCCATTTTGTCCTCTTTTAACAGGCAGCTGAGACTTGCTTTGAACATATCCAGACATATAGGCCACACGCACCTCTGCTTTTATTAACATGTGTGAATTCTTCAAGCAAACACCTATCCACAACAACACAACACAAAGGTCATTTCAAGACTGTTATTTCAGAAGGATTGTGTGAAAAGCAACATTTAAGTCAGCAATCAGTATTTATGAGCATGTATATACATGCATGAATATGCATCAGTGAGCTGTAAGGTCAAACCGGGATCATCTTCCACTCAAGGAAAGACTTGATGTGCTGAGGGAAAAGGGCTTGTCCTGTGTAGCCATGGTATGTGTGTCTGTGCGCGTCAGTATGTTCCTAATTTGAGTCAGTGGGGAGGAGGAAAGATGAAAGGAGAGTGCTGCTTCCAATTTCCTTCACATGCAGAGATCTCGACATGACAAAATACAAAGTGTGTGCTCGCAGAAACTGTCGCTCAGTTGAAAGGATTGGAGTCTTTCTGGAGTCCATTTTTGTTTACAGTTATTTAACTTAATGCACAAGAATTGACTTAATTGATTTGACAAAAAAATCTGTGTCAAGAAGCTAATAAGACCATTAGAGTGGGGTGAAATGGGATGTATGAGATGCTACAAAGAGCCAAAAATATATTTACAGAGTTTGTGATTGGGCACATCAGTGTCCACGAGAATAAATGGCTTCAGTGAAGTGGTAACAGAATGGGAGGTAGACTATCTTAATCGCCACTTTCCGCTGTGTAAAGGACAAGTGTGCGGTGTTGTCAGGTTTTTAAAATGCGAATGTAATATTTGGAGAGTGTTATCATCCTCAGACCCCTATCTGTATACGTCTGGAGGGAGGGGAAATGTCTGACATTACGACAAAGACAAAGAAATGTTCAGGGATTTAAACGAAGGTCGTCATACACGCATGCAGACTCAACTGGCTGCTATCTTCCTGCCATTTTCTAAAAGGAATGTAATTTCTCCAGAAATCAAAACAAAAAGCCAAAACAAATCTCTTCTAAGGCAATTTCCAGCTATTTACTTGTCAGGCTGAGCTTTTAAAGATGCCAGGCTGATCACACTCAAATGCAGGCAGCAGCTGACATTCACAGATGCAAACAAATTACAGATGGACACTTAGAAAGCGAGAGACAGAGTGTGAAGACAAACAAGTATAAAGTAGTCAGATACAAAACATCATATCTATTGTGTCTTCAGCCACAGTATGGAATATACTTCAATGAATGTCATTATTTGTATTAAAAATAATACATTTAACATGACAGTTTTAGACCTTACATCATGTGACTGATTAGATAGATACAGGGTGGTAGGGTCCAGTCCGATGCTCCTGAACACTAATTGATCTTCAATACTGGAAGTAAACAGAATGGAAAACAAGAGTGGTGGCAACAGTGACGGACTGTTTATCAGTTTATCAGGTTTATCAGTGGTATGATTTTTTAAATGGGTTACTAGTGACGGTTTATTCTTTATAGACTACTTTCAAATTTTGAACCCTGCAGAAAAGCAACGGTATAGCCTACTGAGAAACTGGCTGTGATTGGTGTCTCAATTGGTCACAGCTCAGGCTCTACATCTGGCCCCAGGCATGCCTATTGTTCACCACTTTTAATGGTTATACATAATATACGGTCAACAGGGTTGACTATAGGTTTACTACTGTTCTTGGTACTCTGGGAAATCTTCTAGGAACTTATTTTCATCTGTTTGAGCAGCATATTACTGTGCAAAAATTAACTATGACTATAATTACTAAGTATGATTATGTGTCTAACAACCCCTCTTTCTAGCTTGTGTGTCTCCATAATGGCTGCATAAACATATATCATGTGACCCCTGACCTCATGTGTTAGTGATCTATAGCCTTAATATCTGTCGTCTTTTTCAAATGCCTTTGCTTTGCAGTTGTGTTGAGCATCTCCTGATTGGGACATCTTGTTTTGCCACCACCTTATCTATGTATTAAAATCTTAAATCTTGTTTTATACGGCTCTTTCCTGAATGTCAGTACAATACAATTGAGGGGGTGTCACATGTCAGATTTGTACCATGCCAACGTACCACAGACTTTTATCTAAAGCAGCTATACATTATGTCTAAAGGTCTAGTCTTTTGTCAGGATAAATACAAGGACATGTTACTACACATATATCTGAACCAAGTGCAAACCTAGCTGGTTACTGTCTATTGCTAATACAGTCAAGATAGCTAGGCTAAACGGAATATTAGCAAAGCAAAATGCATGGTGCAATGTACACACAATGGAGCTGTGTTGTGCAGGGTTTATATATTTTTACCCACCTGTTAGTTGGTTCTTCTTTCATCCTCACCACTACCACATATGAGAAGAATGCATGAGAAACTTCAGCAGGGAACACACACATTTCTCTCGGGCAAGGTGAAACCATTTTGGAAGTATGCAATAATGAGTCATAAATTAGATTTGTTTACTCTTAGTACACAAAGAGGAATAGTAAGGATATTTTTTTTAAGTATGTAAATTTAAGAAAAAAAAAAATTACCCCCCCCCCCGAAAAAAAAAAAAAAAGTATCATATTCATCCATTTGGGAGGTACCAAGTCACATTTGGGGGGTAATTTGAACCCTGCTTGTAAGTTAAAAATGGTGCAGCCTTCCAGATATATCATGTGTCGGATTACTGTAATTATTTTTCCTAATTGCATCAGGGACTCTTCTGCCCACACAGGTCACTTCAGGGTGGCATTCAGTTCATCCCCAATACTGATAGAAGTCATATTTAATGTGTAATATGAACAAGAACACAAAAAGTTGGATTTCACTGAAAAAGCTGTATTGTGCATTTATACTTGTCTGAATGTAGTCTTACAAAAAAGAGCAATGGAGGTAGCTGTGGCTTAAAAGACTGGAGAGTCAGCTGAGATTTGTTTACTGCTGTACACTTGAGCAAGGCACCTGGTAGGTATACAGTGTGATGATCTAGTGCACAGGTGTCAAACTACAGGCCTCGAGGGCCGGTGTCCTGCATGTTTCCCTCTTCCACATGATTCAGTTTAACTCTTTAACTCCTGAGACTTTAACAGTTCCACAGTAAAAAAAATAAAAAGTAAAAAATAATAAAATAAGCAACAAAATTAACAAAAATGGCCAAAGTCATCAATAAAATGAATAAAATGAATAACAACTAACAAAATAATTCGTAACATGAACAAAGTAAGACACAAATGGAACAAAATTAAAGAAAAAAAATTATAAAATAAAATGTAGAAAAATAAACAAAATGAGCAACAAAATGAAGAAATACTTAGAAATACAAAATGACAAATAACATGGGGAAAAAAAAGAGAACTAGTATTGAAACTTGGGTCCCAGCAGGTTTCATTTCACCTTTTCTAAATTAATTGCCTTTTGACACCTGTTCCATGAACAGTAAAAAAAAAAGAAGAAAAACAGTTGAATCTTTCTGAAAATTTAAACTAAACCATATATTCAGAATGCATCAGCGCTGACACTTAAAGAGTTAATAATCAGCTCCTCACCATCTTTGCACAAGACTGATAATGATGTAAATGATGGAAGAGGGAAATATTTAAAACATGTAGGACACCTGCCCTCGAGGACTGGAGTTTGACACCCCTGATCTAGTGGAAGGTTAAATGCAGAGCACCAATTTCAGTGTGTGGTGCATTCATATGTATGAATCCTACTTACACATAAAGATTGTGAAGTGTTAAATTAGTGTCAGTGTTAACCAGTGACTGGGTCTAAGTGTAAACACACGAGCATGTGTGATTGTTACATGTACATTTACTGCAACAACGTTATGCATGTTATTAATGATTATGTTATTGACAGACTCAAATGACTATAGTCTAATAGTCTAATATTCTAAATGATCATTTTTTTTATTAATTTACTGGTTTGAGTTTATTGTGCCCCAAGTAACAATAAAAAACAGAACTTGATTAACATAATTTACATAATTTTGGCAGAGCACCTCATTTTGTAGACATGCTTTTCTAAATTGTTGTAATTTATATTGCCTAGTCTTACATTTCTCTGTATATTCTGACATTGGTATTTTTCTTCTATGATTTTCATGTTTGTATGAATCAATGCAGCATAAGAGTTTAGACACAAAAAATACATGAACACAGACTGATAAACATCTGTAGACAATCTGATCCATGCAGTCTGAATGGATTTTTTTTTTTTTTTAACTACAGCTTATGCATGAGAACAGGAGAAAGTGGTGCATCTGCAGCCCGTTTCTTCTCACTTTATACAATATGACTTTCTCTAATTTAGTTTCAAGTGTCAGAGACAGCTCTAATCAAAACAAAAATTACCTTCCATTAGTCCTGGCTCTGTGCCACTTTATGTTCTCCTTCACTGACCTAAGTGCTGCCTTCAGTTACATGTCTTGTCTTTTATAGACATATTTAGAAGGTGTTTAGAAGCTGCTGTGATGCTGTTTCAAACACATTATAGATAATTAGTCTAAAATACAAGAAATGGATTAAAGTTTTAAATCCTGGGGATGCACATACGCCCTGTAGTTTTACTTTGTGTACCACTGAAGCGGGGCTTTGTTATCATCATTATTCACAAACAAATGCATGGATATTTATGAAAGTGATCAGGAATCTTGACTAAGCGAGGGGATGAAATGTCACTGCGAGTTTAAGAATTAGCTAAATAGTTGGCGGGGGGACTAGTTAAGAGCTGTGTGTTCTATTCACTGTGCAGTTGGGTTTGGTTTCCTTCTCAAATGCATTTCATTTCAATTTAAATGACTCTTTTCTCTGCACATCAGTAATATCCTATATAGACTGTGAACAAAAATAGATGGAAATGGCTCCCACACAGTGAATCTGAATTATTTCTATCATCTCCTGGTGACGGGACGCTCTATAGGTCACAAAACATGCCTCTCAATGTAAGTCAATAGGACTTGGGCCAAACTAAAAGGTAGACGCCCAGTGGTTTTCTTCACCAAAGGTAATTCGAGTTCTCAAGTGGATTTATTTACTTGACAGGTTTCAGTGTTAGGTAGGTAAATGCCCTTCTGTCACATTTCTGCATAGACTTTAATAACAAAATGAGCAACAGTTTGCTGTTTGCACGTCGACTCCCATAGCACAAGTTGACTTAAATTTGTCGACAAGTCGCATTTTATTCTTTCTCTCTTTCTCCCTTGGCGCATAAACACAGACCAGTCAGACCCAAACCAAAGGAGACATGGCTGCTGCAGGTAAAAACAGGGGGTGGTGGGTCTGACAAAACAGTAGAGGGTGACAGTGAAATACTTCACCTTAGATGAAAAAACAACCTAGCACGGTCATCTGAAGAGGCATCCGCTAGCTAACCAGAGTGATATGAGCACCAGTGCAGGCAACGCACATTAAAACAACACACCTGGGTCCATACGAACCAGATCCGAACATGCACCGTGGCTGTTAACGGACCAGGACCTGTAGGCACGAAGGCTGTAAAACTCAGCACCCTGTCCACTTTGATTCTCTCCAGTTGATTTTATTTCATCGGTGTCTTCGTCTCTTTTTCTCTGCCTCAACTTTTTCAGGTTCCATTTGTTTCTCCTCATCTCAAGAAAGAGGCGGAGTCAGCAATGGCTCATTTGCATGAAGGTATGAGGCACTGAAACCGAGTATTTTCAAAACGACTGTTTCTCCAGAGGCTGTTGTGTCTCTTCATTACTTTGGTATTTTGACCAAAGCATGTGACAGACAGGTCACTGAGACACCAGGAAGACACAGAAAAACTTGCGGAAAATAGGCATGATATATCCCCTTTAACCAGGGTTTAGAAACAGCCATGAGTCACTTACCTGATTATCTAAGGTTACCATTAAACAGCAGGTCAACAGTAAAGGGAACACATACTTTATTGTATGCTTTATATTAAAAGCCATTCTAAAGCTGGTGAAGAGGGAACAGAGAAGAGGTTTATTCTCTATACTCGTCTCATTTTAGAAAGGAAAGGTGTAGACACAAAACTGTTTTTGGCTTAAATTGAGTACAACCAATTACATATTATTATGGAAGCTATGAAAGCATATATTAAACAGCCTATGTGATAAAAACTTTGAAAATTTTGAAAGAGCTCAACAGAGTCAGAGAGACATCCAAGAAAGTAAACAAACTGCCATATGCCTTCCTATTAATTTAAAAAAAAAAACCTGCTTTCTGTCACAGATGCTCAGGCTGCTTTTCCTCCCACAGAGAAAGAATGTGACATTTATTTATTTTTTGCTAGATATGACTTCAAGCAGCAATCACAAAAGCACCACAGAAATTTTAATGAAATGAACCTGCATGTTAAGATGTTGCAATTAATCATTGGTGTTTTCAACTTAGCTCTCGTAAATTGAGAATCCACGGGTAACCTGCCTGTGTCGCTGTATTCGACTGCGGTGGGGACTGTCACTGCAGAAGCTTAACATGCCACATCAAGAAATAATCAAAAAGACTGTCACCAAGGCAGCATTTAATAGCATTTAACATCACATATTACAACCTATGTTTTGCTTCTTTCTCTGTCAGTTAGTTTGACAGCCTGTTACCATGGAGATAAAGGCCTAGAATAATGCCCCGTCAATGCTAATCTAGATACATTACATTTTTTAAATCTACATTATGGCCTTAATTAACAGGATTTTAGATCACAAAAATGGAAACTTTTTAAACTTTTAAAAACCCTTGACAGGAAAATCAGACACATCACAAAATAATGGTAATACCACAACACCAACCCTTTTGGATAAAGACACTGCACATGAAACCTTGCATCCATTACATCAGTGCATGAACTATGGTACTTGGTGAACAAAATTTGCAACATGGATCTAATCTAGTTTAAAGTGGACCTGAAACATAGGTTGCTATTCCATTGACCCTTAAATTGCACAATATAGCTTGCACTTAAAAATTTACCTAAAGGAAAAATGATAATTTAGACAAAATGATGAAATGCTTTTGCACAGTTGGGGTAGTTTTCGTGTGTTGGTCAAATGATATATTATCCAAAACAACTACAATCAGATGAATTAAAAAATAGATCTTAATGGATGTTACAACAAGTGAAGAAGAATAGTTTTAAAAGAAACATAATGTGGTATGTGTGGACATTAAGAAACCCTTTTTTAAAATTTGGTAAGGATAGAGGGGCAATGTATAATAATAATGAATGTATCTGTTAAACAACATATTTACGTTCATTCCCATGTCTACAGAATGACTTCTCATGTCATCTTGCAATAATAAACACATCGTCACATTTGTGTTTTAATGGAAAAACAGACATTACACACTGGTGTTTTTTGGGGTGGCCATGTCCTTGAGCAAGACACTTCAGCCTCCTTGCCTCCAGGGCCACTCACACTGGTGTATGAATGTTTGGTGGTGGTCAGAGGGGCCGTAGGCGCAAAATGGCAGCCACACTTCTGTCAGTCTGCCCCAGGGCAACTGTGGCATTATGTAGTTTACCACCACCAGAGGGAGCATGTGAGAGTGAATGAATAAAGGGTCACTACTGTGAAGAGCTTTGATTGAACAAAAAAAACACAATATAAATCCAATCCATGATTATATTATTTTCGATATGCAGTAAATATCAGGGGCTGCGCGGTGGTGCAGTGGTTAGCACTTGTGTCTCACAGCAAGAAGGACCCTGGTTCGAATTCCACACCAGACCTTTCTGTGTGGAGTATGCATGTTCTCTGTGTGTGCGTGGGTTTTCTCCAGGTACTCCGGTTTCCTCCCACCATCCAAAGACATGCACTGATAGGTTAATTGGTTAATCTAAATTCGCCATAGGTGTGAATGTGAGAGTGATTGTTTGTCTATATATGTTCAGCCCTGACATGAACCCTGATACAGGGTGTACCCCGCCTTCACCCATTGTAGCTGGATTAGGCCCCCAGTGACCCCTGCGACCCTAGTGAGGATAAAACGGGTTCAGATGATGAGACAAGATGAGACGAGATGAGTAAATATCAGTAAAGTTTTGGGCATATATCCAATAGAAAAGTGACAACAGGACAATATTAGTGTGGTTACATTTCTTTGTGCCTTGTTGAATATATTGTAATGCAATAAAACTGTTAGTCACTTGGATTCATCATAAAACATGTTGACTCATGAAGATCCATAGGTTCTAGATGTGGTCATTTTTATGCTGCACATGGCATACTGCCATGGCCATCTCACCCGTGGGGGATGGGGGTGTTGCAACACCCCCACTTTTACAATAAGGCGATTTCATCCCCCCACTTTATGGCATTAAAAAGGTTGCCTGCCGTGATGGTGTGCCGGCGTACAACTGTCCAGCCAATCACATTTGACCAAGCCCACCAGCCCGAGTCACCCGCGAAAGTAAACAGTACGGAACTGACCTGTGCTGTCATTCACTGCTGTGGACTTGACTGGAGAACAGAGGTTGGAAATGGTAAAGGTTATTCACTCATTCAGGGCTTCAGTGTTTTCCCCTCCCTGTGACAAATGTGAGGTAACACTGAACTCTTGGACTGCAGGGTAACTGGGCTGGTGTGTGGGGTTTACGAGTTTGTTTGGTGCCGCTGTAGACTACTGTATGTGAATGTCGGCTGGGTTCGGAGCCGTGATTTAAAATTCTAATGTCTTCAATACAGCGTGTTTCTTCTGCTTATGATTGACCTGTGTTTGTTGATTTTATTGTTCTTTACAGTGCTTTGCTGTTTGTCAGGTTTGTTGGTGTTTTGGGACTGACTGGTGCCTTAATAGGCTTTAATTGTCATGCAGCAGCTACCATAATTGCACAGAAATAGAGTAGTGATCGTTTTCCTGGTCTTAATCATAGGTGAACTGTTACAAGAGAAGTCTAGGATCTGTTTGGTAGAATGAATGTGAATCTCAGGATTCACACTGGAGCTCTTTGGGCTGTTGGACAGGACAGAGTAAACACCGCTATCTGACATTTCATTCAGAGGAATGACAGTGACGATACAACTAAAATGTGTGTCCCAGCGTGGCAGAGTTGTGTTTTTTCTTTGATTCGCCATCTGACCAAAAATTAAAACAAAAAGATTAGCCTTTCTGAGAGTATACATTTATTCTTATCATTAATATTATTAGAATTGGCCTACACAGATGTCTGATCTGCAGTTGCAGTAAGAAATAAAATGTTAAGAAGTGAGTTCTGCTTGAGAATGTTTAATGTACTTACGAGTGCCCTTTTTCTCAGAGAAATCCTATGTTTCATTTGAAATATTTTATTGATAGCACAACAGAGTATTTTTTTAAAGCTTATTAAAGAGTAGAATCCTCAATGGTGCTGATACTGAGAGGGGAAACTGTGGCACTGAATGAGTTAATAGACAATTTAGTTTGTAAAATAGGCTAATTAAATTATATTATCCTTCGTGGTTAGCGATGAAACAAGCCAGCTAGGTGAAGTTAATAGTGAGCCAACTAACATTTTTACTGAATTTGATATTCAACATTATTCTTTTTGTCGGGATGTCAAAAAAGAAGATGCAGCAGAAGATTGACTTATTTTTCAAGTCAAGTTGTCATGTGACTGTTATGTGACAAGAGGAAAACAGAAATATAGTTCAATACATGAATGGACTTTTAAAGTTTATTTTGGATATATTAATATTAATTGCATAAACATAATGAAGATGTTCATTTACATAACCTGAAGCTATTTCCTCTTCTTATATCAATGAATCCCTGCATTGAATAAAGATATTGAAATACAATACATTTATTAAAATAGTAAATAATGCAAAATACAATAACATAGGTTACAATAAACATTAAAAATATAAATGTGAAAAAAAAAAACAGAAGAGGATTTTATTTTAAACTAAATCAAGTGTGCGGAGGTTTGGGCTAAGCGTCTATCAAATATTTCAACGTCTCCATAAACAGAAATATTAACATTGAGTTCTTTATGAAGGGTGAGGAAGGGAAGTCCAGGAGTCAGAACAAAGGACAGAATGGAGTAGATGAGGAAGAGAATAGGAGAGAGGTTTTAGAGAATAGAAGGGAAGAAGAGGACATATGGTATATTGTTTCTCTTGGGTTAAAAAAAACTGTGTGCTGTAATGAGCATTTTTAGACATATAGAACACAAACGTATTTGTATAGTGACAAAACTCACTAATATTGCATTACCTTTTTAGACTGAAGCATAGACCAAAAGTGGCTGTGGTACGGTGCCCACACTAACACGACAACCCCCCACTTTTAAAATGGCTGCTACGCCCCTGCGTACTGCATTTGTCCAACAGTCAGTTTTCTGGCCATAGCAATGTGATTGTAAGGCTGTTGTATTCCAAAATTAGTAATAAAATATTGGTCCTACCGACTTGACATTTTTGCTCATCTCTTCCTTAAGCAAGAATACATAAGTTTGCCAAATTGCAGACATCAGGTCTTTCTGGGTTTCGTGTGAATCCCTGGACACACACACACACACACACACACACACACACACACACACACACACACACACACACACACACACACACACACACACACACACACACACACACAGTACTCAGAAGCCAATTGGTTTTTATACTATAAATGTTTTTAGTTTGTCATAACCTGTGCACAATTCATCTCTCCTGTTGCTCAGTAATAGGGGTTACTGAAGTAAACACCATTTTTTAAATGACTGTTGGTCATAACTCATACCAGTCATTCTAACATGGTCATAGTATAAGAATGATACTACATTGAATATGGTCACAGTCAGTGTGATACATCTGAGCAAATCAGGTGTAGATTAGCTACAGCCTGCTGTTTGATCACATTAAATCCTATTTATTAGCCCATTTGTGTGAAGATTAAAGAAAAAAAAGGTCTGTAATAGAGCAAAAAAAAAAAGACAAGTCCTAAGAGAAGTCTGAAGTGTACTTCTGTGTAAAAGAGTGGAATGGATGCTCTTATGAAACTGGGTTCATTTTGGTACCTGGCACTTTTCCAGGTTTTTTTTTTTTTTTTAGACCCAATAATAAAAGAAATATAGACATGTTTTCCCTCAGGATGTACCTAATGATGACCTCAGATAAATGAAAAAAAAAAAAAATCTGTTGCTTGGAGCCATCCCAAAATTTTAGTTTTTTTAAAAATAAAATATATTTGGGCAAAAATATGATCAAAATTGAAACACGAAATGTTACATTGGTGTATTTGATGTGAAGACCTACAAAGAAAGAAAGTACCTTATTTGTCATGATACAATTGTACAATGAAATGTGTCCTCTGCATTTGACCCATCCTTTCTGATGCCATTTGGACAAGCTTGTAAGTAGCAGTGGGCAGCCATGTCCAGTGCCCCCGCATCTCCAGATGTGGAACCAGGCTCATGGTCAGAATCACTTGGTTTGGGGATTTTACCCAAACAAACATGTTTTTGGGTAGAGCACCCAAAGGAAACCCATCCAGCACTAACCACTTCGCCACCGTGCCGCCAGTTGCAAATGCTCTTATATACTGCCATAAATGAGGACATTGGGCTCTAGTTTCTCAGCACGGAACAAGGTGGAGCAGGCTAGCAGGCCCCATGCACTGTTAATTTTGTGTAGTGCAGGACGCCATGTGATCAGTTTGACAGACCGTGGGGCACCAAGATGGGTGTGGCGGCGCACTCGTGGCAGGTGACCAGTGATTAAGCTTGATGGAGTGACAGTTTTGTTGAGACTGTGCTGACAGTGTGCCAACACCTTGCCAGCTGAAACCAGGTCTACTTCTGGTGTAAGGTGAATGCAGTTGGTTGAGTGGTAGTTTGGCTGACCGGCGTGCAGATTGCACACATCACCACAACCTCACAGGCAGGTTTCCAGAGTATCAGACACATTTCAATACAATAAATAATCCCAACAATCACTATTCAATGGAACAATCGGAATCATCACATAAATATATATCTATATTGACTGTTCTTTCACATCTGATGACAGATCAAATGCCTTTGGCATGCGTAATGGAAACTAAACATGAATTCATTACCAGCTGAAACTAAGGAGCCAACATCTCTCTCAACCAACCACAAAGAGCCTCTGCATCAGACACTGAGAATATATTCAGCATCTCTCATCTTAGAATATTCAAAGAAAGACAGAGAGAGCGAGACGCTGACAATGAATTGTAAGTTATGTTCTGTGTCTTAAGGATGTGCTTCATGTGATTGCACGTTCAAATGTAATTTTTGCTTAACATGATCTACAGAGATGAGTACGTTATTGCTAGGAGTAGAAAAAGGACATACGCAGAGAGGCTGTACCATCAAAGGTCATCTTATTTGGGAATGTTAGAACTGGAATGCAGGTGGGCTACATGGATAATGACTGGAATACTGCTGTGCAATGCAATTGTCAGTATTTATCATTCCACAGGAACAAATTACATCTAACCCTGAGGTGGTGCACATGGTGACGTGCATCACGGCCTCTGATGCGCTACCCTGTGGCACATGTGCTCTCCAGGTCTCTCTCCTGTCTCTTCTGCTCTGCCAGTTTTTGTTTGGCTCTTCTACGGACATCATTGAAATGTTTTTTACACTGGATAACAGTTCTCAGTGTATCAGGGCAAACTTCATTAACAATATTTGTGACCTCCTCCCAGGATATTTTAGCTTCATCAGCCCATGGAGGTCTGCTCATTATAAGCCCGCAGTGCCTGCTCATATTCAGACACTGCAGGCTTGAACCTCCCAGACCAAAACATCAGTTTCCTTCTGGGAGAAGTTTGGGCGTCTGACTGTGGCGTCCATGGCGAAATGACAAAACTTGCAGTGTGCCTCGCCGCAGTGCATTTAAGGGTGAGGAGAGGCACTAATGTGATTGGTGGAGATCTGAATCGGCTGAGTTAAATACATTGTATGCCTGTTCTCCTCCCTTGTTTCTACTTATGCCAGTGAGAGGAAGAGAATTTGCGCCAGTGTGCACAGCGGGCGAAACCTGCAAAACTCATCTGGACACACCCTGTTGGCATGACACAGCTGGTCTGCGCCTCACCTGCTCCAGTTCTGCGAAACTAGAGCACATAGTGTTAAATTTGACAATCACAGGGACTTTCTATAATCCATTCATCCAGGTTTTTCATGAATTCAGTTTCATTCCAGCTTTTTTTTGTCAAACCCATCATGTCCACTCGCATTACACACAGAACCTACCTATTTAAACCCACATAATGAGTGATTATGCTGCCATTTCTGTAAAATAATTACTTTGTTTCCCAAAATCTCCCTCTGACAGAATAAAAAAATATTCCTAAAAATAATATAATAATATAATTTTCATGTCCTTTTTCCCTTGTTACACACAGATTTTTGTATTTAAAACTAATATAAAAATGTGTTTTATCTGATTTTTTTCCCTTTTATCTCAGTAAATATTTATTTTTAACATATACACAAAGTGTCATGATGGGGTGGGGTGGAAATAGGGCTCAGATGCCCAGTGTTGAAGGTAAAAAATAACTCAATAACAAATTGAACCAAAATGAAGACACAGACAAAGACAGGACTAGAACCACATTCACATTAACTTTTTAAAATTCATTCTCACTTTAATCACACACGCACACACATACACACATACACACGCACACACACACACACACACACACGCACACACACACACACACACACACACACACACACACAGAGTGAGATATATATCCCCTGTTTGGATTTAACTTGACTGAGAATCTCCAAACATATTAATGTTTTGTGCTTTCTTACATTAAAACTGAACTGCCATCATTGGCCTGTGTGCGTGTGTGCGTGTGCATGCGTGCGTGTGCTTGTATGTGTGTGTAATACTGTCCAGGGGAAACACATCTATGAGTTGTCAGATAGTCAACAAATTACATGTTGACTATCTGTTCATGGATGTTCCATACATTATCTGTGTCAAGTGGAGAACATCAGCCAAATGATATGTCTTCAGATTTTGTTTTTGACGTTCAGACCTAATAAATTATGGAAGATTACCAGGAGAAATTACAAAATGGGAAAGGGGAGGGAGATGGGTCTGAAATACAGGAGAGTCCCAGGAAATGCGAGAGTGTTGGCAGCTATGCTTTAAATGTGATCACAGTTAATGTGACAGACCTAAGCAGATCAGGTTCAGATTATCTAAAGGCTGCTGTTTCATCACATTATATTGAGTTTTTAGGCAACAAACACAAGTCCTGAAACAAGTAAGAAGTATGTAAAAAGTTGGTTTTCTGAAAGATCCATGTGAATTTTTAGATTAACTACAGTGCCATATATTACCCTAGAAAAGTGTTTTTCAACCTTGGGGTTGACTGGAATTAAAATTGGGTCACCTGTCATTTCTAGAAATTGATAAAATAAAAAACAACCAAAGCCAAGACATTCTCGATTAATAAAATACATGACAATCCATAGTTTGAGTTATTTTTTGATCAGTATTAATTGTCATCCTTGTAAATATAAGCTAGACTGACTGTACATATCCTCACCAAGGAAAATAACATCATCATTTTGTGCAGTAATCTACAACTGGATTTTCTGCCTTTGTCCATAATATATATATATATATATATATATATATATATATATATATATATAAATTGTGAAGTAGTGCCCTATACAGAAAATACACCGTAGTATCATTATCGATGGTTTCATGTCTCTTATATGTTATATGTTTTGATTTTGTTACCTTTACACTATTCTTATATCATTTTCATGTACACCACATGCAATAAGTTGATGGTTTACTGTTAATAGGTAAAGTATGTAACACACCCTTCACTATATACTCTTTAACTATTTAATGAGAGCACAAGAGAAATCGTGAGAGGCTGAAAAAGAGAGCGAAGTAAATATTGTTGAAAGCAACATTAGGCCAGGAGGTTATTGAGTTAGTGAAGTGTGCAGGAATCCTCCTCTACTAATGAGTACAGAACAGTGATTAGACTAATAGGTGATCTGCTCTGGTTAATGTAAATCAATTGACTGACATGTCAATGGGTCTTGCATGCGCTGCTGCTCACGCATGCATCACTGCTTGAATACACACGGAGGAAACCTCCACACACGGCACATACACAGTTAGCTTATACTTGATCCCACTCCTCTTCCTGTGTGTTGACAAATAGCCTGGAGCTGCTCTTTTAAGCAAATGCACCAGGGAGTGCAGTACAACTTATCAGTCGAACGGGACAGCTTCTCTCCTACCGCACTGTCAGACGGATTTGCAAATGTGTTTGTGAAATACTGTAATCGTGAATGGCTGCAAGGACATAACTGGATAAGAGCCGCATCCGGTGTGTGCCAAAGACGAAGCACGTTCGCCACTGTCGTTAAATTTCTTCCTATTAATATACGTGAATGAACACATTCTCCTCTAATAGTCTGACTATTTCAGCTGAGATATGGCTTCACACAGTATGCTCAGCCCTAAGCTCTGTATGTATATGTTTCTTTGAGAGAGAAAATGGATCTGTTGTACTGTTCTGCTTTGGATCTTTGCCTTAGGTTCTGATGCTGTGTCTGGGCTGTGAAGGAGACGGTAGGGCAGCTGAGAGAGAGTGGTGCATCGTTCTGATGAGCTTTCAAGAAGCTGTGCTGGCCTCTCTCAGGTTGGTATCCTGCAGTGAGGCTATTAGAGTGCTTACTGCTCCCCACAGAAGCACTATAGTCACACTGGCTGCTTTCTTCTTCTGTGCTCCACTGCTCTACGCTTTACTTTGTGCCTTCTCCTTCTACATATACTTTTTTTGTTTGTTTTTTTGTTTGATTTGATTTGATTTTTTTACCGTTTGACTTTGATTATTTCCTCTCCAGTGACATTGAGCATCTGTGAGCTGGATGTGTTTATAGTAGCAGTGCCGCCATCATCTGCCGTGGCCCCCCTGCGCCCCTGTGTTTAGACACAGTGGGAGCTACTCTTTGGTATTCCGATGCGGTAGCTTCAGAAGTTTGGTCGGTGGGTTGGTCGCAGCTGTCATTTCACTTCAGTCACACTCGCTGTATCTTCCTCACAGAGGCACTGACCGCACAAACAGGGTGACATAGGTGACATGTATTAAATTCATGGGTAATGCTTGGAAGTAGAGGAATGTGGTGCAGAATTTACAGTGATTTATTTATTTATTTTTTTGATTCATTGTATGTGTACATGCTGACAGGAGGCACAGTGTTGTTTGATGTGCAGCATGTTCTACAATATCAGCAGGGGAGAGAAGAGGCGTACAGTGTTTGTTGAGTGCATGTGTATCTGTCATGACATTGAAACAGGTGGAGATACCAGAGTAAAGCTACTGAAAGGTGAATTTAATTTCAATGTTTCCAGTATTCTTATTATGTTGTTAAAGGGTTATAGTAAACATTGACAATTGAAAACAGGTGTTTACTTAAAAAACAGGACAGAGGTGCTAAAAGTTCAAGCCATATATCACTGTGACACCGACAGGGGCAAAATGCTGCAAACACAAGAAAGATGCACAACCAAAAACACAAACACATGAAACAAATGCAAAAGAAAAATGCTGCCTCTGTGGGACCTGGTCATTTTAAAGGTTCAGTGTGTTTTGGAGGGTTGAGATTACCAAATTATATCAAATAGGCATTTTATAAAATATCTACAGATACAGTAGTTGAGGGTCTTACATAGGTTGTTGTATTAAATCACAATGCATCTTCTCCTTGTACAAAATTACGATGAAATATTACCTTACCCTTAGGAATAAAATGCTGCAGAAAGGAGACTTAAAACAGAGTGATGACTCAGCATTTTCTACGTCTCTCAAAGCCAGTAAGTTTTTTTTAATGAACACTTTGTCATGTTTTGAACACAGATGGTTGAACCCAAATGCACAACCAACAGACAGAGGTATAAGTAAAAACAGCATTAACACTAATGCAGGCATTCTTCTCTAGTAAAATGTCCACAGGTAAACCGTTTCCAATAGGTAGGAATCTAGTTCCTCTGCTGTTGTCTGGTAACGGAACAGAGTAATTATAAGCTGAATCCAAACCAGTCTTTACCGTGTGGACTATGAATAGGCAGAGGGAGGTCAAAAGGCAAGAAAAGTCATCACAGATGAGCAGAGAAAAAGGCAACAGCCCACGAGGGAACAGGCAGAGATAGAGTACCATTAAAGCAGGTGAAAAATCCAAAAACCAGGATTACAAACAACAGGTGAAGGCATGGGTAAGGGTATATCAGGCACACAGTAAAAGGAAATGCTGGGTTTATATACACACAAGGAAAGGGGGATAGTGAGACACAGGTGATTCTGATTCTGATTCTGATTCTGTAGGTGTGGTACATTAGGGCAGAGAAAGGTAATCACACAGATGGGAAGGCAAGGGAACAGGCAGTAAAGACAACAGACATGACATAAGAGGAAGACTGACAAAATAAAACAAGAACTGACAGAAAAGACAAGGAAACTACACTGTTGTCTGGCAGCCGTCGTTACACACTTGAACCATTTTAGTGAAAGAAACGTTCACACTTTGTTATATATGTTCTATACAGGGGCAATTGCTTTGAGATCGCAAGAAAACTGAACTTCTAACGTTTCAGCAAATGAATGGGCAGATTTACACTGTTGAATTTACAAGAAAGATACAAATTTCATTAAAATTCCACATTATTTTGTGGCTATGTTATATTGGTCAGGTGTTTATCATTTGCTTTCTGACAATGGATTCTCATCAGTAACCTCTATTAATGTCGGGCAAAAGCAGGTTGTCTGTGAAGCACTACCAAGCAGTTTTTTTTACTGCAGGGAAGCATGGTGGACAGTCATTAGCTACATGCATAAAATCATCCACCCAAAACCCTCCCATGGATGTTCAGCATCTGTAGAGGTGAATGGGTGAGTAGGTGTGCCTGTTAGAGATACTAAGGCTATGTTCAGACTGCAGGTCTTAATGCATAATTCCGATTTTTTTTTTGTTAGATTATTAAATTGTGTGCTGGTTCATATTACACATTAAAGGCAACTTCTATCAGTCCTGAGTGTGAACGGAATGCGGCCCTGAAGTGACACGTATGCGCAAAAGAGGCTCCAACGTAATGACGAATGTCATATTATGTGACATATCTGGAAGGTTTAAAAGCTATTGGTTGCTGTGGGCAACAGTGTGGTATTGACATACAGGAAAGAGCTGTATAAATCCAGATTTAAGATTTTAAAAATAGATAAAGCAGTGGTGAAAGCAAGAGGTTTCCAACAAGAGAAACTCAACATGACTGATTAAAGGGTATTTCTGGAGAAGATCAGAAATATGGAGGATAGGTTTATGCAACAAACTACCAGGGTACCCACTGGTCCTGCTTCCCTGGACCTACATGCACTTAGTTCACTATCTGGCATATGTTAATACAGTGTGGAAGACGTTATTTAACAGCTATGAACAGTTTTACTGACTGGTTCAAGGTTTGTCAATCTACAGCCTGATGACTGTAAAAAGACTGTGGTGCTGAAAGTCAACCTGTGGATGTTCATGTTCACGTGTGTAAGGGAATCAAAAATACACTAGAAACTCAAAATAACGTACCTCCGCATCTACATTTGCTGTTTCAATCATGGGATTTAAGGTCAGATGCAGTACAACCTGGCCATTCAGACTGAGGTCACATTGCAAAATATCAGATATTTATTGGATTTAGTACCACATATGAAAGTGGCCTGTGTCAAATTTTTGCCATTCAGACTGTCTTTAACAGGTAAATTGGCTGCAAAAAAAAGCTGATTCGGTTACATTTGTCTGCAGTCTGAACATATTCTATATAAGAAAATCCCTTATACATGAAGTCAACATCATCACCACCACAGCAGTCAAATAAAGACATAAAATATATTTAATTTGTTCTTCTTTATTTCCTACAAATACCAGAGCTAGTTCAGTTAATGTTTCAATAGTTCACATAATTAACATCATTCACCTGTGACCATACACCCTCCTCTAACTCAGTGTTTCTTAAATCCAGTCCTCATGGTCCAGTGTGCTGCACGTTTTACATACTTCCCTCTTCCAGCACACCTGGTTCAGTTAATGAGCAGAAGCCAGGTGTGATGGAAGAGGAAGGAAAATGTCTAAAACATGCAGGACATTGGACCACAAGGACGGGAATTGAGAACCACTGCTCTACCTTGTTCTTCAGTTTCAGTTTCCTAATCTGCTGCTCCAACTATTGCATTAATTTCTCTCTTTTTAACAGGTGAATTTTGTAAATCCTCTTTTACTGGTAACTGGGAATACATGAGGACATTAAAATATGCAATTGCACATCTTTGTAAAGACATGTTAAAACTTGCTATTTAAGTGCAATAAGATGTCCACTTCTAATGGGATTGAAAAACCCAGCCGCTGGTTTCCTTGTTGCCATAGTGACTCATTGAATCAGAGCAGGGGCATTCCAATCAATGAAAACGGGAACTCCCACCAGCACGAGACCACACATTTGTCGTCGCAGCTGGATGACATTGAAAAGAGCAGGTATTGGTGTGAAAGGTTGAACTCATTTTAACCAACAGGGATGTTGACACATACTGGAATAGGAGCATGTTGGCGCTCAGACCCATCCAGACATCAGTAGAAGAAGTAGTTTACCAAAGTGTCATGACTACATCTGCTGAAGAGAATAAACATCAAGTCACACACAGGCAAGTGTGTGTTGCTGTGGATTTATGGTATAGGTGAAGCATAATTAAGCATATATAATTTAAACATAACATATAATAAATAAACATAACATAACATAACATAACATAACATAACATAACATAACATAACATAACATAACATAACATAACATAACATAACATAACATAACATAACATATAATATAATATCATATAATATACTATCATATAATATAAGTTTTATGATGGAGCCATGAAATGAGCTTCCCCTGTTTTAAAGATCAGCAGCTGCCACTGACATGGTAACACATCATTTAATAAAAAAACAGGGTTAAAAACATAGAGCAGGGGTGTAGTGACAGTTACAACCAAAGTTCTCTTGAGGGAGAACTGAATTTGTTGGAATATTTGCATGTGGGAATGGCGCCATGGTATTAAAATAGCTAAATCCCTGTAAAAGAAAACACCACATGTCAAACTTGGCTGTTTTCAGAAATTAGTAGCTATGTTGGAAGTATTTATTTTACACTTTTACAACTGAACTGATGACAAAACTGAACTTTTATGATACAGAGAATATTTGTCAAATACAGATGAGTAAACGTGCAGCAGAATCCTATTTCCTCCAGTATATGTCAGTGTACAGTACTTCTTTTGTTTTTGCTGACAATCCTGAACAGAAATCCTTCAAGCTGTTATTTAGGGAAAACTATTTTACTTATATATTCAGAAGTCACATACTGTATCTTCCTTTTGAGACCTCTGTTTCAAAACCTGAAAATCCTACATATTAGATGCCCTACATTATGACTGAAGGTTTGGATATATGGACATCACCAAATGATGTCAGCACAGTCAACTTGTATTGATCTGCTTTCCCTCCAGCAAGGTTGTGAAGTCCCATTTAATCTGGAATTCTGCTGTGATGTTACAAAGAATCAAATTAACCTCCTCTAACAAAAATCCTCTCAGATCAGTGAGGTAGTGGTGGTTCCCAGGCATATAGCCACTTGGATGACATTTGATATGATATTGATCTGATATTTCTACTTTCATAGATTTCTCCAAAAACTGCCTTTCTGCTGAGTTTTGCTTCATTGAGGATATCTATGCGCCTTAGCATGGATCCTTTACCTGATTCATCCAAAGGTACGATTATTCCAACAGATGAGCTAGAAATGTTTTATTTATGACTAATTAATCAGCTGGCCGATTAATCAGGCCGATTATAGAGTGTCACTGATTAATCAACATCAGCCAATATGAAGCTGATTTCTAATTTTTTTTGCTGCTGAGCTTCTGTCACTTGCTGCTGGAAAGGCCTGGCAGTTCCACTTCTACCTCTACTCTGACAATAATGCCATCACCCCTACACACATGCACATGCACACGCACACGCACACGCACACGCACACGCACACGCACACGCACACGCACACGCACACGCACACACACACACAATCACAGACCACTACCACCCGACCCCCAGCCCCACACTGGACATGAAAAATCTTAATCATTCTAAGCTTTATTCACTGTATTCGTCTTGTCATTTGAAACCCACTTCATCCTCACTAGGGTCACTGGGTCACTGGGGGCCTAATCCAGCTACAATGGGTGAAGACAGGGTACACCCTGTATGAGTCTCCAGTTCATCTCAGGGTTGAACATATATAGACAAACAATCACTCTCACATTCATACCTATGGACAATTTAGATTAACCAATTAACCTATCAGTGCATGTGTTTGGATGGTGGGAGGAAACTGGAGTACCTGGAGAAAACCCACACAGACACGAGGAGACATGCAAACTCCACACAGAAAGGTCTGGTGTGGGAATTGAACCGGGTCCTTCCTGCTGTGAGGCACTCGTGCTAACCAATGCACCACCGCGCTGCCCATGATCTACTGTATTTTTAAGTTGAATTTTATTTCACACTATTTAGATTCAAGCAAGACTCTCTTATGGTAACATATTTACACTTAATTTTATGTTGTGAGGCCACTCTATATCCTAGAACCAACTAATATTGAGTACAACCAATTAGCTTCTAGTGGTGGTGGCAGTTTATTCGGTGATATGGACAATGTTGCGTGTATTTTCCTTTGAGTGCCGAATTAATGTGTATGACTATTGCATTAAAACCTTGGGGAGTTATGAAGTCAAGTGGATCAATACGGGACATTTTTTGCCTGCAACCGTAAAAGTACCTGAGGGTCACATACCTAATTGTCAGTATGTACAAAAGCAGATGTTTTTTTTAATTGTTTTCTGACAGTTGCTTTCATTTTCACCCCCATACACCAGCACATTTAGTATGTTTACATGAAAACACAATGTAGCTGCCCAGGTTCTTGATAAAAAGGACAGAATTTTAATTACTTTTGTTTTTATTCAGTTTTTCCTTTTTTGTCTCATTTGAGACCAAACAGAAACACACTGTCAGATGTTTTGGCACAGTGTAGGTGTACCTTAAGAATGCAGTACCTGTAAGAAATTAAAATGAACATTTGTTTTCTAAGACAATACATTTTTGTAGCAGATGTAAAAAGCATCAGTATGTAAATCCATGTATATCTTTCGGTCTGAAGTTTTAAATTTGGAGATAAACAATGAATAATGTAGTTGCAGTTGTATATCATGTTCAGATGTGCTTAATAATAATATAAATCATCTCCTAAAATCAAATCAACAGTTTGGGTTTTCTAGATCCTGAGTAAATTACTCCTGAACTCCTGCAAACTTTTTTTTTTAAACAAATACATTTAACCAACATCTTCCAGTTTCTACAGTATGTAGTTGTAAAAGCTCATAAATACTATTGGATACACTTTAACAGGGCCTAAACACTCAACCTCAGGTGCCTCCACTATCCTTGACCCTTTTATCATCTGAAGTTTTGAATTATAACTCAAAAAAATATTTCTGACAAACCTTGAGCTTTGACCAACTCATTCTAAGCAGTTTATCATTGAGTCAGTTATATTACATTTTGGGGGGAAAACAAACAAATACTGCCTTACTACCTTTTGGATGTAAAATTGTCTTCACACATTAAATCTTTGAATTATGAACAAAAATATGATTTAACACATTACAGTAGGATTTATAAAATGAATAGCCCAAGGTTGTCTATTAACCTTTGGCCACTACATATTTATTACATCATCCCTGAGCAGGGCTGTAGTCAAGACCACCTTTGTTGAGTCCAAGGCAAGTCCTAGACCAGGACCAGAGAGGTTCAAGTCCAAGACAAGACTGAGTCCAGAAGACTTGAGTCCGAGTCAAGACCAAGTACAGGACAGAAAAAAAAACAAGCTGTATGCATGACAGTGTAAAGTCAATCATTTTGGGTTATTATTTGTTGATCTAAAAGCAAAAATAGTGTCACAACACTGAGGATTTCTAAGTAGATAATTTAATCTAAAGAAAACACAAGGATATAGGAGATACCGATAGTTACAAGTACAACTAATACAAACACCAATCCACTACTATTACCACTGATACGTACTAGTACTGAGCCTTTGAACAACTAAATTACAATATAGCTTCAGTCCAGACATAGACCAGAATGACCAGTATTAACAGTGTAACATAGACCAGAATGACCAGTATTAACAGTGTAACATAGACCAGAATGACCAGTATTAACAGTGTAACATAGACCAGAATGACCAGTATTAACAGTGTAACATAGACCAGAATGACCAGTATTACCAGTTTACTCCTATGGTTGGTTTATGCCTTTACTGGAAAAACAATATTGTATCATTTTGTTATTTAGATGTGTGTTAATGAGAAACACATCTATTATAAATAGATAAATAATAATAAATAAACAGTGCAATTTAAATTATTTTAATTTCCAAACAACACACACACATGTTTGCTTTACCCTAAAGTGAACATTAAGGTAAAGACTGGAGCGTTTATGTAGCTGCTACCCTTTGTAACATCAGTACAGTATCACACAACCACAAATGTAATTCACAACCACCAATTTTAATTTTTTTTATATATCTCATGAAACCGGTAATACCAGACGTACTGTAAGTGATGATAACTATGTCCAAATCCCCTATTACCTTGGCTTATCTTCCACTATATCTTCCACTGTTAGCTAATGTTAACGCTAACATAACACATAGCCTAGCTTATGAGGCTAAGCAGCGCCTAGCTCTACAGTTAACTTACCCAGATGAATGAGGCCTTTTCCCTTGAATATTGTAACAAAATAAAAACGCCTGGACTCGGTCGAGACCAAGAACAATATTTGGCAAGACCAGTGGGCTGAGACTGAGACAAATCCAAGTCAAATACCAGCAAGTCTGAGACCATAAAAAATTGTCTTGGCTTGAGTCCAGTTCAAGTACTACAGCCCTGTCCCTGAGTCAACGTGAACATTTGTGAACGTTTCTTTAAGCCGTTCCTCAGATGTTGAGTTTGTAACAAACACATTCTGACTAAACATGTGTATCAATGTTATCAGGTGTGTGCAGTTAGTTTTATCGTTCAGCAGAGTGAATTCCATAGTTGTGATGGAATCAATTTTTAACTCTCGTAATAATATAAAGAAAAAACAGCCAGGCATATCACAATACCTCAAACTGCCACTTGTCTAGTTTTTTTAGTTTTATGTATGATCTTATCGGGGGTGCATTGTGGTTTTCTGGTCAATGGATAAGATGTTAAAACCAAGCACATGGATTTCTGTCTTGAAACAAAGTGTTTTCCATGAATAGTTGTTTAACCAATGAATCTATTCACTTCATTCAGATCAAACCCTGGTCTTCCTTTCAAGATCCCAAAGCCATGACATTTCGACATTTTGAAAAATCTGTTTTTTTTAGTCAGGATATCTTTGGTTCATAAGGTATGATTTTACAGTGACTTTGACCATTTAGTGAGCCACATTTTACCAAACCATTTGTGACATGCATGAAATGACTGACACAGATTGTCCTCAGATAAATCCTGTGGGAACATTTAAAAACTGCTGGATGTTGTAAACATGCTCCTGAATGAAATGCAACAATGAAATTGTTGTGTTGTATAAATGACTAGAAATGAATGATCTAACAAATGGTTATTAATGGTTGTGGAAAAATCCCAAGGTCAATTAATTCAACCTTAATTTTTTTTTTTTTGTACATTTTGACCTATTCTACACCTGGTATTATTAGCAGTTAGAGAGGACTGCTAAACATTGTTCCTACATGAAAACAAAAAGAGTCCATTCATGACCAGCCTCTAAGCAGAGGAAACATGGTCAATATTCTTCTAGTTGAATGCCAGCATGTGACAATTGATGTTACTGTATATTACATAGTAAATCCATTTGGCTAAAAATCCTGGTTATCTGCCGTAAACTCACAGAGCAGATGTTTTCCTGTGTGTGTGTGTGTGGGGGGGGGGGGGGGGGGGGGGGGGCAACTTTTTGGTCTGTAGTTAAATCTAGAATCCTTAATTTCCAGTCTATTATGTTTTTAAGGCTTTGTTAAATTTTACATGTTTGTAGATTCAAAGGTTAAGAACCTCATTACCTGCAGCTTGACGAAGAGTCCACCTTTAATAAACTTTTTAACCTTTACAGCTGGATGCAGTGAGATACAGACTTTGACCCCTTGAGGGTTCAGGTGCACTTACCCCTACAACCATTCTGACTCAAAAATAAAGGTCTGAGAGTTCAGAATTATAGACCACTCTCCTGAGGGAGGTCTCTTCAGAGTTCTAGTGGATGTATTTGAAGTATTCATAGATAAAAGCCATAGCACAGCGACTGCTTTTATTCCCTTCCAGTGTATGCCTCCTCTCTGTCAACTATAATTATATAGCAGTCATAGCATCAGTCCTGAAAGCTCAGAAACACATTTAAAAGCTGGACTGTATCCATAACTACCACACAGATGGCTACAAATATGTCAGGACACATTTGTGTGTGTGTGTGTGTGTGTGTGTGTGTGTGTGTAGTTATGGTGCTTGCTATTGTTGGAGCAAAATAGCTCCTGTCAGAACTGGGGGTTGAGATAAAGGTGAAAAATAATGTGCATTTGAGGAAAAGACAGATAGATGAGTCGACAGACTATCAATCAAAAAGATGGACAGAAGGAATGGCAGACACATGGATAAGCTGATAGACCGTGAGACAGGTAGACTGTCCTCACATGTCTAACTTTGCATAAATGCTGCAGGATTATAAGGGTAGTGTTAAAAAAGTTAAAAGAGAAAACCTAATTAATGTTATCTGAATGTCCCTGAAGAGGAGAGTTGAAATTAAATTAAATTAAATCACTGTCTGCGAGACAGTAGGAGTGAGAAAGTCCCCAATTACAGCTTTGAGCTTTGTTACCTAACTAACATGGCTCACATAGATTGTGGCTCAGAGGTGTGTGTATGTGTGTGTGTTTGCTCTATAATACATGTGTGCTCTGAGAAAATGACAAAGAAGAAAAAAAAAAACTAAAGGAATGAATTTGAGGTTGTCACGAAAAAGCTGTGAAGTTTGTTTTGCATAGTAAAATTGTCACTGCTGTTGCAAATAAATAATTATGGAAAATGTTTGTTTTTCTGTGTTTCTTAACAACATGGTATGTGTGTGTGTGTGTGTGTGTGTGTGTGTGTGTGTGTGTGTGTTCAGCTTTAGAATGTGCTTCTACTCTGTGTGATGAGACTTGCAGTTGTTACTGGTTAGTGGGGGGGTAAGATGAACCAATCAATTCTCATCAGCAGCTGTGATTGCTGGGAGTCAAAACCACCTTAAGGCATCGCTCAGCGTAAATGACGCCCTAGTCACCCACACACTGACCCTCACACCCACAGGGGTCATGGGACTCAAAGCCCATTTAGGCTCAATATGATAATGTTTAGCAACATTAACCAGAGTTTCTTAAAGAGTGAGAGAAGCCTTCAGCTTTAACAGTCTCTGTCTGGATAATGTAAATGTGGAGGTAATTATGTTCGTAGCTCAATCATGCTGAAACCTGTTTTTATAGCTATGGTCTGTGCATGCAATAGTAACTGCACTGTTGAGAAACACTGTGCATTATTAATCCACTCCTCTGCTGTATGGGGCTGATTATTAACTGAGGTACAAGTGCCACACATGTGAATTCAACTGTCCAACAACAACTAATACTACTTTGGAAAAAAAATCTCAATCTTACTAAGTGTATTTTCTCATTTCTATCTAAAAATAACTCATAAGTCTTTCATGGGCCACATTTGACCAGTTAAATAATAACATAATAACATAGAAAAAAAGACAACTCCAAAATGTTGTCCTTGTTTTCATAAATTAATGGGGGGTTCTTGCACTAAAACACCCACTTTTATAAATTGTCCAAGCAAAAAAGATGTTAAGAACCTGAAAAACCAAAATGTCTTAAGAAAATTAAATGCAGTTTTAACAGTACTTTGCCTCAGCTTACCATTTCTACATGGGTATTATGGATCAGATCTATAAAGACACTAAACACTTACAAAAGCAGAAAATGGTTCAAATTGTATTTCCTTTTCTTTAGACATTTCAGGTAGTTCATATTTATTCACATTTTATTTTATTGTTGCAGGATAGTTTGCAATATTTTCTTAATTTTATCTTAATATTTGCACTAAAACAAAGAAATTTGAAGTTTATTTATCCGCAGACTGTAACAGTATTGTTTTTATCACATCAAACTGAGAATAAATGATGGAATCATTATTTTTCACAGGCTATTACACTGGAAATCTAAATCTTACCACATGTATTTTTATCATTTCTTGTCCAAATATCTCATCACACTTAAAATAACACATAATCACCTATATATTATAACTTTTTAGTGAAATATAACAACTTATTCTTAGACTAGAGAAGAATTCTGAGAGCGCAGACCTCCGCCAAGGTAGACCCCAGCCAAAATCTAATAGTTTCCAGATCTCCCCCTTCCCAACCTACCCTGAAAAGTTCATCAAAATCCATCCTTAACTTTTTGAGTTATCGTGTACAAAAACCAACCAACACCAGCAAAAACAGAGGTAAAAATAGACCTGGAAAATCACATTTGAAGAAATCATACCAAGACACATTTCACTTCTTCTTTTTGCCTGAAATCTTGAATTAAGTTTAAAAAATCTACCAAGGAAACAAGTGAGAGTTATCTTATTAAGATTTTCAAGATCTATTGTCTGAAAATAAGTTCTTATATCTCACTGAAAATATACTCTTTACAGTAGGTGATTGTGTCTTATTTTAAATGTGGTAAGATTTGGATTTTCTTTCCCAGTGTAGAGCTATTTCCATTTCACATCTGATTTACAAGACACATCCACACTGAATTAAATAGACATTTAAAGGTTTGTGTTGCTCTTGTTTCTTGCCTGCAGACAAAGTGTAGTGTGAGTAAAGCATAGAACATATGGAATTATTCTTTTTCCTACAAAATTCATTCTTAGAACAAAAGCAAGTTATTCTCTTGTACAAGGACCTTAAATTACAATAAAGATGAAAATACTACAGACAGTGACTTTCCTCAATGAACAGAACATGAAGGATCCTTTGACTTGAATATCTGAAGTGATCTAGATCAAAGGTTTTGTACTGGAGAAACCTCAAGACAGTGAACAACTAAACTCACTTAACCTGAATATTACACATTTGGTCAAAAGATGCATAAATTGGGGATACGAATTTAATTTAACATGATCCTAGATTTCATTTTAGTATTAATTTCAACATGATTTGATTTATCCCGCCTGAGGGGATCTGACTGGATATTATGCCTGCAGAGAACTCCCCACTATGGTACTCGGAGAGATATAATATCCCCATATAATTACATAATCTTTTTATGAACAGAACTGCAAGCAAATGGGACTGACATTTATTGTATAAAAAAGGTCTTTTGTAAGGATAGACATTCATGTCACCTGAAGTTGCTTTGTGATTTATGGAGTAATTGCCTGAACCAGAAGAACCATAGCCTTATTTTGTTAAGTGTTCGGTACATTATGGTGATACACGTTTGTTACAACCTAAAACGTAATAACTGCCAATAACATAATAATTTTGGGCCTATTTGAAACATAATAAAGCCAATAACATAACACGTAACATGTAACATAACACGTTGCCAATGTAGGCTATGCTGGAAATAACAGATAATAATACAATTAAAAAAAAGCAAAATTACTGGACAGAGGTGAGAAGAAATATGAACAGTAAAATACTAAAGTACATTGCAAATCCTACTCTATTAAAGTAATCTGTGCTACATATCCCTTCCAACAACCAGCCAATAATGTAGGCCAGGGGTGGTTAACTCCAGTCCTTGAGATGTAGATGTTTCACTCAGCTCTCTAGAAACCTGATAATAACCGTCATGTGTCATGTGTCATGTGTCAGGCTGACAGCAGATTTAGTCAACTCTCTTTTTAAGAGGCAATATTTAGACATTTTCTAACATGAATGTAAAAATAAAAGAAAGCAAAACACAATTTGTTACATTATTGGCATAGTTATTACATTGTCAAAGTTTAAGCTCAAGTGAGATAAACTATACCGAGATGATCTGAACTGTACCAGGCCATCCCAGTCTACTTGGTGGAAACACGGCAAGGATTCAAACTGCCAACCCTCCAGTCATTGGGCGACCCATTCTACCAACTGAGCTACAACCACCCTGCTGATTTTAGGATGTTTTGTTTTGTTTTTAAGAAACAGAATGTGAAAATATGCAATTGACAGCTTTAATTACAGTTTACTTCACTCTTTGGATCAACACAAAAGCAAATGGAAGCAGCTCCCATGACAATCACATTTTGACTTCATTTTTCTCGTGGCATGAAACGGCATCTGTCATCGATCTTGGTATTTAGTCTTTTGATGTAGAGTGAGAGGGGAGAGCTGCAGAATGACAAGGTGTGTATTTAATTTCTATTGTTTTGTTCCTTGATTGCTGTTAAAAAGTACAGGCTGCTCAAATAACCAGTTAACAGCTCACTCATTGTCATATGCTGGAAAAAGTAAAAACAAACTATGTAGGTGTTACCAGTAAAAATAGTACACTTTCTCCCAAGAAATTATCTTTAATTATCCCAGTCCCTAAAAAAAAAAATAAAAAATGTTAACTTAATGATGCTGGATAAGAAGGGGTCTGAAAATGTTTTAATTGATTATCACCCAAAAATTACCCCTGGATCAAAAAAATTTAATAATTTCATTCATTATTAAATTATATTATTATATAACATGCATCTATGATATTATCTGAATAATATAGCTGACAAGTGGTTCCAGGCACAACAAATCCTGCCCCTCATATTGTAACTTATTTTGGCATCAATCCAGTTCATATTATCATATTTATGCATGTGCTGATATCAGTGTGCCACTTTCCTCTATACATGTGCCAAATTTGAAGTAATTTGAAACAAAATGTATGTTTTCATAGATATGAAATTTCAGTTATTATAAGTAAATGGGAGAAGACAAAACATTTTGAAAATTTATAAAAAAAATTCAACTTTGACTTACTTTTCCCAAAATGTAATCACATCTGTTTTGGGTCAGTGGCAATCTATGAACAAAATTTGGTATGAAGTCAGTTAATAGTTTTGCTGCTGTAGTGTTAATAAATAAATAAACAAACCAAACCAAAAACAAAACACCCTATCTCCACTTTGACGGGCAGGGTAATAGTAGAGATAATTAATGTTAAAAAGAAATAACAATTCAGTGAGTTAACCTTTTTGATTCATCCCACTTTCTTCTACTTGTGTGTTTTTATTAACAGGGTCCCCAATGTCATTAGGATTTTTCCTCCAGAGACCATACATATCTTTACAAATTACATTTTAGAGAAATGAGCAAAGAAGAGTCTACATGTTTAAATCTAAAATCTTGGAGGAATAGACTCATTAACCAATATAATCACCATTACTGTACATATAACTGCTTCATACATTGAGAGGTGGAATAAACTGTGAAAAACACCCAGGTAGGATTAAATGGGGCAGATGTAGGAGACTGTCTTGTAGTAAAGGAGAAATGAATACAACGTTACATGAAGTTCTGTCTTGACAAATTCATGAAGTTCATTATGAACCAGTGCACCTCAAAAACATGTGAGCTGAATGTGAATGGAATTATATAATATTCATTCTGTAGCCTTCATACATACATACATACATACATATATATATATATATATATATATATATATATATATATATATATATATATATATATATATATATACTGCAGTTTACGATCATTTTGATTTTTAAAACCGTTTTTATTAGCTGTAATACTTTTATGTAGTGATTATATTCCTCAGACTGATGAAACCTAATGTGCACCTGTCAGAGCACAAAAGTCAATACTCCATTTCTTTAGATGTGTTGGATGTCAGTTTAATAAAGTGAGACCTATATTATTATCATTAAATTATACTGTGAGAATATATTTACTCTTTTCTTTTAAGTTTGTGTTTTGTTGGTTTAAATGTTCCATATTTGACTTAACTGCATACTATCTATTTAATAACATTCTGTCCCTGCTGTTCAATACTTGACCTAAACATGCTGTCCTTATTTGTTAACCCCTTAAGCCCGGTCGGCCCACGGGTGGGCCGAGAAAATTGTGTAATTTTTCATTAATTATTAACATATAATAAATCTGGACAATGGAAATTTGTTTCAACTTTTGCTCAAAGTTAAGACCCTAATGTTCATAAAAGTACATATAAAGTGTACTTTAGTGATAAAAGTCACCTTTAAATATGATCTTTAATGTGTGTGTGGTGAAATATAAGTTATTTTTAATCGCCGATACGCGCTATTAATTCATTTATATCTCCTTTTGGCGAGCGATAAGGCGGCCATGTTTGTAGGCGTTTGAAAGAGGAGAGTCTCCTGAATCCAATGACACCTCACATTCCATGAACTACATTTCCCTCTGGACAGGAAATGCATGCGTAAAAGGTGAAAGGTTAGCATCTTTGCGCATGTCGAGCGCATGCACGGGACCGGCTTGGGGCACACACGCTACGGCAGCGTAGTAAGCAGGGTGCTAGACATCGCTGTGCCGGTTATAGTTATATTTCCCGACTTTACTCTTAGTTCTAAGTCATTTTAGAGAGTTTTAGTGGGTAACAGTGAGTGACAGTGTATTTTCCTGAATGTTACTGACTATAGTAAGCTTTGTGAAGCTAGCATGTTAGCCGCGTGCTAACATGTAAACAACAGAGACACTACAGAGAAGGAGTTGAATGTTCAACATCTGACTGAGATCTGACTGTGGATATGAACTCAAAACAGGATGAACATCTACCCAGTAAGTTGTTGTATCTTACTGATATCTGTTTTACAAACTAATAGTAATAATAATAACAATAATACTACATTTTATACTATACACATGCAAACACTGTTGACTATAGTAGTATTTTTTCAGTCTCATTTCTCATTGTATTGTTATTTTTACACATAAGTAGATAAGTTTATAATTAATCAATGATTGTTTGAGGATTTATTCACTTTCTCTGTCAAAAATAAATAACATTATATCATTTCATGAGAAGGAAAAAGTCTCAAATCATGATTGTCTTCATTTTTCCTAGGTAGGAAGATGACAGCCTGTTCAGTTCCCCCCAACCTAATGATAAACCAGCCCCCACCTGATGATAACACATGGACATTTTTGGACTTTATTGCAATTGTTTGTGTTTTGAATGTTTGTATTAGTTATTTTGTTTAGTAAATTTGCACTAATTTTGATATTTATATTTATTCTAATTGAATTTATCATATATTTTTGCACATTTGTTCAACTTTATATTTGATTTTTACTAAAGTGTATTATTATTATTATTATTGATATATTATTACATTGTTTGGAGTAAGTTCTTAATAAAACTACTCCATTTGGAGACAAAATAATCCATGTTTATATGGTTTTATTCATTTTAGTTGTGCACAAAGGTAGAAGTTGATGAAACACAAGGTAAATTTCATTTCTAAAAGCTCCAGTAGACAGTAATAGACTTCTGTAATGGATATGAGTTGTATTTTTCACACAGATTTTACTGGAAAATTAAAATAATGTATTTGGAACAGTTTGGCACAACAGTGTGCCAAACTGTTCCAAATGCACTGTCCGCCTGGTGTTATCTGGACTTAAACCTTTCTGGAGGCTTTGTCCTTTGCTCTAATTCTATCAACTTTTGTTCCTGTGTTGGAAAGGAGTTACTGAAGGTGATCAATAGTGTCTATATTCTTGGAATCATTGTTAGCAGGGTGTTTTCTTTTGTCAAAAAAATAATAAATTCAGGCGAGACCAAAAAATTCTAATTTATCTTTTAGTTTATTCCAGTTTATTCAGTCATAGTAGTAGCTACACTATTTTAGACAATGGGAATAGATTCTGTGAAGCCTGTAGATGTCCATAGATACAAAGAACATCCATATAAACCTTAGGATTGTGGAGCAATTCTTCATTTACTTTGGGTATGTTTTTTTAGGCGTTTTTCTCTGAAAATAGGCTCAGGGTGGAAGAGGTTAATGTTTTCTCCACAGACTAAACAAGAACTATGAGCCATATTTTGCCTGTAAGATGGATTTAATGCAGCTATATCAAAGGTAGGCAGTGTGATTGTTAATGCAGCATCTGTAGCCATATATTTAGTAATGATATGGCTTTGCACTTTAATTGTCAGGAAAAGGCAGGGGAAGGATTCCATATCCATACTGTAATCTTGCAATAAACATCCATCCAATTTTTCCACCAAGATCTTGTTACTCCACCCAGGAATGATGGAGTTATGTTTTTGCTGTTGTTTGTTTTTCTGTTTGTCTGTGTGCAACATAACTCAAAAAGGCACATGTGTGTGATTTGTAGCAAGATAATGGATGGATTTGGCTGAAAACTTCAGGAAATGTTGACACTGGCTTAAGGAACAACTAATAAAAGTTTGGTGGTGGTCAGTGGAAGGGGGTTAGGGAGGTGAACGACACACACGTGTCTTGGCAGAGTCTGCACCCTTCAAGTGCTTTTCTAGTTTTGACCTACAATGGGGTTAGGGTCTGGAGTTATTTAATTAAAATGCATCATCGTTCTATACACTGGGACACATAGTTTGTAACTCACAAACAATTGAGGGGCAAAGCACTTGGCGGTGCATTGTAAAGTGAGATGAGATGAGACAGTATCTTCTGTTGTCTAGGTAACGCAGAACACACCCTGGCAGAATGGAGCCGCCTTTGGGGTCAGCAAAACTGGAGAAGGAGAAGAAGCACACTCTGGCTGGAGGTCACATCAGCTGAAGGAGTCATTAGATGGAAGTCTTCAGAACTGGTCCAGTATCTGTGCTACAAGGTCCCGTTGGAGAACGTGCAAGAATGCTGGTCACAGTTGGATCTGACATGATACGGTCAGATCTAAGTTTCAGATTCAGAACTGATGTGTGTTTCACAACTGTCAGCCTGGGAGTTGTGTGTTCAGTGTTTTCTTTGTCCTGGCACTGGGGCCCTCAGCTGTGTGCACATTAGACAGGCACAAAATGCCTTCACAAGCAGCACGTCATCTTTTCAGGGATGTGTGAGATCAAGGCCGATGGTTGGACCCAGTTTGTGAGTTCTTCGAGTGGTGGCAAAAACAGGCGGTCATGTTCAAATGTACATGAAATAAAGAACAAGATTAAAGAGACAAAAAAATGAACAAGAATTAAAAATGAGCAAAACAATATAGAAAAGTGACAATGCATTCAATAACAAAGAAGAACACTGCAATATTAATGAAATGACGTTGGAAAGAGACCTTTAATATAAGTTATTTTACACAATAACTAATATCCCTTTATCTTACCCATCATAACCATATAAACTGCATATTCAAGAAGATCATAATTATTCTGTCAAAATAAGATCAAACATTACAGGCATGGCATAAATACATGAGATAATATTGTAAAATGTTGATTACTTTGTATGCATGTAACTGTACGGGACAAATGTTTCTAACACAATTAACATCATTTCAATATATAATATACATATAAACTCATATAAAGTCGTCCAAAGCATGTAGTTTTCTTCATCTTCTTCGTTCTCTGTCCATGTTCTGAGTTGAATCGAGGTTGACCTAGGTGAATATACAATTTATCATGAAGTGTCAGTTGGGACATAGTTTATAGTTTATATAGTTTATATAAGAACAGGCAGTCTTTTTACCATCATAAAAATTACAAAGTAAGATGGAACCCAGAGAATCAAAGAATTCGGGTATAGAGCATCTGTCATTAAAGGGTCCATTGTAGGTTTGGTCAGTTATTTTTCCACACAGGGCCATATACAGTAGGTTTGGATTTTTTCCCCTTCATTTAATAATGAATTTAATTTCATTTTGTGTTTTGTCTGTGTTGTCTTTGATTAATATTAAAATGTGTTTGATCATCTGAAAAATGTAAGTGTAACGCAATTGCAAAACAATAAGAAAGAAAGGAGGCATATAGTTTTTCACATCACTGTATTTTGAAGTCTTACATTTCTAAACACTTCCATCAGACAGACTCCCACTGGTTCTGCTGAAAAGGCTAATACTTTTGACTTGATTTCGAGTGCCGCTTGGCAGAACTTTAACCTCAGCTTTCCTTGCAACAAGCACTGATTCCACTAATGATTGTGGGTGTGATTCATTTCAATCCACAGCACAGTAATTGTCCCTGCCGAATGTCCAATCACTCTATCACTGATGTATCCTCTGCCTTCACCTCATTAATCAGTGTTAATTATAATTGCCTTTTCTAGTGGTTGTTGTAATTGAATTAGTGCTAAGAGACCAAGGTAAAAGAGGTCGGCTTTGTAGGAAGTTCAGGTTTGTGATGGATAAAGAGAGTAGGCGGAGAGAGAATAGTAATCAGGGAGGGGGGATAAAGTCTGAACCAGAAATGGGACTGAAAGAGTGGACGTGCAGAGGACGAGTAACAGGGAGGATGATGAGAGGAAAAAATCATGACAGACTAATCCTGGAGCTGTCTCACAGTCTGCTGTTCATTGTGTTGTAAAAGTGATTTCCCAGCAGACTGCATCTGCATTAACCTGACACTTTTTTCAACTTCATTTTCACATACAGCAAGAATTTCTAGGAAACACTTTTTTTTGGTCTCCATTTTATGCATTTCATTTTCTTATTTGACACATGTGAATTTCAACCATGGCCTGTTCTCTATTTAGATAATGCAATAATGCTCTCCGCTTTTCTGTATTATTCCTATTTTCCCATGCAAAAATAAAACCTAAAGTGCTTTCTTAAGAGCTATTATCTCAAATGCTTTATGTGGCTTGTGATGTAGGCATGATTGTTTTACAGCCAAAGCACCATGACTGTATCAGTCTCACAGTGTTTGCATTTGAAACCTGGCAACAGATGACACTGTGCTGCAGGCTACGATTTCAAGCAGATCTAGGCAGAATATGCAGAAAACTTATATAAACCAGCTTTTAAAACACACTGAATTATAATGAGCTCACATGTTCTCGCCAGTTGGTTGCTTTAGGTGCAGCTGTTAATTAAGCCAAATGTAATGTATGTGTTGCAAATGATAAATATGAAAATTTACTCCAACACATATTGGAACAAATATGAACAGGTTATATGAATTATTCTTTTGGATCATGTAAGTACATTTGTCACAGTTTGTATCCATGCTACTACCAGTACAGTGGTGCTAAAGCATGTACCATCAACCACTGTTTTACATAACCACATTATTTTGCATGAAACTTTTGCGACGTATCAAAGATCAACTAGGATGGAAATGTAGTCTGGTGTGTTTGCCTACTGCATATATTTTGAAAAAATTATGTTATCACATGTCTTTCAGGCGAGGGGACTGATGTACCTTGGCAGAGTCTGTGGTCTCTAGTTGTAGTGTAGTAGTGCTTTTCTACTTGACAGTGTTTTTCAATAACATAGGATTAACAGCAGAATATGTAAATCTCATGAAACATTGGAAAAGTTCATTTAATGCATGCAAGTACACAGTAAATATGCAGTTGCACCATTCATAAAAAAATCTTTCTCCATTGTTGACAGTGTTGATTTGAATTGGTCTGTGATGCAGCAGTGTCTCAAAAGTTGAATGATTTACAACTCAATGCTCCATGAGTACAGCAGGGGGAAAAAATGGTGTATGCTGTGGATGATGTTGGTTGTGTGTCAGTGATGAACTTCAGTGGATTTGCACTGAATAAAGACAGCATCAATACATAAACACCTGCCAGAACAACAAGAAAGAGCCAACGAATATAATGATATATTTTAAAGGGCCTCACTTTTACATTGGAAATGCAATGGCTGTTTTTTTTTTTTTTTTACATACATTATGTGTTATTTCTTGTCATGCATTCACTCATTTAAGTTCTGGCAGATACATTTTGTGTCCTAATGGCTCATTGCCCAGGGATTCCTGACCATTATTGGCCTTCTTCTCACATTGACTGCCTTCATTAGCCCCTTCAGTAATCAATTTTTGACCACCATCCAGGACAACTGGACGGGCAATCCGTGATTAACAGACGCTTTCCCACTGAGATTAAGAATTGCACTCTTGCCACAACCACTCCTGAATAAATCATTTTGTATTGATGGTTTAACAGCTGTTCATCAGGAGGTCTCTGTTAACTGTTGAAAATGTGTCATACAGGTCAAGTCGTTGAGATGCTCTGTGTTTGTGATCCTTCATGTCTGTCATGACTTTATTCACCAAAAATGATTAATTAAATTACTTGTGTTTTCTTATGTTGTCATTCTATGAGTCAATATGGTGTAAGTTACAATGTGCATACATTTTTTTTTTTAGCCCCAACACATCAGTCTTGTACAGTAGTATGTCAGTAACATCACAGTCAGCAAGGACCTCAGCTCAGAGGTAAAGATATTGTGGAAATACATTAACAGCCTATGATGGATTCCAGACGCTGACTGATCTAAAACCTGGCTGCCAGCCAAATATTTTTTCAGTCTCTCTCTCTCTCTCTCTCTCTCTCTCTTTTTTTTTTTTTTTTTCAATTTTGCACTCTAATAAGTGATCTTCTCACCGGTCTTGAAGTTAATGAATATGTTCTACTTGTTAAATCTGACATCCTGGAGCTGTAAAACATGTTTCTTGGTGAAAACTGTGAATAATGCTTGTTTACTAGAATGTCTTTCTTTAAGGTACTACATTCATTTATTCATTTATTTAATTCAAGTACACTTAGTGTGGTTTTCTAGATTCACTGTTTTAATTTCACAGGGACATATTTGGGAGAAAGACAAAATAGAATTGCAACTGAATGAAATTCAGAAATTAATCGGAATATTGATTGATTGATTAATTGATTGATTGATCGTTTGATTGATTGATTTTGGTCAATTAACCCTACAAAAATCACACACACACACAAAAAATATATAAATAAATAAATAAAAAAAATAAATGATATATATATATATATATATATATATATATATATATATATATATATATATATATGTGTGTGTGTGTGTGTGTGTTGTACTTTGTTTTTTAATCTGGAATTCTTTTTCCACTGTTCCCCACTGCAAAAAATAGTAGTATCATCACCAAATAATATACACTTAAGTGACTTTGAAACAAAACATAAATCATTGAATTGAATTGAATGTATTTTATCATTCTTGAACTAAAACATCTAACAGTAACCAGTACCATAGACCTTATTAAATAAATAAAGTCAGTTATAGCACAAAAAAATCCCAGAGGCTTATTTCCATTGTGGTCACTAATATAATTAATTAATATATAACATGTACAGCAATGACCCAAGTGCTGAACCTTGGGGTACTCCATACTCCATACTCCATATAGTGAGCATTGAACGAGTGATGTCTATTTTCTACTTTTGAAGTGATTTGGAATAATATTCAGAGTCAAATAAAATATACAAGAAAAATAAATATTTCTTTACCAGTAGCGTAGGTGTTTACTGAGGGAATTTGTGTTGGGTATGATTGACAGCACTGTATCCACTTCTTGTGATGTGATGTTTGTGTATTCAAAATATAATTTTACAGGAGAAGACAGTTATGTAACATTGAGTTTAGTGTGGAAACAGCTCAGTGGACTGAATCCCTTGTTGCATGCAGTAAAGTACTTTATTTGTCATTATACACTGTACAATGAAACCTGTCCTCTGTATCTAACCCATCCTTGATACCATTGGGTTAACCTGTCATGGTACGTCCACACCGACTGTGAATTTGAAAATTGAGAATTACATACAAAGTCAACAGAGAGACGCGTTTGGTTGCAGATTTGTCCATCTGGATGTTGGAGCATCCATGCGTTGGAGCGGTATGTCTTGCCTCAAATACACGTAAAAGTCAGAGTTGAAAATATTGAACTTTTCAGGCGAATTCGCGTGACACTGGGCCACAAAAGCCAATCAACATTGAGATGTTGCCAAGGTTGCGATGGAATGACGTATGATTCTCGGACCGACCCAGAAGGTGGCAGAAAGAAAAACTGAGCCTGAAATACCGTTAAAAGCAGAATTCATCCAGGCAGAGTTCCTGGAGGAGGTGGTGGAATACCTCGTGCTGCAGGCACTTCTGCAGGATTGGGTGAACCCCAAAACAATTGCGTCTGGCCCTGGGATGTATCTGGGACCTCCAGAGCAGATACAGAGCAACAATTGAAGTGATCTCAGCCAGAGTTGAGGAGAGACTGAATTAGCGGGTCAGATGTTGTTTATCTTTATTTCTATGTTTATTTAGTATTCAGACTCAGGCGTTGCACATTTGGAGTGGCCACAAATTGTCCAGTGGCCAGACTTGGGTGTTTATGTAGCGTGTCACAGGCAGGCGTACACATGTAAATTCACGTTGGGCGTGGCCGTACCATAGAGAGCAGTGGGCAGCCATGTGCGGTGCCAGGGGACCCATCTCCAGCTATAGAGCCAGGCTAATGGTCAGAGTCACCTGGCTGGAGGATTTTACCCTAACAAATATGTTTTTGGGTGATGAGGGAAACCAGAGCACCCGGGTCTCCCCGTGTCTGGTCCAGGGAGAAGCACACAAACTCCACACTGAAAGACCCACACGGTCTGGGAATCTACTTCCTGTGAGGAAAGAGTGCTAACTGTGCCACTGTGTATGACTGTGAACTTATGTTCAGCTCGCTCTACGAGAGGAAAAAATAAAAAGTATTAAGAGTGTTAAAAGAGTCTTAAAAGGTTCAAATAAATACAATTCTGGTCCCATTGAAGCTGCAGAGACATCTTTAGTGACTTTGAACAGACCGTGGAGATGGAGCGTTACAATGACGTCACATCCATGAGTTTCAGATGTGCAGTCTTTGTATCTGTGTATTTTCAGTCTGATTCATGAACGGTTTAACAGGAAACCACATCGCTTTTTATTTTTAAAATGTCTTTTACACTGACAAATATCATAATTGTAAATAATAGCAGAATTCAAGTAAAACCATTTTCCTCTTTCACTAACGCAGCAGGGGTGTAGTGAAAATGCAACCTGAAAGTACAAAACATCCACAAATATTTAGCATCAAAAGTATTCACACCAGCAGCAATACAAGCTTATGACACTTGGGATACTTGGAATAGAAGATGTTGTTGCAAAATGTTTGACTCAAATTGTAATTACAGGAATAAGAGGAATAAACTTTCTCCATGTTTAAGGAATTGTTTAATTTTTAATTAAAATTGGAATAAACCAGTGAATATCTGAATCCTTTATTCTGAATTAAGTTTAATTCAATATATGCTAATTTTCAACTGGAACTAAATGTTTGCATGATCATCTTAAAGTGGAATTAACCTTTATTCTGAATTAAACATGAACAAAACTTCTCATGAAAACAAGGCCATTTACTCTCAATAGCTCCAGGCTTTTGTCCAAATACAGTCACCTCTGGCACAAAGGGCAACATGGTGGTGCAGTGATTAGCACTTCACAGCAAGAAGATACCTGGTTAAGTCAGCACCAGACCTTTCTGTGTGGAGTTTGCATGTTCTCCCTGTGTCTGCGTGGGGTCTCTCTGGGTAGGGCAGGTCTCCCTTGAAAAAGAGATCATTGATCTCAATAAGACACACCTGTAAATAAAGGTTAAATTAAAAAATAAAAACAAAGACCCAATTATAAAATGCATCCATCCAAAAACTATTGAGAACCTACAGTAGTCATCTATGAATGTGTACTTCTGTGTTTCACATAGTTATTATTTATTTAAATAATGCTCTTTACTCTATGGTGCAGCTGTACATTACTTCACATCTTTATTTAAATATAATGAATATAATATTTTAACTACTAAATTGACTGTTTAATCTAACCTGTTAGCTTGTGAGCTAAAATATTGGCTTTTGAGTTAAACGTTGTTGTATTTGTTATACTTTGATGTATTATTTTACCTACACGCAAGGACCACAGCTATCAATAAAATGTAAAATGTGCAATACAGTCATGGAAAAAAGGTTGAACCCTCAAAAGTCATCTAAATCAATAGTGATGCAATAAAATAGTAACTCCTGTGTGCATCATGTATTTTTTGTTGTTGTTGTTGTTGTTGTTGTTATATTTGTCTCAACAAATGTACCTTTATCTGTACCATACATTAAAATTAAGAAGAAATTCAAGAAAACAAGCTTGGTTTAATAGTTTTTTTCAGTGACTGCATATTTATCACTGTTATTGCTGTTGCTACCTCTGGCATAACTACCTCAACATTCATTCATTCCGTGCAATACAATCATTCCCGCATGTAATATGCACCTATGAATATTAATCAACCTGTGCAGTATAATTATTTTGTGGATATTCAACCATCTTGTGCAATACATTTTTTTCATTTTATCTTAATATTTGCATATAAATCTTACTGCACATGTAGCTCCCTAGTAGGAGATCTTAAATTTTATATAGTTACCTGCTTGCATTGAAAAAACAAAAGCACTCTAATCTTTCACTATAATGACAATAAAGGGTATTCTCTGCTTAAACATTTATTGTACACTATTTCCAATTGATTGATGGCTTTCAGCAGGTGATTCATACCTATCATACAGTACACTTATATGCACTCAGAGAAATTCACATTATTGCCTTTCTCTGATTAGGATCAAAGTTTTAAAAGATATGTAAACATCTTAGAGGACAATTGAATCAAATTGGAGTTTCAGAAGTCGAAGTAACCAAGTCAGATAATGCGATTGTAATCAAATTTCTCCAGGGTGACTAAGTCTGGCTTGGACATGCCCCTTTCCAGAAGTGATCAGAAACACAGCATGACAACATGTATGATACATGTAATAAATCAGAGTGTACAGTATGTACAAAATATACTGAGCTGCTGCATCGTTATCATCCATATTGTTGGTTGTTGTCCTACTACATGTGCTTCAAATCTGCCGCTTTTGTTTAGTTATTTTTCTTCTACGGTGCTACTGTAACATGAAAGGGCGTGTAGCGTCACTTAGTGTCTGTCCAATGTGCAGTCAATAATCACAATTTCTTCTGTACATGTAAACTTGGATTTCTGGGTAACTCCAGTTAAGTCCTTGATTTGATTACTGCCAATACTGTAGCTCGACTTAGATGCGCATGCAAATATACTGATGCATTCTGGTAGGAAGTAAATACAGCGCATACTCTCCATTGATGCATCATATGTCAGAGCATCATTAACATATTTTATTTCTATTTAGAGGCAGCAGTGTGATTGGTGTTTTAGCAGAATAGCTATATTTCCCAATCACAATTAATACAATTATTATTAACTTATAATGTATTTGTGTATATGTATTGTCATTTCAGCTCAGGCTTTATCGTAATTTAAGAAGGTGATCTATAAGTCTATGCTGTTTCTACTTTGTGTCTTTGTCATTGGCATTAATTGTGTACTATTTTTTCATTCATTCATTCATTCATTATGTAGACTGGCTTTAAGAAAGAATCTTTACGTTATCTTTGTTTAATTTATTTTTTATTAACCCCAAATTGCTACTTGGTAGAAATGAAGATGTTAAGAAATAAGTAAAACCAGGAAGTAATAAAGCGAAAACAGCTTTTTTTTTATCAAGATTCTGACATTTATGATGAGCAATATGGTACAATTCACACTTTTAGAAATGTTACAATTATGTAAATATATTGGTAAACTTAACATCAATTCATCCAATGTTATACCAAAAAGCAAACAAACAAACAAAAAAGTAATTACGATGTTGTAGACTTATCTCTCTTATGACTCAGTAATCCAAGCTGCTATAAATCCTGCTTTAAAATCCAAAGTTCCCCAACCACAGGCAACCCACCTCCGGAGCCTAATCAGAGACTTCCTTTCCCCGTATGAGGAAGAGACTTAATTTCAGCATAGTCTTCCTGGGGGTGATTTTATGTGGTTCTGTGACAAATCATCTCCCTTACGATGAGATTCATATATTGTGACAGGAAGGAAATATTTGTGTTACAGGAAGTCAGTTAATTGCTATAATCCTCCCTCCAGGCTAAAAGCTGCAATTATAAATGCTGGATCTTCACATTTACATCATATCACCTGGGTTTCGACACAGACAGACAGACAGACAGACAGACAGATAATATAAGTATTCTAATTTGAGAATTGAGAAACTGTATTGTGTGTTTGGATCCAGATGAGCTTTATTTTTTACCACTGGTGACGCACATCCCTGTAAGAGTGCCTGGTTCAACTCTTTGATCTTTGCTGGCAAATTTGACATAATGAGGGGGCTGTGTGGTGCCCTTTGTTGCAATCTGCTGTTTGGATGAACACATCTCAAATTGGTGTATATCATCCCGTTTATTAGAAGGAGAGTCCTACTGGTTCAGGGACTCAGGCTTACAGCAAAACACTTTCACATTTAAGTATTTTTTATACTAAAGTATATTTCATCTTCCTGATTGAAGCATCCATTCTACTCTTAATCACTTGAGGATATATTCATTTGAATATTTGAAGCATTACTCAGTGTTGCAAACTCGACCAGCTGAAAATATTGGCAATGCAAGCAGAGCCTGATAGTGTGTGGTCGGCAGATATTAGGATAAGATGCACTGTGAGTGTTCTTCCCACCACCTCCTCCAGGTCTCACTGTCGCTGCCCATGCAGGCATTGAAGTCACCCAGGAGAACAGTAGAGTCCCTCGTCATAGCACCATCCACCACCCCTCTCACAGACTCCAAGAAGACCAGCTACTCTGCACTGTTGTTTTGGCCAAAGGCCAGTGAGACACCTCTGAGGCATTGGAGGCGCAGGGACGCAACCCTCTCGTTCACTGGCGTGAACTCCAACACACGTCTCAGTCCTTGATTGTGACCCGGAAATTGATCTCAAGGCACCATCTTGAAGTTTTTCTCAATTCCCTAAAATACAAGTAGAAGAGAAGAAGAGACATCACCAGGCATACACTGGGGGAAGTCTTTTCAGAGACAACACCCATGACATCAAAACATTTTATGAATTGAAGTTAAAATTAATAGTTGAAGTGTGTTTAAATGAGCACTCACATGACATGTCTTTAAAAACAGGGATCTTTCAATGTAAGACCGATGATGGAACTGTCATACACTTCAAACGTGACCAATATTTAATGTAAATGATGCCTCTAAGGCAAAAGTGTCTCTTTTAGTTAAATGCTTGTTGCCTTTGTATCTGTCTTTGAAATAGTATTACTCCCCCCCAAAGGGGAGAGGGGTATTGTTTTTGAGGTGGTTCAGATATCAGTGGTTTAGGGGAGACATGGTGGTGCAGGGGATAGCACTTTCTGTGTGGAGTTGACATGTTCTCTCCATGTCTGTATGGGTTCTCTCTGGGTACTCTGGCTTCATCCCACCATCCAAGGACATGTAATAATAGCTTGATCTGAAATGTACACAGGTATGAATGTGAGAGTGATTGCTTGTTTTATATGTGTCAGCCCTGCAATGAACTGATGACACATCTCAGGTGTACCCCACCTTGGCAGCAAACATGTTGCTGTAAAAATTAAGGAAAAACAGAGAAAACATTTGAATGCTTTCATACCTACTGTAATGTAATCTATTTTACATTCCCCCATTGTGTTGGATACTTTGGCAATTTTCTAGGGCCTGACATGATATTGTACTGTAAAATAGATGCAGTAATCTCAGATATTAAATCTCCTCAGATGTAGTTTTCTGATCAACAGTATACACTCAAATATAGCAAACCGGTAACCTGACTTACGTCATCTGGCTGCATTTTGCCAAACTACACGCTCGGCTCACACAACCATCTGAGTATTGTGTAGTTCAGGCTTTCTGAAAAACAAAAGAGCCAATCAGTGTCGCCGGGTGGGACTTCCCACCTGACTGGGCGGTGCTGTGGCTGTCACATTTGAGTGTGGCTGTCTGTGCCACAGCTGATGTCCCCGTTATCTGTTCGCCACTCGGTTCCTCTTCAGCTTTTTCCCTTATAGTGGCCAGAGTACTGTGGTGTTTCCATACCAAGCAAAGGCATTTCAGACATATGCGAGAAGACTTTTCTGGAACACCTGACACATTAAGGAATACCTGTTTACCATGCTTACCTTTTATCCTCAGATTTTCCCTGCACATATGACAATGGTCATTTACAGACAATGCACCGGCCTGTTTAGGTTGTGGAAGGTTCCCAGATAGGATAATGATACCAGATGGTAACAATCAGGTTAGCAAACTGGTTCCCAGTGAAGATATGTCTTTTTGCTTTTCTTTAAAGCAAAAAAAAAAAGTGATAGTCTCAGAATTGCTTCCAATCCTTTCCCGTATCTTGAGATTTTGGTTAATGAGAAGCTAACTAAAATAATGTGTGTCTAAACTGATGAAGCAGAAAATTGTTTTCATTTCAAGGCATAAATAAGGTCTCCACTTCATTGTAGTGGATACATATTAATGCAATTTTATCATCTCAGGATTCTGGTGACATTTTACACCTGTATACTAAAGCAATTGGATTCTTTATCACTCTTCACAAAGATACTCTACAATACTGGTGATAATTCTAACACTCAGGTGAGGTTTATACTGAGGTCTCTGTAAGATGTAATATACACTTTCCTGTACTATAATGTGTGACCTCTCATATATCTTCACTGCTATCCTTTAATTCAGGCCCTTATACAAATTGGAGACTTAATGCAATTTTACTCACTGTACACATACCACATCAAATTTGAATTTTAACTTCTAATCTTGTTCGGCTTTTAAGGTTTTGCTTTACTGAATCATGTTTCATTATTTTTATTCACCTCTGTGTATTTTATTGTATAGGATTTAGCTTTTTACTCAGCTGTACTGAGAGAGGCCTTCACCCCAGTGTATTGTGAATGAAAATACAGTTCGACTGAATTGGAGTAATAAATATCTCAAATTCACACCATTCACACATTCAGCAAAAATATTCACAGAATGTGTAAAAACTGAGATATCTATAAGATCAACACTTCTTTTCCTATACGTAACCCCTCCTCCTGATGCTCCCAATATGCTGCAAAAACTCTGAGAAGGAAAATTTGCTGACTACAACCATCTTTCATAGAGTTACAGTTGCACAAGCCTGCATATAATATATCATTCTCCTCTTCAAAGGATTTGTAGTACAACCACCTCTAGCTTGCTCTCATGTTATTCTAAATCTAACAGTGAGACAAGAACAAGCTGAATCAACCACAGAGTCATTATGAAAACAGACATATCGAACATAAATGCATACAAATGTGCCCTATGAATTTGAAAATCTGTACAATATATGTAACAATTTCTGATTTTCTCTCCTTGGATCCTGGGTTGGATTAAGGTGGGGAAAACCTCTGGTGGAGCTGGATCATTCCTCAAGGACAGAAAGAGTCATGAGAACATATCACGTGTAACATTGCCAAGGAGTCATGAGAAGTAATTTTTCACTGGTGCATACACATTTATACATTTATACACTGGCTTATAGGTACACCTTTGATGCAAAGAGGGAAATAACTCAACCAGGATTTAATGTCCTAAAGATATGGAAGTTGTTGTGTGTTACATTCATCATATATCACTGTAAAGGCAGACACACTTTTAAAGACAGGACACAATACACTGACTGTAGATTTTAATCTTTGACAGTTAGACAGGGGTACAAGTCTAATAACTAAGTCAGTCCACTACACAACCCACAAATAGGTGGACTGCAATAACTGGGCAGTCTGTCAGTGGGTGACCACATCTTGTGACAACTGTCAACTGTCAACATGGTTGTCAACTGACAGATTATTTGCAGTGCAATGTGTGCTGACAATAAAAAAAGCAACACACAAAAGCAGAATGGAACACAGCACTGGATGGAGATTTGTTGATGGTATGGATGGTTTTGTCTTCAGTAGCAGTAGTTTTAGGTAAATATAATGGTCTTTCTATTGAACCCTGGAGTACATGAGACAGTGTATGTTTTTCATCCATTCATCCTCCTTCCACTCCTATTATTTTATTTGACATCACACACCTTCCAGTCTGTCTTACTAGTGTTTGTCTTGCTACTAATTGTGTGACAATACATTTGTACAACACTATGGGAAGGTTCTGAATGAATACAGCTGGAGCGCACACTTCATCTCTCTGTGGACACAAACAGATATTTGTAGGTCTTTGTGCTTATACAGTTTTGTTCTTATTTCAATGATAGACATTTATTGTTATCTTCAGGGCAAATATATTAATTTGTATTCTGTCCAATTCCATTTTCATTATATATCCTCATACTTGGAAACATCAGTAACCATAATCATTACCATTTTTATGGAGATGATGGGAATCATTTCTGTGCTGCCAAATGGTCCCAGTAGACTGCATTCTCTCATTACCTCTCACCAATATTTTTTCAAACTACAGGGGGAAGGCTTATTAAATCGCATTGGAGTTAAATTTAATTTACAGAATTCAGACAAGTCCACGGATGATTTGTGACATAGCTGGCCAGTACTAGTTATAGTCAGAAGGCATCATTTTAGGTGGGGCGCTAGTCAAGTCAAGTTTTGAGGTCATAGTATCCTTTTAAATAATAGTAAATGAGCACTAAGTGAATCTTTAGGTTCACTGCTGAACAATCACAACAATCTCAAGTTGTTATATCTTCAGGAAGAGGTGTAATGAAACTATCTCACACATTAATAAAAATATAGCTTAAGCCTTGTCCTCAGTCTGGAAGGTGAGTAGTGTAAGTGGTTGATGGTTTAGAAGTGATTCACAGTGACAAGATATTTTATTATTTCTGAAATACCTTCAGGTTTAATTGAAACCTTTATTACCTCTTATGACTATGTCAGACCATAAAAGTATAGGAATGATGATCAGGCATTTAAATACTGATGACCTGGTGAAGAAAGTACAGATAAGGGAATAGTCTAACAATAATAACAATTATGGTAATGATGAAAATAATAATATTAATAAAAATGTGGTAGCCAAAGGTCATGTGTGACCTTCGTGAAGTGGTAATTCTGGGTGCAACAATGTGGCTAATTAATTGACAATGCTACCTGGAGCCTTTCACTGCAAGATATGCTCAGCTTAAGCCAAAGGATTTTACAGTACTGTATGTAAGATAAAGGGGTTCAGAGACGTGTGTTCAGTAAACCAAATAGTAATTTATTAAAACAGTAGAGTGAAAACTGGCCAACTGTAAAAAAAAAACAAAACAAAACAAAAAAGAACGAACAATCAATGTGATTGCGACTGGCTGCCCCTAGAAAGGAGGTTACCTGTCTGGGGTAGGAACACAGTGCACTCATGCTCAGGGGGGTGGTCTAGTACCTGTCTTAGACACACTAAATACCCCACAAGCTTTAATCAATGTCTAGAGGTACAATTTACCACTACAACCAGTGTGTGACGCAACAAAACTTCCAACACCTTGTCTGGTGAGCAGCTTCTCTACCTATTCTACCAGAAAGGAAAACAGACACAACAGTGGTTATCAAAAAAGTCAGACAGCATTAGCTGACTCACCTATTGGGGCACCATTAAAAACAGCGGACATGAGGCCTTCCATTAAAACTCTAAAAGGAAATAAAATGAACCAAATAAAAAGCAATATAAAATATATAAGTTATAAAAGTTTCAAGTGGGTAAAACAGCATTGACTGTCTGAGTGCACATATGGTAAAACAACCAAACCTGGAAGAAGCCCTCACGCCAGTCTTCATGAACATTCACTATCTATCCAGTGCTAAGGCCAAATACTGTCCAAGGGGAAGATGTTTTTGGAGCAACACTGTTTTGGAGCAACACTGCTCTTAACAGTCCAGACCGTGTACAGCAGTGGACACTCGCACACTCTCTGCTCACCAAACTGACAAAAGCCCGTTTTATAGCAGCCAGTTAATTATTAGTAAGTGGTAGTGGCATATGGGTGCTGCAGAGGGACATACATGCGTGACTCTGCAGGTCACATGTGGTTGCTGTGACCTCATATGTGTATGTTTGTATGAATGTGACATGCATACGTGTGTGGAAAGTTTGAATGATTTTGTTCTAGTTTAGATGAACTGATTAGATATTGGTGGTCGAAGGTCAACGTTGTTAGGACATTGTGGTCAAAGGAGGATACAGAGGATAGTTTTTCCTGATAGACTTTGAGTAACTTACCTATATTATCTGCAGTTAGCATGAATTCACATCACAAATGTTTAAAATAGTGCATCTGTGCTTATATATGCAACAGCAGAGGTGGGAACAGGTCATTAATATGCAAGTCACAAGTAAGTCTCAAGTATTTGCCCTCGAGTCCCAAGGCAAGCTGAGTCAAAGACGAGGCAAGTACCAGTCGATTCAGAAGTCAGAGGGTGACAAGTCACAAGTCGAGTCAAAATCCTACCATTTTAGTTTCAAATCATCTTGAGTACTACCAGAGTAATAACATTTAAACAAATCATGCATGTCTGTAAGATTTCTATTTATTCAGACCAACAACCACCAACAACAAACCAAATACTCTAACAAACCAAATACTAAAAAAAAAGATTTTAGATGTGTGTGTCCTGGTCCCAGTCAAAACTGCCAGACAGGAGCGTACACTCCAAGGATGCATGTGGTTCTGGCACTTTTTTTCTCCAAAAGCAGATAAACTGAGTCTGGCCATATGTTTTTTTTTTCTTCAGTTTTTATGAGAAAATGCAAGTCTTCTCGAGTCAAGAGGCTCAAGTCCAAGTCATTGATGTTCAAGTCAAAGTCGAGTTGCAAGTGTTTGTACATTTTGTCGACTCAAGTCAGAAGTCCTCGAATTCCTGACTCAAGTCGGACTTGATTCCAAGTAACATGACTTGAGTCCACACCACTGTGCAACAGTTTACCAAGTTGCACCCCTCACTGCTCCAGTTCCACCTTCCTATCCAAATATGGCAACTTATGTTTCACCCCCCCCCAAAAAAAAAGCAACAAAAGGCCCCAAGCAAACCTAGGGTTTCAGTAGTTCACAGTGTGTGAAGGATTTGTCTACTTCTATACAAATGTTATCCTCAGTGTGTGGTGTCACACTGCCACACACTTCATTATTATTATATGTCTCCACAATGTGCATATCTTAAGTCTATGTTTTTTCCCCCATCATCATGGATTTAACCCTTGTGCCTCCCTAAAAAAAAAAAAAAAAAAAAACATCTGGACACCCTCGTGGACAAAAATGTCCACCCATAACAAACCACTATAAAATCATCATATACATAACATTTTTTCTTGATTTTTTTTTCTAGAAATCTCTTAAACAACTTTAAATGCAATCAATAAAACACAAATATCAATCAATTAAAATAAACAAAAAGATCAGTACAGAGAGAACCCTTTCAGTTCTATGCACAGTTGAACAGAGTCGTTTTCAGCCTGGACATTATCAGAGTAGATGCCTGTCTGACATCATCAGGAAGACTGTTCCAGACTTTAGCTTCATGAAAATTAATCACAGCTTCACTATGTTTCTTCACTCTGGACATCTGAGACCCTGAGGTTGTCAGGGATGGTTCACATCATGTCACAGATGTACTTTGGTACTAGTTTTGTGTTGCACAAAACTAGCACTGTGCAGGGTCCGCCAACCTGTGCCGTGCTGTGAAAATAGGCAACTTTCTTAGTCGTGTTCACATAAGGAGCCATAGACAACAGGATCTGCAGTGACTCAACTGTGTCCTGTGCTGACCTGTGACCTGTGACCTGTGACCTCATCCCACCTTCACACGTCTGATAGATGGACCTGCCCCCCCTTCCTTTCATCTATAAATGGACATTCATCTATAGCCTGTCCATCCAAGGGAGTGTATCTCCCCTCCAGGGTGGCTCTGGCCAAGATCCCCCCCCCACCCCCCCCCCACCCCCCCCCACCCCCACTGGTGCTGAGAAAGAGGGCCTATGGACAGGGGATGCTTGGGACTTCATCTGAAGTCACCAAACCTGAGCGTCTCATATTGTCGCGGAAAGGCTAGAAACTCACTGCATCTCAATTAGACACTGAGGGACACCTTGTGCGTCAGATACCGACGTTTGGTCAGCGTGTCGTATTTTGATGCGCTGGGAGTGAGACAGTGTTGATTTCTGTGGTTCATTGTTCTCACCTGTAAAGCCCTGACGACGTTGTTGTGATTTGGAGCTCTATAAATAAAACAGAATTTGATTGAATTGAATAGTTTATTGAAATATTTGCAGCACAATCAGGCATAGTTATAAGCTTATTACATTCAGTATTGGTTGAATATTAGTGGTTCAGTTATTCTCTGTGGAATTATCGGTAAATTTAATTAAATACTGAAATCATTTCAAATGCCTGTCTCTTTCTCTATTCAGTGCAGAATATCTGACGAGTTTAACACAGGATCAATATCTTTAACTTTTCTTCTGGTAAAAGAACAAGTTTCTGTGTACTCATGAAATCTGAATTTAGCAAATGTACTAAGGAGTACAATTTCTCACAACAGATATTTTGAAGACCTTTGTAAATGAATATAAAACACTTAAAAGGTGTGAAGTGAAAACGAGCTTTAATGCACATACATCAGCAACGGATTTGAAAGAGTAGGGAACGTCTTGTGCCCACAAGTTATAATTTTGAAATGAACAGAAATATAAAAGATAGTCTCATCTTTGTGGTGAAGTGAGTGTGGGAGATATTTTCACAGTTCTTCAACAAGGTAATTGAACAGTTAGTGAAAACCATGAGACACAAAAGCAACTTTGGAGATTTTCAGCTTGAACTAGTCACTTCTATTCAGATTTTACTTCACTACTGTCATTCACAGCTAATAACCTTGACAGACAATTTAAACTCATCATGAGATAAATCTTATACATTAAACATTTAAGGACCAGTTGAGGAAGAAAGTCTTGAAATGACATTGAACATCAAAGTTTGTGTAACACTTTTGTTTCTGACTGCTTTGCTTTTATATATTTTTCCATTTTACACTAAGCAGGTGTGAAGTATTTATTCACATCAATATTTGTTTTTGTTGAGATGAAGTAAGAAAATCACTACTGAATAAAAACAGGAAAATGTGGCAACTGTGTGTTTATTTGCAAAATGTTTGTATAGAATGTCTACTGTTGTTGCAAAGCAAACGGAATAAAATACAAGTTTTACTTTTTACATTTTAGCTATTTTTAAAACATATCACTGAATAAAAAATACCCTCATTGAAAACAAACTGGAGAAAACAAACAAAAAGAAAATACAAAAATAAAAATCAGCATATTCACATGTCGATGCTTACATGTTGGTGATGGAATTGAATTTTATTTTTTACATTGTATAATTTTGCTTCAGCAAGAGATCTTAATACTTTAATGACCTTGGCCATTTTGTCAAGGCTCTTTAGTGAGATCTATGAAAATTGGTGAGTAACACATATATGCAATTCCTGTGGACAGAAAGACAAATGTAACAAATAGAACCGTTCATTATCAGGTAAAACATGTGGATCATTAGGACTGCAGCAAGTGTAAAGACAAAAAACAGTGTTTAATATTATCCCAATGTACCAAATATGAAGAAATGAGGCACAAGCTTATGAATATGAAAATCCTAACCCTCTATGGGACTACGTCATTTATAAATGATGCTTAAAAAACAGCTTTAAAAATAACACAAGCCTATACCCAATCATATTATACTATAAATTTGTCACCTAAAATCCAGTCTAATCAATAAAATCAAATATTTAAAATCCTGATGTGCTGCAGCAGTACAGGAGACAAGAGCACATGTTGGGTCACATACATGAGTAGTATCATGGTAAGTCCATTTTTGAACTACAAAACATGTATAAATCACCAATAAAACTGTTACAAATATGACACCTAAAATATTAGTTTAACTATTTTAGTCATTTCACATGAAGAAATCAACAAATCCTTCTTGGGATGGTTAATGTCATCAGTCTGCGTAGCGACCATGTTTGCAGCCTCCTTCCCTTCTGTTTACTCAGAGCAACATGTTGCTTAGAAAAGCACTCTCTCCTTCCTCTTGGTCATGAGGCTTACTATTTACTTTACTTACCATTACCATATCACCATGGTGACCCTTGAGTATTACGTGGTTTCTATTTTTAACAACAAATAGTGTTAAACCAACAAAAACTTTGTGTTACATTTTTAACACTTTCAAAAGTCTTAATTTTACACTGTGTAGTGTGGACACAAGTACACTTTCATTATTGGTGTTAGATTAAACACCATGACTGCTAAATTAACACTGGCATATACTCTGTGTTCTTCATGCATTGAACATTCAAGAGGGGCTTGGCATTGGTTCCCACTTGATCACAAAGTCAGATTGGTTGTGTAACCAACTGAACACAGGCCAACAAAAAAATGACAACCATATAAAATGACAAGCACCATGTGATCGTCCAAACACTTCATAAATGACTAATTTGAGTATTGCAGGGAAGTAAAACAAACATTTGCATTTTGCATTACAGTTTAAAACTTTTCATCCAATTTGAATCTTTTTTGCTAATAAAAAAATGCCCACTGAAAACTGCACCTGTGTTCAGTCATATAATGTGATAAATTGTAGTATAGACTGAAGTAGGATGCCTATACTAACATATGCAAAAAATAATGTTAACGTGTTCAATTATAAATTTGGTGGATACTTTTTGGAGAGTTTATTTAATTTAATTTTATTTTTTTACATCCTATATACATAGAAGGTTATTTTTAGATTTCTGGTTTCACTGCCTTTCTACACGTTTTTTTTTTTGTATTTTGCTGCTGTAAAAATTGCAATTTCTCCACGATTAAGTCATATCTTATTTGATATGGATATTCATTCTAAATAGGCCTAACGACGTCCAATCGGCTCACTCTGGTTTGGAGGTCTTAAAATCAAACTAAAGGGGTTCTTCCTCCTCAGGAGCACAGATGGTAATATCTGGAGGCTGTGAAATATCTGAAGTTCCTGTATACGATCGTGAGTACATTCATTTAAGTCCATAGGATGTATTAGAAGGGGGTGCTATACGCTTTGATGCTACGCTTCGCACCCCGGGTCATGCAGTGTGAGAGCGCGCGCCTTTGGACTTCATTTTAGGGACCTGGAGAAGAGCGCTAGAGAGATAGAGAAACAGAGAGCGAGAGTTGACATCAGCTTTAGTGTCCGCGCGTGTTTGCTGAGGAGTCGTCCACATTCATTGTAGGAAGGTGAACGAGGAGTGGGGCACGTTTTCTAGGTTTTCCACGGCGGATGCACGCATTGGAGACACGAGCGAACGCACGAGGCATTTGGAGTGGACGGTGCACTGTTACTGTCTCGCGCCCTCGGGAAACGCGCGTGCCATTACGCACCAGGCTGACTCTGCGTGAAGTAAATCTGTTTAAGTAGCCCGCGTAGGGATCTAATATCTGAGTTATTACTATTAATGTGGACACACGGGGACAAGGAATAACAGAAGTGCGTAAGTGACCACGGAAACGACTCGGTGTGACGTCCTCCGCTTGTGGCAGCTTTGGAACAAAACTACATCAGCCACGACTGGGGGAACCTGGAAAGTTGGAGTTAATGTTGAGGAACGATTCAAGGTGCTCGCCTCAATGTTAAACGGTCGTTAACCGTCAAAACAAACAACAAGGAACATATTTTTGCCTTTTCTGGACGCTTTTCTTCGGATACAACGTAGATACTCCAACATGTCTCCCCGGAATATGCGGTTCTTGACCGACTTTAGGTGCACTTCTCCCTCGGTGCTGGTCTGAGTGGGGCCACTGTCTCTCAGGGGGATCAGGACTATTGCTAAGACTGTTTTCAGGGATTTTAACCTGCTTCAGCATGTCGGTGGCAGTTTTACACTCTTCTGGTTTACTGGTTTCCAGCGGAGAAAAGGAGTGAGAGACGAAATAGACTGGAGTGAAACAGCGCGGGAAACCGAACCTTTTCTGTCCTCATGAGTTGTGAGATTACTGCTCGACGCGAAATGAGCTTCATTAATATAATCACGTTGGTGTTTCTGTTAGGTAAGTAACCTGCACCTTATTGCTACAGCATATCCACCCACTTGCGCAAACGCACAAGCGCAAGCACGTATTCCAAAAGAGGGCAAAGGGGTCTGCATGAAATTCGCATGGCCCTAGGGGGATCATTAAAACTGTCACCTTGTCCCCCATTGAGCCTCTGTCCTCAACAGCAGAGCACAGGGGCCAGATTGGAATAAAAAAAAGGAGCGAGTGGTAGAAGCAATCGGAGTTCAGGGAGTGAGGTTAGTTCCTAAAACACTTGAAACATGCTCTTTAAATTGGGCTAGAGCATACACTCACAAACACTGTCCTGCTGTGAAGTGCACAGTGTTTTATGAGCAGTGATTTACCCTGTTATAAATGATCAGTGTATCCCTCTGCGCTCATTTATTCTAAATGTGAACGCGCCTCGGTCCGGGATGTGGTGCTGTCCTTGGTCCTGAAGCCCAATAGTCTCCAGAGGGAGCGCCTGGTTCATGCTTTAGCTTCATCCTGTAGTTAGTTCCCTCTCTCCTTGTCACAGGACTGTCAGAGTGCAGCAGTAGACAGGTAAACACATCGGAGTCTGCAAAGTAGTCTTATCTTGTATCAGACGCTTAGTTAATTGGATTCCACCTTCATGCTATTGTCCACGTAACGGAAGCTGTTGACCTGCCTGGCAAAGGCCACATTTGTAAAGATCATCTGCAACTAATTTCAATTATTTCAGTTCAGTCTAATAATTTATTAGTCTATTGTTCTGTTTGTACTTATTTGCATTTCTGTCTTGTGATGGAAATTACTTTAAGATTAATTCTCAAGGGCATTTCCAAAGAAGCTAGGGGGGCATATTCAACAGCTAAAAGCAAACCAACAAAGCATACCCTGGATTTCATTCCATATTATAAGCTTATTTAGATAAAATAACACAATGCATCCAACTACTCCACTAATACTAGATTAATATGTCTACCACATGCTTATTTTTCCAAACATTCTACCTTCAAGTCAATGATGAGGGCTGACATCATCATGGTTACCTCATATTTGGCTGAGATTAGGCTTGGATTATGTCATTAGGGTCATTTTCTAATATGTGACAAAGCTCCTTCAAGAAAAAGAAGAAGAAGATGACAATGTGTGACCAATTTGACCAGCTGATCAGTTTGTCAATTATGTAACCTTGTCATCATGTCCAAAGACAGAACATTAGCAGTGCTGAGGTCACAAGCCTCAGTTCCTTTGTGGCATTCTCCCCTGCTCCTTTTCAGGTTTTTGGCTATATATTAAAAATATGACTTCAATTAATTTTTTTTTCCATTTTATTTTCAAGTATAAGAAAAAACCTAAACTCTGTTTCAAAGCATACACATTAATTAAAGGAAACTGGTTGTAAAAGTCTGTTAATTTCTGAATTCATTCGTTAGATTTGACCTAAAGACTGTCAAATCTCATCACTCTAAGTCTTAAACCTCAGAGCTATTTCAATAAATATCTAACATTTATCACATTTTAAATGTGGAAAGTAAACTCTGCCGTGGTTTCTGAAAACTAACACATTTCCAAAGCAATACAGGAAATAGGGCAGTTGCACTTGATTAAATTATTGTTTGGACGTTTACCCAAAAGCACATAATAAATATTGCCTTAATGATTGCTTATATTCAATTAAAATGTGAGTGAAACTTTTTTTTACTGCCAGTGGCTACAGTGCTAAATTAGTAAATCATTATTGCTGCATTTGTAAGTACAGCTTTGATATGGGCCCATTAAATTGGTCTTGGGTTTAAACTCAAGAAGACTGGCAATGATGGCAGCTTCTGGAGCAACAGTGAGTCTTTAAGATACAGAAGGAAAGAATGAACCCTTACCAGGCACATCCCAGGGTTCAGTGTTTACTGTAGTGTGAAAGGGCCCTGACAAACAAAAGAATTAATGACTTTTACTCAGGTGTAAAAGCTCCCCATAAAAAGACAGATTTCTCATTTGCTTTTGCATTATTTTTCCCATCCAGATGTGTGTGTCTGTGATTCAGAGCTGGCGCTTCCTGGATGGCGGGAACCTCTGGATTGCGTCCGAGCCTCTGAACTGTGCAACCAGAACAGTCAGTGTAGCTCACGTTACCGGATCATGCGTCAATGCCTGTCTGGTGGGGACAAGGAGCGCAGCACCATGCTAGCCTCTAAGGAATGCCAAGGGGCACTGGAGGTCCTGCAGGACTCACCGCTGTACGACTGCCGCTGTAAGAGAGGCATGAAGAAAGAACTTCAGTGCCTCCAGAACTATTGGAGCATTCACATGGGTCTGACTGAGGGTAAGCCTTCAAGAATGAACATGTTGAGAGTTAATTAAGCCTCCTGTTGCCTCTTGATTTCTTTTTCCGAGTTGGCATCTTGACAAGTGAAAAGAACAACTTTCATGTGGGAACTTCATATATGCCAGGATTAAGGATCCCATTGATTATTGTGTGGGTACTTATTGTACTCAAGAGTAGGAAATGCAAAGGGGTAAAGTGGAAGAGGCAGGAATTTGTTGTTGCTGATTGTAGTTCCTAATTTAACAGCAACTTGTGCTGTTTTCTGGAATGAGCAGGGGGATTTTAATCGAACAAATGAGTAAAGGACTATGGAACAGAGAGCCCACAGCACATCAAATGAAACATTCTCTTACTGCAGAGGGGAACTGCTGCGTTTTGAGTCACCCCAGACACCTGGCTAACGGCTTTGGTTGGTACAGGTCCCACTGCTGGTCCTGCACTGTGTTCTGTGTGTGTCAGCACTGCCGATAAGCACAAACGTATACACACACACACACACACACACACACACACACACACACACACACACACACACACACACACACACACACACACACACACACACACACACACACACACATACTTACACACACGGCTCTCTGGCTGGCCTAGTTTGGGTCTCAGCAGTGGCAGAGCTCATTAAGAGCCTCTTTCTTTGTTCTCCATTCCACTAAGGATGTCTCTATAGTGCCAGCAATGCTTGCAAAGCCCCTGCATTACACACATGCACAAACACACACAAACACTAGCTTGGTGACCACACACAGAACAACATTTAAGCCAGACAAAGTTGCAGTCTAACAAACACACATGAACAAACTAACACATTGTCACAGACATCTGTAACACGCCGCATGATCAGAGGGATAACAGACTTCAAGGGCATGTAGTGTGGGGTGTTTGTGTGGAGTTGTTAGTACAGAGAAAAAGCGATTAGAGAGGGGAGCTGATTTGTCACAAGGAAGGTGGTTAGCAGAGGGAGAAGATGTGTTATAAAACATTTAAACTAGTGTTTCTTAAAATTTCTTTGGCTCTTTACCTTTGTACACAAAAGGTTGCTTTCTGAAGCCCTCCTGATGTGAGGACTTCTATTATGAATTTGGTTTTCCTTCTATATGTTTTTTTACATATAGCATATTTGATTGAACAAATATATTATACGATTAAAATGGCCATGAAGTTGCTAAATGTTTTTTTCATACACATATGGAGAGCAGCGTACAGTGCTGGAAATCATGTACTGTCTTTTTCTTTAGTGTCATGTTTGCAGATGTAGAATGTTGTAGATTCATTGTTAATTATGGTCTAATTTAGTGTCTTTATTTTTTTATTATTTTTGTCTTTCCCTACTTTAACACTAATCTTAACAGATATATTTACAATATGAATACACAAATGCTGAAAATTGTTGCATTAATATTGTCCACCATATCAACTAGTTAGATTTTGCCTATTTTGCCTAGAAAGCCAATTTTAGAGGAACTCTACAAATAACCTTCTTGAAACAGTTCTTGTGATTCTTGTCCACATTTGGTATGGATGCATGTTTCAATGTACAGGATTTTTCAAGGCTTTCAGTCAAACTTTGGTGAAAACATGAGCGTGTGTATAACAGTGAAGGAGGTGCAGTTTATTTTTTAGTATGGAAGTACTACAGACAAAGCACAGCATTGGGAAATGGTAAATATATTAGCATCTACAGAATATGGAAGCTAAATAACTGTGGAATTGAATGTAAGTCATACCATGGGAGAATGATAAACCATTTTAAACCAAACACCTTATATAATTTCACATGTGCAACTACCATTTGGTTAAATTCAGCATCAACAGGATTTGTAGGGTGTTAGAGCAGAGAAGCCTGAGACAATGACTGCAGTAATGTGTGCAACTCAGCCTCACATGCAAAAGGCAGCCAGCAAGCATCAGTAAGTATCTGCGTGGTGAGTGCTGCAGAACATGTGTGTTCCCACAGGTTTACTCTGCTTTTGAAGCTAAATGCTGCTTGTGCAAATCAACCTTAACTGACAATTCGGGTGGTTAAACAAGGGAGGAGCCTGCATATTATAATTTGCTATTTTCAAATATCTTTTTGAACACTGATTGACAGTTGTCATCAATACAGAAGGCCAGAGGAGGAAGTCAAGTAGGAGTTCATGTGAGAAGAAAATTTTTTACTTTGACTCAGAATATTAATAATTCTAGTTTTGAAAATTAATATTTGTTATCTGTAAAGTAACATATTTTAAAATCAACATACCGCCCCAAATACATCCTATTTTGATAGGGTCGGGGTTAGTCATAGAATAATTGTATGTGTATCTTATACAAATGTACTTATTATGAAGCATTTTGTCCTCTGCTGGTAGTATAATCCTAAGGACCCTGAGGATGTGAGGATGTGGCGGGGCAAACTGAGAGTATCTTATTTCTCAGGATGGACTATAAGTCACTGTTGGAGGACTTGCATTCTTCAGCCTTCTGTTATCTGAAGTTTACAGTTTGGAAGACCTGCTCACTATACAAAGGAAAAATAAGCTCTGATCTGAAATGCTGAAAAAAGCAAGTTTTGACAAAGGCATGTCTTTTATATGTAGCGTTTTGTTTTGTGGGTGTTTAGGCATTACAATGGCTTAAAAAAGTCTCTCCATGCAATTTTGGAATAGCACTACCTCTGTGCCTCATGTACAGCACTACCCAAACTGAGTGTAATTTGTTGAACTCTACTCCAGATTGATAGTGGCTATAGAGTTCTGCCAATGTGAGACAAAACTCAACAAAGAGGTGACAGTTAGATGATAACAAGTAAACAAGTAAACTAAATAAGTCACTGGAATTTTGTAAGTGGCTTGAACTACGTAAATCTGTTCCATAAATAATAAGTCAGTAGGAAGTCCAGCTTGGAAGCTTTTAAGGAAAATACAGGAGGGATACTTTAGAAATTACCATATTCCTAATGAAGTATTAGTTCTTAATGAAATGTAAATGAAGAGTGGAAACTAATGTATGAGTGATTAATGTGTAAGTATCTTAAAGTACAATGCCACTTATGGCCACTAGGTGCTTGGCCCCAAAAAGTCATGGCTCTCATAAACACATTGAATGTCTCTAAAAATACAAAATAATTTTTCCTGGAGTCATTGTGTTCTCATTCATTTATTGGACCCACTGTTCATGTAAACCCATCAGACAAGAGCCTGGTGTATAGTGATGGCAGAGTGACTCCTTACCCAAATGATTTGCAACTCACAGACCTGTGTCCATTTACTCAGATCAGTTAAGTCTTTCCACATTTTATTTCCAAAGAATGTTAGTGACACCTCTTACACATATAGACCTTAAAGGTCTCAGAAATTACAGCAAGCAGTTCATTTTTAGTGAGAAATTAGTCTGAGTTAGTGAGAGATGACCAAATGATTCCCTCGTCAGACCTTGGGGGGGGGTGTCACGGCTCAGTTAGTAGAGCAGGTCGTTCATTAACTGAAGGGTTGGTAGTTTGATTTCCACTCTGTCCTAGTCAGTCCCTTGTGTCCTTGGGCAAGACACTTCACCCCTCCTTGCCTCCAGTGTCACTCACACTGGTGTATGAATGCATATGAATGTTCGGTGGTGGTGGTGGTAGGCACGAAATGACAGCCATGCTTCTGTTAGTCTGCCCCAGCGCAACTGTGGCTACATATGTAGTTTACCACCACCAGAGGGAGCATGTGAGAGTGAATGAATAATGGCTCACCAATATAAAGTGCTTTGGGTGCCTTGAAAAGCGCTACAGAAAATCTAATCCATTATTATTATTATTATTATTATTATTATTATTATTATTATTATTATTATTATTATTATTATTATTATTATTATTATTATTATTATTATTATTATCTTCTTCCCAAGATCCACTCGCAGATAGAAAAACCACTCACCAGGAAGATCCAGTACTCACAGGAGCTAATTGCCCTCTGTGACTCGACAATTGTGGTGCAAATGACTCTCACTCAAACCTCTCACAACTTTGGAGGAGCCAACTAGTCATCCGTTACTCTCTCTCTCTCTCATGAACATAACACTCATCTCAGTGTATGAGTATTTACAAAGATATTGAGTTCCTCACTCACTTATCCATATAGTCTTTATCATATACACAGTTCCATAGATGGCAGAGGTGTATAGTTTAATTGAACTCTGCGTTTGTGATTAATAAATTCTATCTTGTATTGCTAATATTCAAATGAATCATTTTTACAGATATGCTATGGAGAAATCACAAAGTTTCCCCTTTATAGTCTACACTACAATGCAAAAGAGTTTGTGCAGTGCAGGCTGTTTTTAATTAAACTTTTTTAACTGACAGCAGAAAATTATGACCGGACAACGTTGATACGGTCAATGCTCATCGGTTAACATCCTTAGTATCCTGGTTAAAATGCTCGGATACCATGCAACAGAGTTCACCTAATACTAAATAAAATAAATCACGATTTTAGTTTTTTGTAATCGTCATGGCCAAAATCGTGATTTTGATTAAAATGTGATTAACTGTGCAGCCCCATTCTGAAGGCTTTCATTTCCATTTATTTTACAAAGAAAACTATAGTTAAGTATTGTTCTGTGAACCATGCAAGAAGGACCAATATTGAATATTCATTTTGACAGCCAGTATGCTTTGATTTTTCTGTTCATTTATTTCATTAAGACAATGCACTCTTTTCTCAAGCATACTGTGCTTCTTGGCTGCTGCTGTCTTAGCCTTTTCCCGCTTTATGTTGTGCACTTAACTTTCAAAGAAAATTCAAGGTGTTAGCCTGTTTTGTTTTAAATCTTGTTTGTACTTGTCTGAAGACTGTTGATGCTTGTGTGTTACATTTTTTTACTCTACTTTTTACTTTACATTGTTAATGTTACAGCGAACATTAGTACAAATTGCTAACTGTTGAACAGCTGTGTGTCTGAGCAGTTCCTCCATTGTCAGTGTGATGTCATCATACATCAACTCAACTTTGACTTTACTGGCAAATAAGTCAATCAGAAAAACATCTGAAATCAGTATTGACCTAACACATCTATAGAAGCCAAATGTCCCATAAATTACAATAAGGACTTGATTTGTATGGAGGAATGGGACTGATAAAGTCAAACATAATGGAACCCAACAATCTGAGCTAAAGAGAGAATGAATCCCTTTTACCTGAGATTCACTCACAGATAGAAGAACCACTCACCCAGAAGATTTAGTAGTCACCCAGAGATCTAGAGATTCACTTACTCACATCATCTGCTGCAATGTGAGTCCTCTGATTCAGATTCTTTCTTTTAGATGTGATTGAGCACTTATGACTGAAGTGACACATATAACCCAGATCTTATTAGAGGTTGATTTACAATGATCAAGGTCCTTGTTCCTTGTCCACTAATTGCGTAACGCTGGTTTCTATCAAGAATCAGAGAGGTTGTTGATAGTGACTGTTCAGAGGAAACCATTTAACAGTTAAAAGTCAGGTTGATTAGCAGAAGTGGAATTTAGTTTTAGAAATCACTGTAAATCTGTTAGAACATGAATCTTCAGCAACAGTCGCCAAGCAGAGACTGACTTTTGTGCATTCTCTGTATTGTTTGCAGTTCTACTGGTACACGTGTTGTTAGTGCTTCTCCTTCTCTTTTTCTTCTCATTCAGAGCTTCCTATACAACTTCCACCAGTTAAATTTGTACATAGTGACATTAAATTTTGTGAATGACAATTGTCATCTTTGTGTATGATATCACATATTGTATTTGTGTACATATTTGATCTCTGTCCTTATCTAATAACATGCAATTAATTTTATACAATTATTTTAAATCCATCTAATTATAAACTGACAATATACATATTGATGCAAGACTCACTAGTAAATATGGAAACATGCATGCATAGTGACACAAAGTATGCAAATATTCTCCTGCCTACCAGACAATGTAAGGTTAAAATGTAGGTGTAGGCAGCTCTTCTAAAAAAAACAAAAGCGAGTAAAACCTAAATGTCACAAAGTAAATGTGTACTTCAGTCTCACAGTAAGTAAATATTCTTCTCCTGTTTTATTCCAGTTGATTGTTATGGCATATGAGGTGTAGCTGCAGTCTCAGCTAATAATGGTTGAGATCTTTTTATTCCTTTCTGAATAGAATCTGCTGTCATTGCATGTTTTTTCTTTTTTGCTGAAGATTGTTGACAACCACCCAACTTGTCTGATTAATGAGTAACCCATAAGTTTGCACATCTTTGTGTTTACTCCCCATTGTTCAACTATAATAAACCAATTCAAACACAAACCAGAACTAAAATGTAATATTATATCTTTTCTTCCCCACCAAACACAACATTCAAGATATAAGAGCAACTAGCTTCTAATGGTTGCTGGCTCCCCAAGCAAAGGCTTCATGTCATAGGCGTGCACAGATAGATGCTAGGGGGTGCTAGAGCACTTGGCGCTTTGCCTTTTATCAATGAAAGTGCCCTTTTGAAACTTCTGATTTTTTTTCAGTTTTTGATGATGATGATTATTATTATTAACACTTTAGTGAGGCCAATGTTGAAGTTATCTTTTAGAAAAGCTGCGCAATTAAAAACTACTGAAAAAAAATGGGCCACCTCCTCACACACTTCCGACCTCTATCTCTCTTCCTTTGTCACGTGAACTCACATGCAGTGCATCCAATGAGATGGGCAACAGCAGCCGAGCAGCTGGAAGATGTCAGTCTTTAGTGTAGTAGGAACGGCCACAGACAGGTTTCGCCCCTCGTGCCCCACGAACCAGGTAACACACAGATCAAGTGAAATCATATTGTTTTCCCTCCAAACCCAACCTGTAATCATTTTGTTGTGGAGTAGCATGTCTCATACATACAGTGGCCGGGAAGGCTCGCAACAGATACAAAAGCCACACAACACAAATGCAAATGCCATAACATACCAAAAAACTACAACACAACACAGAAAGCCACAACTGTATTGACCGGATTTTCCGACAGACCCCTGGAAGCAGAATTATCATAGTCGCCATTAGGCTTTCTTGTAAAATTTAACACTTAAAGTACTACAGCAGAAGTGAAAAGGTCCCCCCTGAGCACTTGCCCCTAAAATGTCTGTGCATGCCACTGAGCCATGTAGTCAAATCATAAAAAAGAACAGACATTTGGTTGGAGTTACATTTTTTTACAGAATCTTTTGCACATGTTACGATATGCTGGTCTCTTTGCAGTGCTGTATGGACTGCCGTTAAATAAATAATTCATGAGAATATTATCTAGAAACCTGAGAAATACAGTATATCAGAAAAATCTGAGAATATTGATTGAAACTTGAGAAAACAATATGAAAGTTGCTGAATATGAAACTAAACTATTTAGCAAAAAGCAAAGCAAATGATCTCGTCATGTTTTGTGCCAATGTTCAGAAATGAGCTACTCACCATTCATTATTCCCCCAATGTGAATTAGATGCCTCTTGGACAGGATATAATCCCGATACCACTATTTTCGTCCAGTTTGCTGTGGAGGAAAATAAATAGATGTGGACAACATAAGTTATAGACTAAATTAATAAATACTGTGGAAAAGAGAAAAATATTTCCAACAATTTCCTGAGTATTTTAGTGAGCAGATTTTCAAGGGCACAGGTAAATGGTTTTATATTGGATACAGCCTTGAGTCATGAGTCTCAAGACATCAAACAAATGATTCTGGCACTGCAGTAATCTGTGTGGAGATGGGTACAGTATGTCTTAGGCTGTGAGGGTGATATATTTTTTCTAACAGTGGCAATTTTGATTACAAAGAAATCACCATAATTTCTCTGAAGAAGTTTGTGTTTCTGCTGCTGCTTGGCAGTGCATCTGCTGCATGGCTAATTAAACTACACATGATTTTATATAATTCTGATAAAAATGTGCTCTCCCTGTTTTGACATCCAACTATGTTTTCTTTCAATGTGACAGAGAGCAAAGGAGATTTTTTTTTTCTGGTGCCTTTCTTCTTTCTCACACTCATACATGAATATTTAACAAGGCAGAGAGGATTTGTTAGCTTTTCAGCTTAAAAGTTTTAATAGAATCCAGATTGAAGAAACAGGTGAAATTGAAATAATTCACAAGTTTTCTTCATTCAAGGTGAGGGATCTGTTCAAGCAGAGGGGATGAACGTAGAAGTTGGATTTAAGAGTGGGATTATACATTCATAAATTACAAAGTTTTTGACCATAGTAAGAAGTACATCAACTATAACTAAGGCTATTTGAAGTCATACCATTGCTTCAATTTATCCTCATTATAATTACACAGAAGGAGCAGCATCAAGCAAAATAAATAATACTTTTACATCCATGTCTGATTTATAATGGCAGATTTAATCTTGAAGTTATTTTTATGTAATACTGGATGGGTGTAAACTAAAACTGTAAACACGACAATGGATTGACCTTGGAGATTTTTCTCCCACAGGAAAATTTTAAGCAACACTTTATCTGAAATTCAACTTTCACTGAAACTTTTACGAACTTAAATATGTCAGAATTACATTTGAACAACTCTGATAAACAGACTTTGTGGTGTTTCTTAGAACTGGGCTTCTCAAGCTGTTGTCAGACCGACCAGCCTGGTGTCAGAGGCAGTTCCTGCAACAGCTACTTCCATCAAACTGTTGTCGATGGTTTTTCCACAAAAATTACCCAAAACCAATGGACTGTTTCACAGAAGAAGAGCTTATTCACCGTAAAAGATTAACAGACACACAAACAGCATCTTGGTAATTGAATCACCTCAAACATCTCATTGAAACTTCTGTTCTTTGTCTTCAGAAGAGTTTACCTAAGTATGTTTGTACAAATATTAGGACAAGAGCAGACAAGTCGCATGTTATTCTTTCTGTCCTCTCTCTCTCTCTCTCTCTCTCTCTCTCTCTCTCTCTCTCTCTCTCTCTCTCTCTCTCTCTCTCTCTCCCTCACAGTTGTGGTGGGCTAACAAAACAAAAGAGAGTGACAGACACACATCTGTCACTCTCTTTTACTTCACTTTACTTCACCTTAGATGAAAAAAAAAAACGCACGGCCATCTGAAGAGGCATTTTTTAGCTAATCTGCGTGATATAAGCAGCATCTACTAGCTAACCTGAGTGAGCAGCAGCGCAGACGACGTGCTCCTTTTTTTAAAACATGATGTGGACAGAGTGGTGTCTTGGCCGCTGCCTTAAACTTTTTGCACTCAATATAAAAAGTGAGGACCCGTGACAGACGTCTGGACAGTCTGGTTTTAGAGCCGTGGGTCCAGACAAAATGTGGACATGTACACTGATGTAGTGCAGTTAAATTTAACAGAAAACTCTTTGCTAACGTTAGCATCTGTGTTGTTGGGGTTAAAATGTTGATGCTTGTGTCTTGTCAGTGGACATTGTTACGTTGCAGTGAACTTTAATACAAGGTGGTCATTGCTGAACAGACTTTTAAATTTTTTTTTATTTTAATTGCATGTCTGTATTGTTCCTCAGCTGACAATGTGATGACATCATCATGACACGTCAACTCGATTCCAACTTTATTGATGGATAAGTCGACTTTAAAAAATTAAATTGTTAATGCCCTAGCATAAGCTCACTGGCACTTCAGTTCTGCTGAGACCTTGGCGTAGTGACAAAGCTCCTTTGACATTTTCTGTGACATTTTTGGCTTGGTTTAAAATACTAAGACAGTAAAAGAAAAGATTAAAGACAAAATGTTACAGATCCACAGGAATTGAATTGCTTTCCTCTTGTTCATAACATGGTGTGAGCATGTGACGCATCATCGACAAAGACTGTTACATTGCCAAACAAAAAAAAAAGGGAGATGTGTTGCTACTGTTTTGTCACTTGACACTTAACCTAAATGTTAGTGGACTGATGCATGATGGTATAGGTTGTAGAAGAATAACCGCATGTCTGCAATTGAATGTATGAGTAGTAATAAAGACGACGCAAAACAGCTTCTCAGCCATTTTTCACACTGGTTTCTTGGTTTGTTTGTCTACTGACCTGACCTGGATCCACCTGGTGATGTACACTAATGTCATGACCAGCTTCTACCATCACTGTTAGAAAAAAGAGATTCACTTGGTGCCTATCAGGAACCAACTATTCAGTTCCCAAACACTCAGCTTGTCAGTGTGAACACATCAACTGATTTGTGATTAGGTGCAGGAACTGCTTTTGATAGGGTTCCCTGCCAGCCTGAAAACAGCTTCAGTGTCCACACAGCTCAGGGTTCCAGGTTTAGGTTTGTGCACGATTCATCTGGTTCCTGCAGTTTCATGCATTTATGTACACTGTGAATTCTCATGGCCTTGAACAAGTTTCATTTTAGTAACTGATTCTATGGCCACCTTCAGTGGCAGCCCACCCCTCTGTTTGAATGAGGAGGGCTCAAATATAAAGCTCACATTTTCCAAACAAAAAATAGGAAGAAATACTTGATCAATTCAGTCATAAATCCAAAACATTTGTCGACAAAATGTTAGACCAACAACTTGTACATAGCACACATATATAAATGGAAGTTTCCTATTTATTGACTGTTAAAGAGAAAATCACTTAACTTTTCAGCACATAAAATTTTAGGGGGATTCATGCCATCCTAATTGCATACATTTAATATAACATTCCTTAATATGTTTAAATTTCTGTTTAAGTACCTGAATGAAAGAACTGTTTATTCACCACCTCATGTCCACGAGCTTACCACTTTTTTCTGCAGTGGCTTAGAACAGGTTATGGTTTATGTTCTGTTTTATAGTAGTCAGCGTTGGGCATTAAGGTGGATTAGTCGTGTGGTCTAGAATGAATAGCTTTATTTTCATGTTTTTCTTTCTTAAACAGAAGGTGACAATTGTATACACTTTCAGCACCTTTTCAGATTTTACAGTATTAACCCAGATCATAACACAGAAATAAACAGACAGAAAAAAGTAACTTTATGTTTTACTCACTGCATTATGAAACAGCTTTTGTTGTAAAAGTTCTTACTTTTATTATTATTAATATAGCTGTTGCTCAGATGTGGTCATAGCACAAATTGCGTGAAAATGAACTTACACTTCCTAGTTCAGGTTGAGTGTGATCTACTTTTAACCTTTTTATTGAACACAATTGGAATGTAACACAGTTTAGTTAAGCAGAACGGTTAATTTATTCTCCATAACAGAAATGGAGGGAACAGTGATGACAAAGATAACATATATGATATGAAAAGTGTTAATACCATTGTTTTTTATTGATGTCAGTCCACTGTAAACAAAAAAAAATATGAGTGTTGGTCATGGTAATATTCTGTATGACTCAGTGACTCAAGTTAATTAAAGAACTGTTGATTGACAACAGCATCCAGGTTTCACACAGTAGTGTTTCCAATGAATCTGTGATAACCCAGCAAATCCACAGAGAACACTTGAGAAGGTGTTGAATGAGAGGGTGGAGATGACTAATGAGCAGAGAGGAAAGAAATTGGTTGTGGGTGGAGAGATCTGGGCCTGGAAACAGAGAACTGGAGCTATCCTGTGCAGTTCTTTCTTTTACAACCAGCAGTCCCAGTCTGAAACACAGAACACATGCAATGCACCAGCTGAAAGAAAAAGGTGCTATGACACATATGTCAGGCTGCTGGAAACTAATTAATTCTCTTTCACCTATTTTTTCACTTTTCTAATGCAGTCTCCATATAGTATGTGAAAAAGTGGCAAGTACCCCTCCTACACACACACATACACACACACACACACACACACACACACACACACACACACACACTGAAGTGAATACCAACCACCCTGTTCACCACTGTCATTAAAACAGTAACGTGTGTTTCCACGCATGTTTCTTTGTAAAGATGTAAACCACAAGTGTCCTGGTTTGATGATGTGTGCTGACATTTATTTCATTTTGATTGTCATAATCATAGATGTTAAGTGAATCATTGCCATTTGCATGTGTGTGTGTGTGTAATAAAAATAAATAATACATTGTCAGCAGTGATTGTCTTTCACAATAAAAACAAAAAAACTAATAGGCACCAATAGTTCTTTTTATTTTCCATACTTTTTACAGTTGTTTGCATGATACCTCTTTAATAGTCACACAATATTCTTTGTTATCAAGTATCAAAACATTCCGAATGAACTGTTCACATGGTAAAGATATATTTATAGTCCTCTAATACCCTGGTTTATACACATTAAATAAACTCCAATTCCAAACTTTTCCACTCATAAATGGTCTGCACTTATATAGCGCTTTTCCACCTTCATGGTGCTCAAAGCGCTTTACATTAGTTTCACATTCACCTATTCACACACACACTCATACACCAGTAGGTTTCTAAGGTTCTGTCAGTCCTACTGGGAGCATAAGTCACGGTTCAGGGTCTTGCCCAAGGACACTTCGACATGTGGACAGTCAGAGTCGGGACGTGAACTGCCAACCTCTCGGTCATTGGGCGACCCACTCTACTCTAAGAGACGAATCACTGTGTAAGGCTTTTTAATATTTGGTTGTGTTGTTGTGTTGTAGTTGAAATATGGATTTATCGTGACAGGTGATTCCCACAGACCAAGCTCACTCTGTATAATTTGCAGCGACCAATATAAAGTAATCTACGTAATCCCCCCCCGGGTCCGTGGTAAAATTGTCAAACGTTGACTGGTCTGCGGTAATAAAAAGGTTAGGGACCACTGATTTAGAGCACACAGCCACCTAATCTAACACAATGACCATCCTATCTGTCAGAAATGAAGGTAGAGTCATGAAGTCTGATGGCAGTCTATCTCCTTATCATTCTTATTGTTACATCTCATCACAAGTCAACTTACTGTCAACCTTAGCAGGTGTTTGATTAGCATGAATATTGAAAACATCTGCACGAGAGTGATGTTTCATTAATGCAAACATTATTTTTTCTGACCATTCCAGGCTTTTCAAAATGCATTCAGATAAAATCTTGGCTTTTCATCACATTAAACATAGCATTAAATAGATTTTCCATGCCAGTAGTTCACAGAATATCTTTTTTATCACTGCATTATATTGCTGCATACGTCCCGTGTAGATTTCTGAACACTGTAAAGTGTAGTTGCACTGTCATCTCTTGCTGTGAACATATACAGTACATCCAGAAAACATTCAACACCCTTAACTTTTTCCACATTTGTTACATTCCATCCTTTTTCCAAACTGAATTCAATTCAATTGACAAAGTACTTGTACTCGTCACCTGAACCCGCTTTATCCTCACTAGGGTCGCGGGGGTAACTGGGGGCCTAATCCAGGTACAATGGGCGAAGGCGGAGTACACCCTGTACTGTATGAGACGCCAGTTCATCGCAGGGCTGAACATATATAGACAATCACTCTCACATTCACACCTATGGGCAAATTAGATTAACCAATGAACCTATCAGTGCATGTGTTTGGATGGTGGGAGGAAACTTGAGTACCTGGAGAAAACCTATGCAGAAATGGGGAGAACATGCAAACTCCACACAGAATGGTCTCACCCACTGGTGTTGAAATCGAACCCAGGCACATGTGAGGTATGAGTACTAACTACTGCACCACTGTGTCACCCATAATTTTTTAATTGTTGTCATTCGTCATCTGAACCCACTTTATCCTCACTATTGTAGGGTCAATTGATGAGAAAAAAAGAGGAATTTAATCAATTTGGGAATAAGGCTGTAGTATAACAAACTGTGGAAACAGTGAAGGGGGTTGAATACTTTCTTGGTGTACTGCATGGTGTTCTGGCTCAGGCATTGTGTTAGAGAGCTGAAGGTATTGAAGAGGTGGAGGTGTAATTATTAATCTCACCCAACATTGGTTGGGAGAGATTATTGTAATCAGTGTGTGTGTGTGTGTGTGTGTGTGTGTCTGCAGACATATCATGCTATAACTCAATGAATACTCTAGATATCACCATGACATTACATGGGAATATACATATAGCTAATGTGCATCAAATGCAATGATCCATTTGAGTAAAGGTCAAAGGTCAATATCACATTATCAGTTATAACCCAAGAACTTCAGACCGGTACAAGACTTTCAGATTTGTACCAAATGATGCAGAATGACGATTTCTACAATTCTCATAATTGGTGTCATTTCCTATGACCAATAGTTTTTCAGATCTCTGGAGGTCAAAGATGACATGTCGCAAAATTAACTTCTGTAACACTGTTTGTGTGTGTTAAGCATAGACATATCACGCTATAACTTAATCAATACTGGATATAATATTATCATAATGTTACACGCACTGACGCATATATACATATAACAAAATTATCAATATTGCAAAAGTTCAAAATCACATTATTGGCTCTGATTCAAGAACGGGTTGTCATAGAAACTTGAGAGTGGCACAAGATAGGGTCGAGACGAGGCATTCTCTGAAGACTTGTTTCACTTACTGTTTTCAAATGACTGAAAACTACCCCATCCTCACAGGAGAGATTTATTTATTTTTTTTTAATTTTCACTTCTTAATGTTTCTGGATTCATCACCTCATGTGTGCCAAAAATAATTTCTACCCTTCTGCAGTATATCATCAACAGCAAAGTTTCATTTAGGTAAGCAGGGTGAATCTATGACATTTCAATTAGGAGGCGTGAGATGCTCGTCTCTCATCTCTCTTGCCCTAGTTTATGGTTCAGCCGAATAAAATGGATGTTTTCTTAAATATAAACCTTGCCTGATGTAGCTTTATGTCCTCATGCGAGAGAGCTCTGCACTATCATCTATCCTAATTTCTGTTTGTGTGTCTTCAACATAATGATTTCAAACATTGTTCAGCAGCCTGCAGGAGGATATAAGAGAAATAGCACAGATGTAAAGAGAGACCTCAGAGAGGAGAAAAGCAATATTCTGCAGAAGTCATTGATGATGTGTTATTTATCATTTTAGCATGTATACTGGTTGGTAGCAAATAACAGATAGCCCAAAGTTGTGAGGGAGCTCTCAGGAGCAACAGATTATAGACCAGGAAATGGTGGAGTGTCTTAACAACTGGGCTCTAAACATAAAACAGTAAGCAGTGAATCTGAAAGGCAAAGTGCAAAAGCAAATGGTAAAAAGGATCAGAACAGAAATATGTTTTTTTTCTGTGCATGCCCCAGAAATAGTTTGACACGACTCACTTTGTGTATTGATTCTTCTGATTTACTTGTCAACAATGGCTGAGGCCACATCGAAGAGACACTGCTGTGTGTCCCAAAGAACATCAAATAAATAAAGGCAATTATATTCAAGTTTTCCTTCAGATTTACTTGAGAAGAAGAAACATCTCGTGTCGTCATCTGAACCCGCTTTGTCCTCACTAGGGTCACTGGGGGCCTAATCCAGCTACAATGGCTGAAGGCGGGGTACACCCTGTATGAGTCTCCAGTTCATCTCAGGGTTGAACATATATAGACAAACAATCACTCTCACATTCACAGCTATGGGCAATTTAGATTAACCGATTAACCTATCAGTGCATGTGTTTGGATGGTGGGAGGAAACTGGAGTACCTGGCGAAAACCCACGCGGACACGGGGAGACCATGCAAACTCCACACAAAAACACACTGGGATTCAAACCAAGGTTTTTCTTGCTCTGAGGCATGAGTGCTAACCACTGCACCACCGTGCCGCCCGAGAAGAAGAAACGGGTGGTTGTAATTCATAAGGATGAGGGGCTGAACTGCAGAATCCAATCAAAAAATCTGTTTGTGTGTAGCATCTGTTTTTTTTTTAAACACTGGCAGTTTTTGAAAGAGGATTATGCAAGTTACACTTTAAGTTTGATGTTTTATAATCATAAACCACATCATATTTACTATCCAACCCTTGCTTGGTGATGGCACTGCTCCTGTTGAAAACTATTCTGAAAACTTAAAATATAAGTATTATATTAATGTAAAAAGACTGAGCTATTAGCCTTGAAAATAGTAGATTTAAAAAAGTAATACTACCTACACAGAATAAGTTCCAGTAAAGTTAATAACAATTACAGTGAATAATAAGACATGCTTTTGTGTTGTTATGGTGCACAGTGTGGTATTAGATTTCTTACAGCATAAATTAACAGTTAAATATGTTATTAATTCTTTTAAAAAATGATCTGTATATTGACCATTCAGAGAAGTTGACCAGAAGTTGACTAAACAACAGCTTTATTATGAATTACAGATGACTGAGGAACAGAGCAACAAAGAAGGATCAGTGGAGATAAAAGAGAGATATCCAGGGAATTGGATGAAAGTATGATGACAGCAGATGATGGAGAAAAATGCAATTTCAGGATGAGGAACAGAAAAAAAGGAAATGGAGTACAGTGTAGAAAGATCAGACAGATGAGATCAGACAGGCAAAGGTGGCAGAGTAAGGGTACATGGGATCAAACCCCGATTTATCTGTTTTCTGAAATATTTTCCATCTATTAAAGGACAGAGTAAGATATGGGATAGATTCTTGGACAGGGGTTAATCCAGTGTCTCGCCGTTAAACAGCCCATTTCGAGTTTGTTTGTTATCACACCATGTCAGAAGATTAAACTGTCTGGCAAATGTTTGACTTGATGGCACAGACTTATGGGATATATGATGGCAAAAAATAGTAACATGGAAAATAAATCACTGTCTGAGTCTTTCATTATGGCTCATTGGCGTGATGTTGAACACCTCTGTGGAGATATATGGAGATTTGATTTTTGATTGTCTTATGAGATCCATCACTTTGTCAGTGATGGGTTTCTGGTATTGGGTTTGTTTGTTGTTTGCAGGGCCATTAAACGACCCTTGAGAATGGCAATCATTACCCTATTAAAGTGTGTCTGTGTGTCTGTCCACCCAGACTAAAAGAGAGACTCTGGTCAAAGGCCGACAACCTTAACAGTTTTTAAAAGAGAAATGAAATATATTTTGTCAGACTTTAGTATTTAATGAAAACATTACGTGTGTCAATATTCAGGCCACTCTAAGGACTTATAGTCTGTGTTACAAAACCTTATTTATTATTTTTGCTATTGACTTGAGGAAAAGTAGCTAAAATATATTATCCATTTTTCAGCAGCTAAAAGGAAGAGAGGAAAGGATTACACCAAGTAAATGTCAATTTACAGTTCATATCTAAGTTAAGAAAATAATTTACAATTGACTTGAGAACTGAAAAGAGTCTCGGTGTCAACATAGGTCAATAAACATTACCTTTTCATTATTCAGCAGTGTTAGTTTTTCAAAGTATGTGGCTGCATCCGTCAGACAAAATCGAGTTGACCATATTTTTAGTGTATTAAATACAAGAAAAACATAAATTAACTAAATTATTGACCGTTTCTACATGTCATGCCCTGAATGCATTACAGAAGGGATTATCTCACTGAAACATCCAGACTTCGAATGAACAGAGCATGTGCAGAAAGGAACATGTGGGTTTCACAAATGGAACAACACTTCAGAGTGATTCAAAAACCTTTTCCCCACCACTCTATTTCCTGACAAATTAGGACACTTTCACACAGCATACTTGAGTCCATACCACACTTGGATATGGTCACATCTTTCCCACAGATGATGCCTTCACATGTGCACACCGTAGCCGAGCTCTGATTATGAATGGTGTGGAGGGAATTCTGTTATTATCCAACAAACGCACAAGGCAGAAGAAGACAAACCCTTACCTATGTGTTTGCCTGTTTGTGGAAAAGACAAGAAGAGTGACCTTTGTTGACCCTGATATATAAGTGCTTCAGTAGATGAATTAGTAGATAATAGATGATATATAGTGAGCCTGTGTCACGTGGATCTGAGACTTTTTCAGGAGACAATAGGAGTGTTATCCATGATTTTGTCGTGATTTACCCACTTCTATTGGCAGAAGGGTCATAAGGTCATTTTTGGACTCGAGCATTCACACGGCATCGTACCATGCTGGAGTAAAGGTGACCTGGACCCAGGAAAGCATTCTCAGTTGGACTGTGGTACAGTACTCAAGCACAGTTGCATTCACATAGATAACATTAAGTCGAGTACTTAGTGTAGTTGGGTACAGATTCAAGTATGCTGTATGAAAGTGCCCTTAGTAACTTCCTGTTAATAGATAAATCCATTTGTTTTCTATTACCCATAACCAGATCTGATAGCATTGTGGGAAATGTCTTGTTTCTTGATGATCTGATATATTATATATACATATTCATCAGGTCTTTGCCAACTGTGTGTTCAGTTTGAGAAATGTTTCAGAAATGAAATCTACAGTGGGTTTTAGAGCTACTATTATACACTACTGAAAATATTTAAAACTATTTAATTTTGTCAGCCAGGTTATTGGAAATGGCAGTGTTTTGAATAGCTACTTGAATTAAAAATAACAACACAATTATATATATATATATAACCCTATGCCTAGATATGATGGGGGGGGGCACTACTGTATGTTGTCACATTAGAAAACCTGTAACCTGTGAAATTTTAGAATTTACTTTGGGAAATTACACTGAATCCATTTAAATCAGAATGTCAAATTAAATGTCAATTATTTTTGAGTTCATTAAAAAATTAATAGTTCATTAACTAATTCCATTTGTTTTGAAATTGATGCCTGTGATGACAGGAGAACAGAAAAAAACATCACATCTGCATCTGCAAGTCCTCAAACCAACCAAAACAGTTGTGCTTAGAGAGCTTTGCAAAGACACTTCAATGTGGGTTTGTTTGGATGTACACTCTTTTTGCACTCACATAATATTCGTTTCTGGGGCTTTAATTATCATGTCTGAAATGTTGGATAATATTTTCCATTTTGTTTGAGCTGAAATAGATCATATGTAGCTAGAAATGGAACAATTTACAGAAGTATGTAGGCAAGATAGGTTCAAATAAATAGCAAAAAACAATTACCAGTTGTATCACAGTATCTAAAGGTTGTATTGTATGACTCCAATAACTTCTTCGCATATGACTGAAACAAAAAGCTGCATGAGGTGGGTTTTGAGAGATATTTTTTCTTCCCCCCTTATCAACACAGAACAGATCAGACATGGGAGATCAGGATGAAATTGAGTCTGTGTCTTTTTCACAACTGCAGTTCACTCTTGGAGAGCTGAAAGATACAGGTGATGTATAGAGCCAAACCTGCAAAGACTGGTTGGAAATTAAAGTGTGAACATATTTCACTCATCCTTAAATTGATTGGACATGCTTGACCTTATTTAGGCTTTGCCTTTAGAAACCTTTCAGTCTTCGTTGATTTGCCATTGGTTATACCTAGAACAGCCACAACAACAGATTGAAACGATTCAGGAGATGACAGATAATCACACTGCACATATTTGTTCACAGAAAAATTAACCTTTTATGAGGCTACAGCACTGGATAAGAATCACTGAACAATAACAACTGTATGATTATTAATTTATTTTAATGATATGCCTGGATATGACTTGAGGGAGGATTGTGAGTGGAGATTTTTGAGTAATCTGTGCAGGGATTCGTCTAAGCTGTCTCTGGAGGGAGTAGTATAGTAGAGGGCAGGCTGCTGGCAGCAGTATTAGTCATGGGTACCTCTCTACATGGTTAGCTGATTTCTTAACCTCTGCTCTGTGCTCCTGGTGGGACCAAAGCACACTGAGAAACCTGCCAGAGAAATGGCTCTATTGCCTGCTGTTACTGCTGCAGATTCTACAGAGTGTAATGTCCAGTGTAGAGTGGGTGATGTGAGACAACCTCTGGAGACCACAGTGGAAGTAGTAAACATAAAGACTGTATTAAAAAAACAAAAAAAACAAAAAAAAAACATGCTTCTTGTCAGAAAACCACAGTTATGTTGTCTACAGTTTATTTTATATTTTTATTTATTTATTTACTTTTTTAATAAAGGAGTTTTGTATTGCCGTTAGGTAGCTCTAGGTCTTTGGTGCAGACTTGGGGGGGAAACATCTTGACAGCTATTCCCTTGGTTACCATGTTCGTGAAATGGAAATATGATGCCCAGGGGATGAGCCCTAATGATGACTTTTAGCATGATGCCCACAGTACAGAAGTTTAATTGATCTGTGCACATATGTTGTCATTACTGGTCACAAAAAGAACGACATGCACAGCTTGGCCAAAATCTAATATCACTGTGGTACCCAAGTCAGATTCATCCACTATTACTTGATTTTGTAGAATTCCAATGAAGTTGAGCTAAGATTTATCAAATAATTTTTTACCCATCCCTAATTGTAATTGTAAGGTGTTTAATTTATTTAAACTCTTCCTCCATGAAAAAAGTGAGTTGCTTTGTACACGAACGTCCAGGTCTGAAAAATGGCCCAGTCCCCCTGCTAGATTTTGTATGGGAGTAAATAAATCCCCAAATATATTGTGTTCAGTATGTCCTTGGAGAACACCCTCTATGGGTTAAAACAGAATAATTACAAAATACTTTTCCATTTGGCTGAAGTATATGATGGCAATTTCCTCCATTTTCACATCCTCGGTGTTCACTTAAGGTGGCACCACAACAGAAAGTCAAAGTCAAGGAAGGGTCCTTCAAACATTTATTTACTTGATGCTGCACCATCAAACTTAGCTGGAGGACTTTTCTAATGTCCATCAGGATCCCACTGAAGAATGAATCCTTTGTAGAGTTTTCATGGCTGCTTCTGAAAATAGTTTGTGGGCTTCAAGCACCTACAAACTTTAAATGGTGTTACATGAATAAAAAAGTTGAAAGCTCCCAGCCCAATAAGCATTGAAATATTTGTAACCTATCTTAGTATGAAAGGCAAATTTACCATATAAATAAACTGTGCAGTTCAGACACATAAGCAATTTACAATGCTTATAAGTAAATGAAAAGTCAAGAGCAAAATAATTCCTAACAATAATCTAATTAAAGAATTATTGACTCTCTTAATTATCAATTAGTGCTACCAGTATGTTGACACATTTGTTATTTTGTGATTTTCCTCAAATGTATACACAAAGGACAGATTGCCTGGTGTAAGCATGTATTCCTTAGAGATACACGCTGCTCTGGGAAACATGGGGTTACTCTTATTTTTGAAAAAAAAAAAGCATGTTGTCTGAGTTGCTGCACATATCCCTCAGGTTAGCTAGAGGATGCCTCTTCAGATGGCCGTGACATTTTTTTTTTCCATCTAAGGTGAAGTATTTCCACACATGCGTGTTTTGTCAGCCCACCACAACTGTCTTACCTGCAGCAGCCATGTCTTGTTGAGGTCTGACTGGTCTGTGTTTACGCACCGAGAGAGAAAGAATAATATGCGACTTGTGGACTCCTCCAAATTGAAGTCGACTTGTGCTGCGGGGGTCAACGTGTCGACTGATCGATATTTCTGTTAATGCCCTAGTGCCCAGCGCAACAAACCATGCCCTCCTTCCTTGTCCTATCTCTTATTGCAAAAGTGACTGTGACTGTGATCTTTGACCTACATTCACCAAAATTTAATGGGGTTAATGGTGACCAACTTGCATCTTTCCTGAAAATGTCATAGAATTTGGTCCAGTGGTTTTTGCGTAAAGCTGCTGAAAAACAGACCAACAAACAAACTGGCTGAAAAACAATCCCCCTCTCTCTTTTGGAAGGCAGGGTAAAGCCTTGTTAACAGCAACATAATATATCATGATATATTTTTTGCCAATACACAGCCCTATGTATGCATATTTCACAAATGTTAAGCTTATGGAACTCAATGTACTCTCATTATGGTATATTATGTTTGACTACAGGAGCTGCTATAATACATTTCTATAACTTTTAGCTTATAATGATTATAGACACTAAACAAATGGACCTAATATAAAATAACCCAAGTAAATTATGGCCTGAAACATAAATCATATTTCATTCATAAATCACAAATATAATTTGCATTGAGGCATTTTAACTAAGCAGACTGTCTAATGGACCTCATCTGTTAAATGTGACCACAGGGAAATCTATGACCTCAATATAAACAGTCTGAAGCACATTTTATTATCTTTGTTACAGGGTCAGGACACATTGTTGTCCTTCTACCACACTGATTTCTGTTCACCATGATGACAGTTTTGAAACTTAGGACTGAGATCATCCAAGTTTATATCAAAATGCAATTATAAAGCCATTAAACCAATAATGTGGGAAAGGCAAAACCCAAGTAAACAACATACTCCAATTATGTTAATGTGATTAAGGTCTTGAACAAGGTAAACGTAAACACATTCTCACATGTGGAGTTGTTTCATCATACTTCTATGAACAGACAGCAGTGACTGTAAAATAGCTGTAATGATGGTTGACTTATAAATCAACATTGATCTTAGGTCCTGTTCATCAGTTATTGTTCTCAATGATAATAAACAGCTGATGAAGATAATTTGTTTCTCCAACTGCAAAAGCTGCAATTAAATGTTTTTCTGGGCACTCGTGGTACTTTAGTGAAATCCTCGTCGGTCGAGCATTCTTTGACACTACAGTATCAGCTGACGCTTAGTCGGCCATGGTACAGGCCCTTGGTAAGAAAACTTCTCATCCTCCATGTTTTGGCTTCAACTCAATAGTACCTCAACACACAACTGTGTTGTGATTATGTGTCACACCACACCAAACAGCTTTTTACAGCCTTGAATATACCACAACAATTTCTTATGAACAGCCCAGATACATGGAGCAGTGACAATGACTATTCATGGACAGCACAAAGTGAGAAGTCTGAAAGTCATCAGTGATGTTGCCAGGGGTGCTTTAGCACCATCCGCGGCCCAAGGCTACCCCCCCCACCCTAAAAAAAATAAGAAATTGGCTGCACTTATAATTTAACAAATTAAAGCCTGATACTATTTGTGTCACAGCATGTGTCTTTGTGTATAGCAAATATCCCCGTATGGATTAAAACCCCTCTAAAATATTAGCCTGCTGCAATATGTAGCCTGGTCCATACCTTGGCTATTATTTGACCAAAATTTTATAATTTGTTCCTTCTTCCTATATCAGCATTTTCTGAAAATTGCAACCAAATCTGTTGTTATGTTACATACTGACAAAAACTGGCAAAAACATAACTCTGACATTCCTTGGTGGAGTTATTAATCATGAGTTTCCATAACAACTCATGTAACTGATCATAAAATACAACTATGCATTACAACAAAATAACAGCTGTTCCACACATATTAAAAGTAATGGCTCTGAGCTGTGGGTGTCTCATGTTATCTAATGCTCATTGTCTTGGCTCTTCCACTTGCATCTCTGGTGGTGAAAGTAAACAAGTTGGCTGTTATATCCATAGCAGATGTTTAAATAGTGTAATTTTTGCCATACACTGATAATTTTGCACCCCCAATTTTTCAGTTTATTTGTTAAAAAAGTTTGAAATATCCAATACATTTCGTACACTTCATGATTGTGTCCCACTTGTTGTTGATTCTTCACAAAAAAATTACAGTTTTATATCTTTATGATTGAAGCCTGAAATGTGGCAAAAAAGGTCACAAAGTTCAAGGGGGCCAAATACTTTCGCAAGGCACTGTACATACACTTCCTCAGAATGGACGGAGCGGATGTAAAAAAAAAAAAAAAAAAAAAAAACTTGAGTAAATACAATTTTATGGGTGTTTTTAAGATGTTTTAAGGCCTAAAATTTCTGAATTGTAGACTTTTTAAGACTTTTTTTAGACCCTGCACAACATCCAATGCAAGCTTTTTTCTATGGGGGAACCCCCCCCCCCCTGTTTTTTTGATACATCACACACATACACACACACACATACACACACACACACACATATATATATATATATATATATATATATATATATATATATATATATATATATATATATATATATATAAAACATTTGCAATCAGGCTGTGTGGAAATTAACAAAAAGACAGATGAATTCATGATATAAGTTCTGTGTTGGAACACTGGCATTAACCCAAGGTACTGAATAAAACATAAGTCATTTACAATTAAAATGATCATATGGCACAAAATAATTTTTTTTTAATCTTAGAGTTTCATTCTTAACTGTAGATAATATGGAAGAGCGTGGTGTTCCTTCCCTTTAGATCTAACTCACTCTGGCCGATGCCACTGCTTCAGATTTAGCAGCTCTTCTGCTGCTGCCTCAAATAATTCTAAACAGAGGAAAATAATTCAGTTAAATTCAAGATGTTGTTGTGGTGCTTAGTGGCTTTCTAAGGAATGTGGTGCAGTGCCACCGTTCTGCTCCCATGCTCCATGTCCACTAGCCCAAACACCTGTTATTTTCTTGCATACAGCTGGTGTTTGTTAGCACACACCAACACCTGGTGTGCCAACAAAGATGGCAGAGTGGGTGCAGAATCAAACATTAGATCAACATCAGACCAACAACCATCCAGTGTCTTTGAGTGTTGAGGAGGAGGGCTTTCAATTAACCCCATAATGCATTGTGGTTGTTAGTACTAGTCACTCACATTTTGGAACAGAGATATGTAAACAAGTAGTTGGAGCTTCTCCAAGTGCTGTGCAGCCACACGATGAATAATCAGTGTTTAAGTAATTACCAAGACTGAGCCCGTGTACATTGCTAAATCCTTTAGTCAGAGCTAATAGATCAGGGTACTTAGTATTGAACAAAGCTATTTAGCATGCGTGCTAATATTTCAGGCTTTAAGTATTCTGTCCAGTAACTGGTCTATGCAAGCACCTAATCACAGAGGTGCTTAAAGTTCATCCTGCTAAATTACACATTTAACACTGACATTGACATTTAGCATGCAGTCAAATAAATGGCTAATTTACCAGTCTAACTAATGACTGATGTGTTTAGCATGCAGGCTAATGAGCAACGTATTTTGCATGCAGGCTAATGAGCAAGCTACAGGCTGCTTAGTATTGCTCCACATAGAGATGCCACTGTTCATTGCTTACTCATCTCATTCTCAGCTGCCTGACAGATGCACACACACACACACACACACACACACACACACAAATAAACAGTGACAGGAAGTCTAGTAAGCATGGCCAAAGATATGAATGTGGACAGCGTGGGTTTTTGAATGTATGAGGGCCAACGTGCATGTTTGATGAAGAAGAAAGCCTGATAAATACTGGCTGCATTAAAAAAAGAAATACAATTCAGAATCAGATCTCACACTGTCATGGCCCATTTATTTTTCACATATGGGAAGTGTTTGACGTGAGAGAGACCGGAGAAGTCTGTCGGCATAATGACTGCCGATAATTACACATAGAAAGGATAATTTTCTTTTTCCTAAACTGCTGAACTTATTCGATGTCTATAAGAAATACAACATTTATATTATGGAGGATGCTCTTAAAGAAATATCAGACAGAGGTCGTAGAATGCTTTAGGGATAAAATCTGAATTATTTCAAAAGGCCATGGATGTATTGAAAAGAACCCTCGTGGTTTTTCAGTCACTGTTCCTTATGTAAATATATGCCGCTATAGTGGACAGTAATTTATGAATCTGGACCTTTGTTTTCACATGAATAATTACTGCACTGGAGCACATAACTTGTTTCAATGAGATGGTTTCCATAAATTCATACATATACCACCACAGCCTATTTAAATTACATATTGTCTGTTGTTTGTCCTCATCTGCCAAATATTGTACAAGAGTAATTCATTAATTTTGGTCTAATTAAAATGATAGTATGTAAACTGTGATTTGCATGTAAATCTGTTTGTTTAATTTAGTTTTGTACTTAGATGTAACTGCATCAATGTTGTATTATCTCAGTTATGCCAGATATAAAAGAAACAGATTTGGAGACATTTATAGGGAATAAAAAAATAGTACATACTATTTGGAATACTTCAGAATACTCTACGGTATTCATTAAGAATCAGACTGAGAAACTTAAAATTGTAATTAAGTGTATGTGTAAGTCAGGGAATGTGAACAGACCTGAGCATGGAGCAAATATGGACTAGAGAACGCAAAACATAGTCAGAACACAGAGCGGTTTTCAAGTCAAAGGCCAGAGCGACATTTTCATTTCACTCCTGTTTGCTCCGATACACTCTCACCAGGAGTCAAGGACGTGAACAAATAAATGAGGTCTGTAGGTTATGAACAAGTTTCGTTCCTACGCTGGCGACATAACCTGAATTTCTACATCAGTTGGAATTAACCCTTACCGGTCCACTTTACAAACCTGCTCGTACCCGTGTACATTACACCCAAAAACAGAGCCATGATTAAACACAGCGTCTACTTATTAACTCACTTTTAAGGGTTTTATTTTTAACTAATGCACACACCATCAATTCTGCTCAATCACATCTGTGGTTATGAACCTTCTTCAAAATAAAAAAATTACTGTGGCTCAACCACAGGTTTATTCATGAATTTGCTTTTATTTTTTCACTTCCTGTCCTTCTACCTGCCCACACTTCCTTTAACAGGAATCGTTAACAAGGGTGAAAAAGGTGAGGATACTGAGAAAATGACCAAGCAGAAACACAGACACTCTACACTGTGGAGCGACTGGAGATGAAATAGTGGACAAGATTCAGCTGTTGTAAAGTTGAAACAGCGTAGGTCAAGTATTGCGTAACCCGAGGACCTCCACCACACAAAGAGTCACGTCACATGTACCCTCAAGAGTTTGATGGAAACAATGTCAGAAAATCCTTTCCCTTGAAAATTTGAGTGAGTAGGGATGTGACTTTTGGTCCACAACACTATTCTATATTTGCTAGAAACTACTCGAATATTATTCGAAAATTGAACGTGTTTCCTTGATGTTTGGCAGTTTGTATATTTTTGCTTCTGCTTCATTTCTTCATTTATAGCTATTTTTTCTTGTAGCTTCACTTCTGTTGCATTTGTTTTACGTGTTTGTGTTTTTGGTTGTGCATCTTCCTTGTGTTGGCAGTGTTTTGTCGATGCTGTGTGTTTGCCCCTGTAGGCCATCGTACAATGCAAGTAAATACAGCATTTTAAATTAATATTCTATATTTCAGTGTATCATGAATATTCAAATGTTCGAAAATCATGCTCCATTCCTAGCATGGAGCGTCACTGGAGTGGCATGACAATAAAGGTGAGCGTAGAGCGGATTTGAGTGAAGCTTTCAGGTGGAGCTTTGTGTCATAGAGCAAAGTTCTTCTTTCTTTTATATTTTGTATTTAATATATAAGTTTATGAATGGGTGAATGGGTGGATGGGAGTGGTGGAAATGATGGGTGACTGGAAGCATTGTGTTTTGGGGATATACCTTTAGCAGTCAGAGATGACTGCATAGGCCTAGTTTAATCTAGAAGTGTCTGGGTGACTAGAGATCTACTTCCTGTAGAATGTGTCTAATACTTTATGTTGGTTGACTGTTCTGTCTTGTTTTATTTCTCCTCATATTTCCCTCCAGAGGCCAACCTTCTGTTTAGTGTCTTCCATCTTTATCATTTGGTGCTACTGCCTGTCATTAATGGATCAACTGATGATTAGCACATGCTACCTATACTTGGACAAACTCCGCAAAATGTGTTGGCAGACACTTTCAAAGTCCTTCTACCACAGATGGGTTAATTGTCTTAAAGATTTTCCATTAGATTGAATCTAATGATAGATTACTGCATGGTAACTCATTCATTTTGACATCCCTAGCTGATATATGAAAGAAGAACATTGATAGACACAGGATATAATAGTCTTATATTAGATAACAGTGCACATGTGACTTAACAGTTGTGTGTTGTAGCAGTGTACTTTCTCCTCAGATTCAGCAAAATGCAGAAAAGTTGATAGGATGACATTTACAACAACGATGGACAATGAGCAAAAACATACTGCAAATGCAATCCTGGTGTTTTTTTTAAGGCAAGACAGTGAAATATTCTTCAGTGGTAGAGTCAGTCACCAGATCTGAATCCAATTGAGCATGTATTAACAGAAAGCCAAAAGACCCACAAACTAACAACTGAAAACAGCTGCACTAAAATCCTGGCAAAGCATCACAAAAGAAGACATTGTTTGGTGATATCCACGGGGTCCAGACTTCAGACAGTCATTGCCTGCAAAGGGTTCTGGACTGAGTATTAAAAATGAACACTTTATTTATAGTAATCTTAATTTGTCCAATTATTTTTGATACCCTGAAATGAAGACACTTGGAATGAAAATGATGGCAATTCCGAATATTTTTGTTCAACCCCTTTAATTAAATGGGAAAGTCTGAACTTTAATTGCATCTCACTTGTTTCATTTCCATTCCATTGTGGTAGCATGCTGAGCCAAAATCATGAAAATAGTGTCACTGTCCAAATGTTTCAAGGCCTAGCTATAAGCTGAGACACACCAGAATTTCCTTTTAATCCAATGAAAAGAACAGGGAAAAAACCCTGTTGCTCAGTGTTGATATCACACACACACACACACACACACACACACACACACACACACACACACACACACACACACACACACACCCACACACACTCAACAGTACAGTTACTGTAGTTCTCACCTCTAAGGACATAGTGATTATATTGATTACATGAAAACAAAGACACTTAAATGGTCACATGTCTGTGTTCACTGGCTCATTTTGCCCAACACTGTCTACAGTATGCAACACAATAGAGCAGAGGTGACCAATCCTGGTCCTTGAGAGCCACAATCCAGTATCTTTTAGAGATGTATCCTTCTTCCAACGCACCTGATTCAAATGATCAGCCTATCATCGAGTACTGCAGAAGAATGATAATGACTGTCAGGTGTTCTGGATAAAAGATAGATCTAAAAAATGCTGGATTGTGGCTCTTGGGGCCCAGGGTAGGCCACTCCTGCAATAGAGGAATCTGTGTAGTTTGAGCATCTCCTGTAAAACCTCCTCAAAGACTCAGAGACTTCAGTATGAGCTATGTTCAAACCTCATTTGAAGCATGTTGCCAGTTTAATTGGAGTATCAGGGGGGCGAGAGTTGTAAACTGAAGACATTTAGGTAATAAGTGCCTTTATGAGCCCTCTTGGGTACATGACACAAGACTACTGTATAAACCACATTTTATCTAAACCAAGGCTACTGTTCTATGAGACACAGACGTACATAAACTAATTACAGTAATTAGTGCTGAAATTATTCTCAGTGTCTTGTTTGGCAGTGCTCAGCTGAGGATGTGTGCACTCATTAAGGATGAAGAAAACAAATCTCCTTTCCCCCTTGCTCTCATCCCCTCTTCATTACACACACCTCCACTAATTTAGTGGGGAACTGGTTTGACTGGTTCAACCCCTGTGGCTTCAAACGACTGAAACAAGTGGTACTGGGCACAACAAATCCCACCCCTCGCATGTACTGTCGCTTATTTTGGCATTGATCCAGTTGATGCCATCACATCCGTGTGTGTGTTGATGTCAGCATAACAGTTGGCTCTATATATGTGCCAAGTTTGAAGTGAACTGAAACAAAATTGACATTTTTGTAGGCATGTGGAATTTTACCCATTATAACTAAACTAGTGCATTGACCCGTATGAGTCCATGGGTTCAAGAAGCAATATAGTTGATAACATGTGAAGCTGAGCTAAATTTATTGTGTAACACACATATTAGATTATGTTTTTTGATGTAACACATAGCATAGACTACATTTACTGGTGCAACACAGAGATTAGACTAAATGTACCTGTGTAATACACAAAATAGATTAATTATAGTGGTATAACACACTTTACTGGTGTAACACAAATTAGACTCATTTCAGTGTTGTAACACACATATTGAATTAATTTTAGTTGTGTAACACACATATAGTAATTTTTCCCTGAAGGATGTTACCTGATGTGAATAATTTGTTTTAGGAACAAACCAGAATATATTGTTCTGGCAGAAAAACAATGTTTTTCAACCAGCAGTTGATTGAAAATTAAAGGAAACAAATGTATCTTGGTTTGTGCAAGGACGGTATTTGTATGCTTTCAGAAAAAGCTGCAAACTGAAAAACATGGAAACTAATGCAAAATGATAACTTCAGGGGGAAAGCTCTTCTAATTAAAGGTAAATGTGCAACAGAAATAGATTTAGTAAACCTTTGCCTATTATGCAATGTTCATAATCGACTGTATTTCTAAACACCATTGTTTTTAAAAGTTTTGTCCATACAACTTTAAAGAAAAAACATAAAATAATATATCTGTCTACACACAAAGACTTGCACCAATGTATAGTTTATCAAGACCACATTTTCTGGACTTGACACTGTGGACAGTTCTGTATGAAATGGACATTATTTGGATTTTACAACACTGGTACAATGCAGTCCAGTCTGACTCCCAAAGGTGTCTCTACTGGCCTCATGGCATTATACACTATATAAAAAATATGGATTTGATGTTTTAGCTATAGGTTTGTGACATAAATATAATGATAGATATGCACAGGTTGGACTGTGGTGTGGACAATGTGTGAAACACATTGACATTTCAAAAAACACATTAACAGATTCAAAACACACACACACACTCAACAGTAAAGTCCTATCAAAAGAACCATTAGCTGATTTGAACTCTTTTATTAATATGTTTTGGGATTTGTATGTATGTTTTGCCACTTGTACATTTAGTTAAGATTTTATATATCTCTGCCACCATAGATATTAATATTTTAGATGATGATGATGATGATGATGATGATGATGATGATGATGATGATGATGATGATGATGATGATGATGATGATGATTATGGTTTCATATTTTCTGAAACTGCTTTATCCTCACTAGGGTCATGGGGGTCACTGGGGGCCTATCCCAGCTACAACAGGTGAAGGCAGGGTACATCCTGTATAAGTCTCCAGTTCATGTCAGGGCTGAACATACGTATATAGACAAACAATCACTCTCACATTCTTATTATTATTATTATGAATTAGTCTAAGTAGCTGTTTGGCATTGATCACAATAGTCTTTGTAAAAGTGACATTAATAGAGTAAAAGAGTGAAGGTAAGGAACAGAGAGGAAACAGAATATAACAGGAATGAATCAGAGTACTAAAACGGATAAAAGGTGTTTATTCAACACAAACAAATTATAACTGACATTTTGTACAATGTTCTGACATTTCAGAGATTAAACAGTTTAACTGAATGTGACAAAGGAAGCGATGAATCATTAGTACAACTTTAACAACTGAGAGATGATTCGTTTCAAAATCACAAGAAACAAAGTTTAATTATTTTGATGAAAAATTCAAAAAGTGATTCCATAATTGGAAATAAAAATAATTAAACCCAGTTTTTTTCTTGTTTCTTCATGAAATATCAGACCGTTCTGTTTTTATTTAATGTGAATAAAGTCAAACTGCCAGATGAAACAGCAGCCTAAGGTGGATTCAGTATCAAGGTGATAAACTGAGCACAGGCACAGGGACATGTGACAAAAACACTCCTGACATGATAGACAATAGAAGAAGATATCTGTGAATGAAAGCACTTGAAGAATCAGTATTTGATGGATCAGCAAGAGCTGATCCACTGTCAGTAATAATTAAAAGGAGGCATTGAAAGCATGTGAAAGCTGAGAGGACAAGAGCAGAGTGCAACTAAGCACTTTCATGTTTCTCAAATTCAGCTTATTATACATACCTTGACACAGACACACACAGACATGATCACAGATGTGAGGAACACACAAGCAGGCAGAATGCATGTACACAGCTGTGACTCATATGGACCACGTGCTTTAGCAAACCAGCTGCATGTCTGTAAAATCAAACCCCTAATGCTTCTGATAGAATCATCATTCATATATTTTCAATCCTAACAAAATATGAGGATGGTTTTGTACTGCCTGTGCAATTAGTTGGTAAATGGATGTTATCTTAAAGTATCTCTTCTCCTAAATCATGCAGTGCAATCAACTTAATTTAAAACAAACTAGACCATTTCATTATACTCAATTTAATCCAAATCATCTGTTGTAAGTGCTGACAAATATCTACCCTTAAACACAAACTGAACTGTATAAACTGTATCACTTGTGTGTGAAGAAACATCATTGCTGAACATTTATATTCACTAGCCACATTCTAAATTCACACATCTAGAGCTGCAACAAACTATTCATTATTGATGTAACTTATATTCTTGATGAATTGTTGTAGTTGCAAAGATAAAGATATTTCTAAAATAAGTGAAGTGAAAAAACTTTCTAAAGTTTTTTAGGCCTATGGCGTGTGTTAAACTCACTACAATGATGCACTGCCATTATTATGATTACAGTTTATTATAAATGCAGTGAACAGATTAAAAAAGGTTCAATAGCCTATGGTCAGCGTTAAACCCCTTTGTCTGTAGTAGGGTGGTTAGAGCTCAGGAGACAGAGCAGGTTGACAGTTTGATTCCTGGGTCCTGTTCACCAGTATTGTTGTAGGGCTCACAATTAATCACTCAAGCTTCTATGCATCATATTGATTGTGTCATTACATAAATAAATAATCCAATCCAAACTTTTCTTGTCATTTAGCATAACTTTAAATGAGCCATGTATCAGTATAATTATGGTATTTTACAGAGCACTATATTATAGGTTGTTGCTAATGTAGCATGTTTCTACAACAACAATTTTAATTAGTCACCTTTAGTGTATAATATTTAAGTTATGTGTTGTTTTGCTTTGACTGGGGAAATAATAACTTCAAACAACAAAGACTAATCATAAATGTGTGATCGGTTGTTCTGTTCCAACTTCTGAATTAATCAGTTGGCAGGCAATTTTTAGAGTATTTTTGTAAAATTTCACCAATGTGTTGAGTTGATGAAAAATGGATCTCATTAGACGGGGCAATTTGGGGCGCTCTGGCATCACACATGTCAGTGAGATCAACTCCTGTTGTTTGTTTGCACCTCTGTTACAATGAAATAATTGAGAAGGAGGCAATTGAGTTCTGAGTTTAATTAGAATGTAACTTCATTGTTCTTTATATGTCTGATGTCATTCACTAAAGATGGAAATGAGATATTGAGTTGTTATTTATTTGTGTGTGTATGTAGTTCCATGCTTCTAGAGTGTGGAGAACATGTTTTCGGTTAATTTTATTGTAGCTTTGTTAGAACTACACATTCCACTCGTGATCTTTCAATCTGCTGCTGACTAAGTCCCATTTCAGAAGATGACATCTACAGACCTCATTTGGGCCATAAATAGCCCTTGTCTTTGGCATTGGAAATATGGCACTAGAATCTAATGATTCTAGAATCAAATGTTTAGGGGTAGTGAGTGCCCAAAGCGCTGGCTGACCAGGCAAGAGAAATGTTACAGTTTTGTATATTTTAATGCAATTTCAGACCATCGTTCCCACATTTGTGAAAGAAAAGCACAACATTTTTTTGTAGGGAAGTTATTTAAATGATCCACACTAAAAAAGGAAAAGAAATAAACCCAGTAACTCCTCAACATATAACCGTAGAAATAGTATGTGTATGTTTCTGGAATGAAAGTAACTACAAAAAATAGACCTTGGATTTATATTGTCAGAGCTACAGATCTCCTTCTAAACACTGTCTGCATATGACAATAGATTTCACTTTACAGGTTCAATCAGTGGAACATTTATAAATCTATTGTATACATGTACATAAACCAACATATATGTGTAATGACACTTTATCATAGTACCTTCAAAACAACATCAAACCAACACTTTTGTCACAAGCCAGACCCTTCGCTTAGTAATATACTGACATTCAGCAGGTCGTCTCATCTGATCTGAGGCCGTAGCCAGAAAAATAAATGGGGGGGGGGGCAAAAGGACAGGGCGGCGAACTGCCCCAACCTGACTCCCACTGGCTTGACCCCCAGTACCCCCCTTTGAACGTGACAGATCTCATGTGTTCAGTTTGACCTGACGCCAGCCGGAGAGAGAAACCCAGTCCCGAGCGCACCGCCGTACCGTGCCTTCGCACACGGGCAGCAGAAAAGTCCACATGAACTGTGCCATCAGAGAACACTGATGATTTTAAATGTTTATTTAGTGATTTGAGCCTCATTTATGTTATTCATATGAGAATGAGGGTCCTAACATTCAACGCAAGCTTTTTTCAGTGAAAAAACCCCCATCCCCCCTCTGTTTTTTTGATATATATATATATATATATATATATATATATATATATATATATATATATATATATATATATATATATATATAGTACTATTACAAATCCAATTCCATATATTACTAAGATAAAATAAATGTGCATTTTCTGAGTAATTATGTACACTGTCAAAGGTAAATGATGTATGTCATATGCAATACTGTCTGAGATAAATAAAATGGTACTGTAAATGTTATCAGAGATGAACAGAATGATATAACAACAAACAGCCATTACCCATGGACAAAACCTCCAAAAAACCTGTTGAAATTGTGATTCAGATTATGGATCATGATTCTCAAAACATCATTACATGATCAGCCTGTGAGAACACCCAGCCCTGGTATGCAGTCAATAGACCTTTTTGATTCTGTTTTGGTTTAGAACTGTTTCTCACTCATGCAGCTTGAAGCTTGTCCCAGATGCACCAAAATATATTGTTGTCCTCCCACTGTGACCAACAACAAGTCACTAAAATGTCAAACCAGTATAGATGAGGAAGGAACTCTGTAGGATTTCAACACTTATTTTAAGCCTATATCTTTACTTACAGTTAATTTCCTTCAACTAGTGTACTTTAACCCTATAAGGACCCAGTGTACCTTTGTTGCTCCTTCCCAAATCCTTTTTTTCTCTCTATTTAAAGCTGTGTATGACTTTCAGCAAAAAGTTTACATCAAATCTGTAAGTCAATTCAATAAAACATTTTTTAGAGCCCCAAATCACGTCATTGTCATCTCACAGGGCTTTATAGGAAAGAACAAGTCCTAAGTATCCCCTGTCCTTAGACCCTCATTCTCAGTGAGAAAACAACTCCAAAACCCAGTGGGAATAAAGAAGAAACGTCCTCAACCATAACGCCCTCCACCACCCCTCTCCCTATTGGATTTGGCACCGTTATTCATTTGTGACACAATCAACGTTAACCATTTTGGGGTAGTACAGAAAAACACTGAATCTCTGTTGAAGAATTGAAATCTGGCTTTAGGCAACCGGGAGGGGGTCATTGTGAAGACATGCACATAGATAATTTATGCTAAGTCACATCAGCTATAATAATGTGTTGTGCTCTGAGCATGTGCCACTGCAAGTGCATCAGAGCATTATCAGGTTCAATCATTCAGACATTCTGAAGATCTGAGATATAATCTGACAAGACCCTGTTCCTCCCACTTATTGGCTGCATCTTGAGAAGATATAACTCAAGGGGGAACATGATGTTGTGGGGCATAAACACCCCTAAAACTACTATATTGCAATGAGAAAGACTCATGGCAAGAAATGACAATAAGTCTTATTTTTACATTTTTATTAGATTGAACCAGTGCATTGGCAGCAGTGTGTGAGGCCACGGCTCCAGGTAAAATGACTGCCAAAGACAGAAATACTGCTACAGCTTCCTACATAAACATCTGCCCTGTTTATCTGCAACACGGTCTCACAACCCCCTCCACCCACCCCCACGCAACCACACACACACACACACACACCCTCCCTCAGGCTGAATTACCTGTACTTTGACACACTGTCTCTCTCACCCCAGTATTATTTACACGCACACACTCACACTCCTTTGCACCTGTCACACTCTTATGGTTTCAAGGTTGCTCATAATTCAAGAACATGTCTTTGATAATTAACCTTCAGGTGAAACAGCGAGTGTGATATCATTAAACGTACGGGTGAGCAGGAAATTTAAATGAGTACATTCAAAATAGTCAAAGTTACATTTGCCTCCTGCACAGAATTTCCACTAAAATTAAAGCAATTACAGTTCAACTGCTTATTATTTTTGCATCATCTGTTTATTTTCTAAATATGTTTGGCATTTCTTAGTTGTTGTATTTTGCATTTATATAATAATTGTCACTCAAATTCACTCACTGCTGGACTAATTAAACAAAAATAAGTAACTCACAGAAACTAAAGAAACAATGTACTTTAGTTTTAAAAAAAAGAAAGAAAAACAGATCAATGTAAACTGTTTTTAATTTAGTGTTGGATTTGTGCCGTCATGCCTCCATTCCAACTATACCTTGAACTATAGCAGGGAGTTTTAAAGTGTGGAATAGTGAGTCTCCCCTAAAAGAACTCAAAAACAGCTGCCCCCTCCCCCCACCATTATTTCACTTATTACTGTTATTGTTGTTGAATTTTATGTTCCTTACAGGCTTCAAAAAATTTTTTATACACTTTTATTTTATACACTTATACACTTTGCATTTTATAAACAACTTAATTTTTTTAAACAACTTTTAACATCTGTATGTATTTTTTCATTGTTTTTAGACATTTTTAATCATTTGTGTGTTTTAAAAAATATTTAAACACATTTTAACATTATGTATATTTTTAACATTTCTTTTAACACATCTTAACATTTTTATCGTTTTACAGTTTAAACAGGTAACATTATTATTTTTTTAATGTTATATAGCAAAAAGTCATACACAAGGTTATTTTAATGATTAGTGACGCATTGATCAATTGGCCAGCATTCAGTTTAATTGGCCATGACCAGCCGATTAGTCTCAGATAATATGTGATTCTGTGATGGGTTGCACACTGGTCCACCTTATGCACATACTGACATGGAGCCACACACTAATATGACATCACTCAAACAAATGTACCAGCCAAACTGATAATTGGGTTTGTTTCTAGTTTCTACAGCTGTGGTATCAGAATGTTAAGTTCAACGTTAACTATCATATTGACCTGAATATAAGACAAAGGTTTTTTCATTGAAAATGTGAAAAAGTGGGGTCATCTTATAAAGGGGGTCTAACCGTTGACACATGCTGACAGTTGTCTGGGGTCATTACACGACCGCAACACCAGAAGGAACCAGTGACCTCACTGTGGCCGGGTTTACCTGTCAATCACAGCAGAGAAGCTATGATAGGAGATAAAAAAAATAATAATAATGGAGAAGTGTGGTGATTACCCAGAGGAACCTGGATCCAAAGAAGGGAAAGTTCATAGACAACTGAGTCAGAGGTATGATGGTAACTTTAAGATGATGGTGGTCAATGCAGCAGAGGCGTCAAACAACTATCAGTCAGCCAAGAAATGAGGAGTTCCTGAGTGTAATGTCCAAAAATGTCCTTCAAAAAGACTGTTTCATAAATGCTAATCATAAGAGAAAACCTTATCACGAATCTCAAACCAGCCACCATTTAAAAAGCATTACATATCAAAGCATTAAATGCATGACGTTCTGTGGGACTGCACCATGAAAGCAGAGGATGTCTGTGAGTTAAAGCCTCATGCAGTCTTTTATTAACACATCTCATGAGCAAAGTTCTGCCAACCAAAAATTAAAGCAGTGTGTAATTATTATTTCGCCCCATGAATTTCAATAATATTTTCTTTAAACAAAGTAAATGTTGGAGTCTTTTTCTGAAGATTAGTCTTGAAAAGAATAAATAAGAATCTGTCTTTCGTATAATCAGGGTCATCCTATATTTGGGTAAATATGATCATTTGGCTGTTGCTAAGTGCTTTTTTGGAGAATCTGTTATTAATTATGTCCCTGAATGGAGTTTCAGGAATACTATGTTTTTGGTCTGACTGCTCACACCAGATATCCTTTGTGTGATTATAATAAGTTGAAAAATATTCAGTTTAAAAATTCAATCTTTTCCATATCAATGTATCAGAGAGAGGAATGACCAATTGAATTTTGGATGATTTACCATTTCTCAATCAATCAGTCAAACTTTATTTTTGTAGAACTTTTCATACACAGTACTTTACATCAGACCCCCCCCCCCATTATTAAAATAACTGTAAAATCACTAATCAGTCTAGAACTAATTGACTTAAAGTCAAGTGCAAATAAAAGGTCATTGCCTAAGGATGCATTACAGCAACACATCATTTAGGATTGGGGGTTTTCAGGGATATAGCCCTAGCCCTTGCTTCCAACACTAAAACCAGTATTTAATTTGTAAAGTGCAAGCCCCCAGGGTGCAGAGGAGTAGTGACTCTGGTGCGAGAAAAAAACAGGTAGGGGTGGAGGTGCTCGCAAACAACGCTGTGCGCCACACATGGGTGCGCAAACTGGGCATTATTGTAATAACATTAGTTACACCAAATCTGGACAGAGTAAAAATTAATGTTTAATTCTGTATACACAACAAGCAAATCCTTAAAGCCAGTGAACGGCTGAGATGTACCTGGATAAAATAACATATTTTCAAGCCCTTGAAAAATAGATATCTCTGTGGAAAACAAACATTCAAAGACTTGCACACTGCAAACATGACTTGGCCACATTAAATTAAACAAAAAAACTAAAAATAAACAAGTGTTGTAATTGTAAGTATGGTATTTAAGTAGGTAAAAATTTAATTCTAGTAGGTAAATAAGTCCAGTTAGGAGCATGAATCAGGTAAAGTATCATTAGATTTACACATGACATGAATCAGGTAACTCACCTGATTCAACCATCGCTGTCCTCCGCAAGCTTAGCTCATTTGGGATTTGGCTGTATGGATGGTTTGAAAAACCTCAGTAAACTTTCTTGTTTATTTTGCATTTTTCCGTGCTAGCGAACAACAGGTACTGGGGTAAGGAACGCTAACAGTCAAATGCCCTGTGGAACAGAAATCAACAAGACAGATATCAAAATTAGATATGAACACTAAATTACCTTGTATTCATTATTCATATTGTTTATTTATTTATTTTATTATTATTATTTTTAAACCTAGTCCAGAGGCGGGGGTCACAGATCCAGTATACAGTAAATAGCTGCTGGAACGAACTTCGGAGGTTCTGGAGCATACTCCAGCTTGCACCCCCTCATGCTTACAGCCCTGACTGTAATAGGTTATTTTAATTGTATTGTGAACAACAACAATTTCCATGTAAGAGAAGTTGCACAAATGTTTGTTTATTACATCAATTATAGTTCTAAGAAAAACAGAGATCAGAAGTGACCAGAATTAGCAGATCAGAATTTGAAAATTCAGACATTTGGAAACACATTTTGTTGTTTTGTAGACATTTTTGAAGTAAAAAACAAATGCCAACTGTGACTGTGTTTCAAGAATATCAGGTCATCTCTTTATTTAAGGGGGAGTCAAAATGCACCCAGGACCAGTGCTGCAGGTTCCTGGGTTTCATTTCATGTGTATACATGTAACGACAATACATTTAATTTAAAATAACTAATACCCATTTTCCACTGCACTTTTCCAGCATGACTTGGTTCAACTCTTCACTACATGGTTTTAACACTTTTCCATGAGGTGTTGTACCTGGTAAACATATGTTCTTTTGTACCACCACTTGCAAGGTTCTAACAGGGCTGAGTCAGCACTGAAAGTTCACTGCCAGTCAGTGATTGGTCAGATGGAGTGTCATCACACATGTGACGAGGTGTGAGTGTCTAATGTAAACACCATATGCAGAGTTATAGCAGAGAAGATGTTCAAATAGCCTATTTTGACAAAAAATGCTTTTCTCTATATTTTTCTTCATAGACTGCACTGTTCAATGTAACATCTATTGTATATAAGGCATTAGCTGACCCATGGGCGTCGCCACCAAACAACCTGAGGGGGGTGTGAGGAGGACGTGTCTCCCTCACATTTCAAAATGATTAGTTTAAAAACAGGCTGATGAATGGACTAAATAAGAATTGAACTGTTGAATCTAAATAGTCATTGATTGAAGTATCTTTTATAGTTAAAATGAGTGTTTAAAAAGTGGTTAAAAATATACCAAAATGCAGGAAATTATATCTAATTCATTAAAACATTTCTGGGGGAGGACCTCCAGACCCCCTGCCCTGGTATGTCCCCCTCACATTCTGCATGCCACTGATGTCCCTGAGTTGACCTTCACACATCACCTCTTGGCAGCTCTTAACATGGCTTTCATAACTCTTCTTTTCATTTTGAGCATGTTTCTTATCACTACTAGCATCCATTTCTGTCTCTCATTTCAATTTTTCTGAGACAACAAGCCACAGACTGAGCAACAAGTACAGTATCATTTTAATATCATCCATTATTGTTACTGTTTAGTTTACCGAGCAAGGTTTATATCACCTAAAAATTATGTCACAACAGTTTTGACTCCATTGACCACACCCATCTCTTTAAGGCATAGGTGATATCAACTGCGGTGGAAATGTGATGGCAGTGAACCAAACCATGTAAAGTCAGTACCATACAGTAGAAAAGGAGCACAACTGTAATAACTATTGGTGTCATCCAATCTGAGTGAATCTGAGCATTTCCTAGCTGCAGTTATGAACATCACAAACCAACATGTAAACTTACCTTTAGGTTTCAAAAGTAAATATAACCAATGTAAGCTAGCTAGATTTTTTTTCACAATATTGTAATCATACATTAACCCATAAAGCTGCTGGCAACTGATCCAAAGTGTTTATGTCATGACCTCTGCTCCAGTGACCTTTCCCCCAGTGCTCTCCACACTCACCTGGTCCCGCACTGCGCAACTGCAAGCCGTTCCTCATCTGTGACTATAAAAGCAGTAAGGCTTGCAGTTGCCAGTGCGGACCATTCAGTAATGTCACCTCCATAACCTGGACAGCTTTTGCCATCTCCTCAATCACCATAACCCAGACATTCATCATCACCATGGACTCTGGCCGTTTGTTCCCAGGTTTTGGTTTGGTTTTGTCTCTGTCTTGTCTCTATGTTTCTTAGTTTTGTTATTAAATTATTTTTCCCTTCAGTACTGTGCAATGGAGTCCTCCTTCACCTCACCCCGATCCTGACAGTTTATACCTGTTGATCCACTAATCCTATCAATAACCGTAAATAATTGGTGCAAAATGCTACATGGCTAGATCTGTGGAGTGGATAATGTGTTTTATTGCATCTATAGCATTGATTCAGTCCAAACTAAGGGCTTTTTAAGATGAGACTGAACTAGTTCTGTATAGAATTTCATGTTTATGCTGGGGCAATAGATCCTTGTAATAGGGTATATTCTCCATAAAACAATAAGAAGACAAAGCAGTAGAGATTCTGTCATCTAATATTTAGCTACATGATGAAAGCTACTAGGGTTTTAACTCATCAGACTCATGGGATATACTCTAGACTTTACACTTTTACACTTTTTAAATGCCTTGTTCAACCAGAACTTCTCTCTCAAAAGTGATTTGTCAGAAGAAATATAAACTAAGCTGACTCAAACAAGGGAGATAATATTTAAGCATATTCCTGTTATATGTATAGTGGAGGGTGCCAGACCTATCTTTGGTGTGGAACATGTGTATCATTAGTGTCTTATTGAATGTCTGGCACCTTTATAAATAATTTTCATAACACCTCCCCTACAGAGGCTGTAAAACCAGTACATTTGATGTTCACACATGTTTCACTGACATTCACACATGTTTCACTGACATAGCCAAACTTCTAAAGCAGATTATAAGCTCATGTGTGGTATAAAAATAAGCTTACCGATTGAGACAATATGTGTTTAATGAAAATCTAAATTGTGTTGTCATGCTTTGGGTGGAGAAAGCTTCTTCCAAATGTCAGTAAAGAGCTGTTTACCCGCTACCTCCCTTTTCTTTTAGGACCCCTTTCATCTGTCCAATCTATGGATATCACCCAGACTGCCAAATGTAGACCCAAGCAGTTTCATCTACATCCAGCATTTTATAGATCTATCCACATTAAAACCTTGGAAAGGAAGCCTTTTCCTGGTAATCAACATTTATCTGTTTCAGCATTTGCAGACTGTGCCACATCGCATAAAAAGAGATTTTTATCTGTGTAAAGTTTGAGCAGGCAGGTGTAGCACAGAGGGAATTTTCCTCATTGATCATTTTATTTGGTGCTGCAACGGCCTTTTTTTTTTTTGTTCACATGAAGTATTATCTTACCCTGTAAGTGTCGAGTAAATTAGTTACAACTCCCCAGGATACGATGATCTCAACTCCATAACTATAGGCAGGAGCTCAGCCAGTTGAGCAGTTGGAGGGAACATCACTGGTGAATGCCAGACAAATACTCATGGGTGGCAAATGATTGCACAAACATTCAGGGCAGTGTTGAAATCAGAATAAAGTACATCAGTGCGGAAGTTTCCTGGCATACTTGTGCATGGTGCAAAGATAAGAGACAAAATACCAAATGAACAGAAATTGTTAGTACCCAGATCCTGGCACAGCACAGAGTGTTCCAAGAGACGCCAATGAAAATGTCAAGCCTCTGAATAGAGTGTGAATAAGCTACTCTTTGCTGAGTGTTTACCTTATGGATAAAGAGAAATGTTGGCTGTTGTGAGCAATGTTCCATAATCCTCCGTCCACTTCCTGTTAAAGGTACAAAGAAAACAAGGTCTTTGATCAAGTGCTTTTGAGGGGATGTTAAGCTCATACATCAATAGCACATTTGGAATTTCTAGAGTTACTTTCTAGAGTCATTTTTAGAATATTGCACTGCATTACAGTATAAGTAAAGTTTGGAAAGGTGACAGGCATGCTCATTTTTCAACTTCATCACATGGCGTCTTGAATCACCCCAGGCCTCCCTGCTCACACAATATCAAGTGAGCGTATTTACTTGGTTTGTGTTAAGGGTTGACAAAGCATTTTTGGTGGCCCAAAGCATTATGGGTAGCAAATTCTTCCCCTCCATCTCAAGCAATCATTATGAGTCTGCATCCAAGCTGACTCCACCTGAAGGGATAGTCCAGGTCCGGACTGGGACATTTCCTGATGGCCTGCCTTTTCACTGGGTGAGGGCAGGGAGAGGATGAGAGAAAAATGCTGAGCTGTTGTCATGCAATTGTTTAATAGTGTGGTGTTGTGTCACACCCAGTGTAATAGTAATAATTGCTATAAGTTAACTACAAAAGCCCCCCCAAAGGTGTAGTTTTTAGAGGGGATTTTTTGTTCTGCCTCTGTAGGGATGGATTATAGGGTCAAGGGAGACTTTGGGACAGGTATGGCCCGGGAATGTCTTCAGATTCCCCTGGAAAAGCTAGAGGAGGTGTATGGGGAGAGGAAAGTCTGGGCACCCCTGCTTAGACTGTTGCCCCCATGACCAGGCTCTGGATAAGCAGTCGAAAATGGATTGATTTTATAGGAACAATGTTAAATATGTCAGAAATGGATTTAATATTGCCCAGTATATATTTAAAGTAGTACATGGATGTGTAGTCTCATGTTTATCAACTGTATTGCACTTAACTACCACAACTATAATTCAATGTAACATGTAGATTTAGCCAGAAAGAAAAAAAAAAAAAACTTTCTGAGAGCTAGAGAATTGGGAGTGGATGCTGTCAATCTTGTCCTTAAAAAATAGTAAAAACTATACTGTAAATAAAAACTGGTCATCTACTAATATTCGATAGGAAGTGATTTCCATTCATCAAAATCTAATTATGCTTGTATGTTTTATCTAGTTTTTCTCAACTTCTCTGGGCTTTAACGACACATTCAAAGGAGAAATGCCACTTAATGCTGAAAATATTACTTGAATGCCACTGAAATGATGCTAAATTGCTGTAAATGAGTTGCAATGATGGGTTAAATATGAACAAGGATTTCATTGTTGAATTCAATATATTTACTCGAGCTTGAAACCTACAACTTAAAGCTCAATGTGGTTCATCTAACAGGTAGTTGAATATATTTTGACCTGTGTAAAGATTGAACAGGGTCTTTACCCGTGGAGTCCAAGTGCCCATCAGAAGGTAATGTGACACTGCAGCATCAGAGTCTCTTATTTTTCAGACTACAGACACCATTTGGTTTTCATTTGAATTTTATAATTTTTGGTACAATTTATGTTTGCAGAAAACTACTATTTTATTTGAATTTTGTATGTCATGACACTTTGACAGTTTTTTAATAAAAAAGATTCAGAATTATGCTTAATTTCATAAATGTTAATGTTACACCATGCCACCATCAACTGAGTTTAATGGAACTAGAAAAGAAAAGAAACACTTTTTTTTTTAATTGAGGACCCATTGAATTTCCCCGTAACCCACTCAAATTGACAACTGAGGGTCCATGGTGTCCACAGTTGAATGTCCTCGTCATTATTCTATTTTGTAGTTGTTTTCACATTTTCCTCTGGATGTGATACTTTGTAAAATAAAGGTCATGTGGACACATTTATTATTTTTAAATAATGTTACGCATGTTAATGTAGACATGTCATTAATGAAAACAACTTTAACATGATAGTAGTATTATTATGATTATTATGATTATGATTATTATGATTATGATTATTATGATTATGATTATTATGATTATGATTATTATTATGATTATTATTATGATTATTATTATTATTATTATTATTATTATTATTATTATTATTATTATTATTATTATTATTATTATTATTATTATTATTATTATTATTTTGCCCCAAAGTGCTACTTCACAACATATAATAAAAATACAAATTAAAAACTACCAATGTATAAATTGAATCATTAGGTGTTTTCTGTATAGACGGGGTATGTTTCATGTTAAAGTTCAGCCTGTGATGTGGGCTTCAGAGCCATTAAGCTCATATCATACCAGCTCCAGGCGCACATGCTGGACATCGTGATATAAACAGCATGTAATATGTCAAAGGCAACAGACTATTTTGGTTATCCTCACCCACACACACACAAACACGCTGTGAATGCTGAAGGGAACTGTTGGCCTCACTATGAAAGTGAGTTGAGCTGGTTATCAGACTGTCATTAAAGTGTCGTTAGATGTTTAATTTAGGCTGGATACAACCTGCCCAAAAACATACCCAAATACACATCCACACAGGACACACACAGTGCAGCATTCTGCTAAAATGTTGTACTAACACATGCAGCTAATGTATAGATACTATAGATTAGAAAATATATTCCTTAACTCTTTATTCAGTGAGGACAAGTGAGTCAATGATCAGAGTTCTAAAATATGTGTTCCATTCTAGTGATGTATAGTTTTAAAATGATTCGTTCAAAAAGAATTAATCTGAATGAATGAATTTGAGTGAACGAAGTTGAATTGAATCACCTCATGAGCTGATTCATTTCTTTTTCAGTTAGTTGACCAAGCAGGAGTGTACCTGGAACTGCTGTGATGTGTCTGTAACTGAGTGATTCATGACACGAGTGAAAAAACTGCTCACACATTGACTTGTGAACCTGCACAATGGAGAACTGACTGAGTCTGTCAGGACAAGGCAACGATAAATGACATGTTGATTGAACAAACTACCAGTTAGCATCCCGATTTATGTTAGTGCTGTGAATCGCTCGCTGATTCACTAACCCTGCACAGAGAACTGGATGCGTTAGTGCTGCCAGTGATCACATCACTCATTCAGCCTTATTTGCTGAGTAAACAAGTTAAATCGCATACAGAGGAGAGGACACTTAAAACATCATGACGTATAAATAAGGGTGGGTGATGGGGGCAAAAAAATAATATCTCAATATTTTTTTAGGATTTTTACAATAATATTTTATCAACAATTTAAAAAATGAAATGAAACATGTTTTTTCCACTCTGACCAGCGAACGGAGCAGTTGCATTTCTTCCTCTCTCCTCCTTTACCCGACCTTGCTCTTTTTCTTGCAGCTGCTGCTTGACTTTCTATGGCTTTGTCTCTCTCCCGTGTGCCTATCTTGTGATTTTTTTCCTTCTGCTCTTCCATTGATCTTTCCTCTGCTAAAACCATGGATGTAATCAACTGGGCATTTAACGCAATTGATACTATCTATTCACCAAGGAAAAGGGGTCTGGGGAAACCTCCTTGTCTTGACGGGATGGTTTTGTCTGGTTGCAGCCAAGACCCAGGCTGTTTGCTTGACACCTCTTTCCATCGAGGACATTGAAGACGTGTCCCTATTTAGATTCATGGTGGTAACTTTCCTCACAATTGGCCTGGGAGGAATATTGATCCATCACAAAATGGGCAAGATCACAGCACCAAAAAGGCTACTGATGCTGCGTGATGAAATTCGGGAGTACCTCATGGAACTCACGAATACTGTGATCAGGCTAAAGTTGTCTATGACTCAGTCCCAGGACAATCTTGTGAAGTGTGTGGGACAGATTAGCTCTGTGGCGGCTCAGTCAGCAAGTAAAGGGTAAACGGACTGTACTTATATGGCATATTTTATACACCAGTAGGTGCCCAAAGCGCTTTACAATTCCTCACATTCACCCATTCACACACACACTCATACACCAGTTGACAGCTGCTGCCAATACCCTGACCCTACTGAGATCCAAGGACACTTTGACATGTGGACAGCCAGAGGCGGGACACAAATCGCCAACCCTTCGCTCACTGGACGACCTGCTCTCCCAACTGAGCCACAGCCACCCATAGCAAGTTCGGAAACCGACCTGTTGAATTGTTCTGTAGAGTCGCAAAGGACAGCCTGGTGAAGCTCTGAGAGCTTTATCTGGACTAAGGACAGAGGTGGATGAACTGAGAAAACAACAACATCAACTTGGGGTTGATGAGTGCTGTGTGGGCCGACGTCTAATGTGAGGGTGTCGCAGAACCCTACAAGGGGTTAATTTTTCTTTTTTCCTAAAGCAGAGTAGTTGTCCTTGTTGGGGTTTCTTTGTGTATTCCTCATGTGTCCTTGAAATTCCAGCGCTGGAACTCCTACAAACTCATGTCTGTGCTCTGTTCTGCAACTTTATCTTTGTTTACACCACGTGTGTTCATCCTGTGATATCGAAACATTTCCAGCTGAATGACCTTGAGTCATGTGATCTGTTTTTGTGTTTATTATATGGAATTAATGTGCACTTAATCTTTTCCTTTCCTGTGTCTCTTCATGGAATTTTTGACATGGCCCATGCTCTGCTGCGTCACTCCAGTCTGTTCCTTGTTATGGAACAGAACTATGAAAACGAATTTCCCCTTGGGGACAATAAGTCATAAATCGGAAAACGCAACACCAGTTTGGATTCAACATTTTTTTTTTGACTCAAAGGTATTTTCTTATTTGATTGATTAATTAAATACATTATTGGGCTGACTTGTACAATAATAAACACATACAATAAACATAATGAGTTGAAAATGAAAAATCACAACAACACTTCATGGAACACACATTCAAAAATCAACTTCAAAAACAGTCAGTATGGGGTGTGACCCCCACCAACATTCACAGAGGCAGGGCAATGTCTCCTCATGAACCTGACCAAGCAACTGAAGTTTATCGAGTGAAGTTACTGTTAAAACCTCACAAACACAAAAAATGCGTTTTATTCACAGCCAATGATTCACAAACAAGCTCATTGTGTTTTGCAGAAACAAAATGTCATTCACCACTAATGCACTTAAGTTTGTACATCGAAAAAAGCTCCACAAAATAAAAATATGCACTTTCATTAAAATATCCAAGTACAATACAAAATTTTTCAAGTTCATTTTCTTCCCCAAGTAAAAAATAAATAAATTCTAGAGGTTGGAGAAACAACTGGCTCCCCACTGTCACATGGCTTTTGGCACTAACATTGCACTTTGCTGATTCACATCTGCAGGACTTAGGATATATTCACAATGACAGTGCACATTCTGAGAAATGTTCTGTAATTTGCAGGTGGCGCTGTAAAGCCCCATGCACCATTGACTATGAAGAGGCTAAGTCACGCCCTTCTACTTCCTGTCCATGGGTGCTCAGCTCACAAAAAATTTGAATGAGAGTGAATGGAGCGAGTCAAACTAAATTCTGATTCCATTTAACAAGTGCTCTAAAACTCACATGACAGCGCTTAATAATAAATATTTGATGTGACATAGACAGACCACCCATTTTTGATAGGAAGAAAATGATTATGTAGGCTTAGTAAGAGACTACAATGTGTGGCATATGTGCATCACATGCGCACCAGGTGTGTAGTCCAAATTATTAAACAGCTTTTACTTGCAAAAGAACCCATTGGTTAACAGAAGCAGTTGAAACACACATCCATTATTATGAGGTACAACCAGGGGCACAGCCATTTAAAATGTGGGGGTGTTCTAGGTTGTGCCACATGAGCAAAATTTTCTGAATCTACCATCGGGAAAAGTAACCAACAATTATCCATTAATGATTAAATTTTTATATTAAAAACGTAATATATGGCCAAAAATAATAACAAAATGTGTTTTTCCTCAATAAAACATTTATTCCAAGAAGAACAAAACACTAAAATGAATTACATAAAACCACATTTTTACTGCAATGAATGAGAAACGTTTACTCTGAGGTTCTCACAATCTATTGTCATGACGGGGTTAGGTGAAGGGAGGACTCAGATGCTCAGTGCTGAAGGGAGAACAGATTTAATAACAAAACCAAAATAAAGACAAAACACAGACTAAACACAAACATCTGGGGATAGATCACCCAGAGTCCGTGCTGGTGATGAAATGTCAAGGTTATGGTGACAGGGGAGATATCTAGAGTGTCCAGGTTATGGAGGTGACAAACTGAATGGTCCCACACCGGCCACTGCAAGCTTCACTGCTTATATATTGCAGATCAACAACAACTTGCAGCTGCACGGTGTGGGACCAGGTGTATCTGGAGAGCACTGGGAGAAAGGTCACTGGAGGAAAGGTCATGACACCTATCTGATCCTCCGCCTTCATGGCATCCGATGTGCACATTTTGGGTATTTCAGAGGAGGTCCACTCAATATGTGCAGTGATGTGATGTAGGAGGTAGCTCCAGCAGTGACAAAAATTACATGTACATTACATTACACCTCTCCAAAAATCAAAAACAATAACTGCAAAATCATGGAATACGAAATTTGGAGATGGTTAATGGCTGTTTTCAGAAATCTATTCCCTATAATGAGCACCTATGAGGAAAAGGCTTAAAAGGATTATCTAGAGTAAAAATAAGTTTAGTTAATTTTTTAAATGATTGGGAATACATACATATAGTTGACATCAAAATCACACCATTTGGATGCACATTGAGAAATCTTGATTTTGCCGTTTTGAGCCAAACTGTGTTAGCATGGAAGTGAATAGGGCATGTCTTTTTCGCTGACATGAAATGCTATTTTTAGACCTCATCTAAAGTTCTAAACAACATCACACTTACCTGGGAGTAAATAGAGGGTCGCTAAAGGTAAACCGAAGAGTCTTGAGGTCTTCATGTCATCGGATAGTGTATCCAGAGTTACTTATCTCAAGTACCAGACAGATTGCCAAACATGTTTAAAAATAAGAAATACATATGCATCATTATAATGTGGCATCTGCTGCCTGCCTCCCATATGTACCAGATCACACACATATTTTGTGTGCAGCTTCACTTAGGAGGAAATAGTGCTGAGGCTTGTAGTGTAAGATGGTGACGTTGGACATGCAAAGCAGAGCATCAATCCTGTTGAGTGTACACAGGCAACATAAATATTCATGAAAATGATAAGAAATGATAAACAACCTTTGACACATAATACATTTGTTCTCAACTAAATTTCATCATGCTCACATGCTTCCATTCAGACAGCTGTATGATGTCTATTTTGATCTACTAGATACTAAAAAGTGTGGAGAAGTTTCTCTTGTTGCCACTACGTATGTGCTTGTTTATAACTACTGCAGCTGCAGTAAAAAGACAGTGAAGTTGATAAGCTCGCTGTGACTTTCCCTGCTGTGTCCTTCTGTTTGTCTCCTATTGTCCTGAAGTGACATTTAGCCATTTGTACATGCTGTTTGTCTTCATACTGCAGCACAACAGCAGGCAGCCATCGTTGTAATATGAATATTAGACAGTCTCTAAATTGACATTACTGAGGAAATGTGCACAATGTGGACAGAGCAGACTAAGAAGATTTACATGGAAGGTACTGAATTCCAGAGGGGTGACTTTTAATACAACACACTGGGTTTATTGAAGCATATATTATGTCATCTTTGAAGTTTATTGTGTATTACATGAAGATGTATGTAGTTTGGGCTCCGTAGGATTGAAGTGTGGTTTTACTATTCAGTATGAACTATGGAATTAACAGAAATGTAGACATGTCAACTCCTGTAGCACAAGTGGAGTTGACAAGTCACATGTTATTCTTTCGCTCAATCTTACTTGGTGCGTAAACACAGACCAGTCAGGCCTAAACCACAGGATACATAGCTGCTGCAGGTAAAAGGGGTGATGGGTCTGACAAAACAAAAGAGAGTGACAGACACACGTTGCATGTGTGGATATACTTCACTTTAGATTTATTGATAGTATTAGTGTTTCAGTAGTTATAAAACTTTAATTACTAGCTGTTTTTGGTTTCCAGTGTGTAGATGTTTAAGGTTGAGCAACACTGTAGCAGGTGGATACATTCTCCTACAACCTGGTTGAAATAAGACTGGATAAACACTCTAACATATACTTGTGGAAGAAGTACAACCAAGTGGAGAATAAGAGAATAAACAATTAGGAATAATTTTTCCCTTTGCTTGAAATCTTTTTTATATTAACTTATTTTTCCTGGAATTATAAAGAAATATGTACTTAAAACCCAATATCAGGAACAGATTTTTTTTTAAATCAGCTATTCTGGTGTTTTGTCACATTTTTTACAAAGTCTTATACTAGTACTTATTATTTCGTGGAGATTATATGCAAAAAAATATTATTTTTATCATCAAGAAAAACAAAGTTATAGCAATGGTATGAATGCCAGTGTATTAATGATGCATAACACACAAAACCCTTGAATATACTGTATAAGAGAAGCGCTGTGGAATAACTGTCCACTGTAGTCACCTGTATATGCATCAACGGGTTAATACATAGGATGTAAATCTTTAGGGCAGCAAGAAAGGCCTTGTTGGCCCCACTGAGATCTTTCATATTCAACATTCTCTATCCATTTTAAATTTTCAAGTATTACGTAAGTACTTTTTTTTTTGCTGGAAGCCTTTACTGAAAGCCCAGCCTAAACTCAAATTCACTTCTTCTTCCCCCTTTTTCATTTCCATCTGACAGCAGAGTCTCCATTACTCTGCTCACATATGGTAGGTATTTACTGCACACAAAGCTGTCATTGGCACAAATACAGTGAACTCAATATTTTTATTATTTTTTATTTTTCAGTCAATGTGACGTAAAATTGTCACTTTTATGGAAGATTGTGATGGCACGCTGGTTGCCACTTCACAGAGTCACTTGCTAATAAGGACAAGCAAAACTGTCTTATTATTTGTATAACTTCTTCAGGCGTCTCTACCTCATGTTTGCAAGAAATTTATGGGCAGGTGTGAGAAACCAAGCAGGGAGCTTTTAGAACTATTAGCTATTAGAACTAGAGCTATTTTAGAAATAAGCAGTTTTATTGAACCCACAAAGATGAAAATAATTGTATATATATATATATATATATATATATATATATATATATATATAAAATTATTATTATTTATTTATTTATTTATTTATTTTTTCAGCCATGAACCATACAAGTGCTTAGTCAGAAGTGAACTCAGGCCAACACAAAGTAACACCAAAGAAAAAACATTTACTGAACACAAAGACAGAACTGGACATGTGCACATTTCCTGAGGGCAACATAATGCATATAATGCTTGTCTTTTGACAGATTTGTGGATAGGTGCAAGTGAGAAAAGCAGACATATTAAAAATAAAGTACTGTACTTGGATGAAAGATATATTGTTGGATATTGCATTTGTATGTGTGAGTTAATTATAAAATATGTTTGCTACAACAGTGGAACAGCACAACAGGAAAGAAGAAAAAAAAATAAGGACAAGCTGAATTATTGACTATGGTTTTCCTTGACTGATGATCTGGGTAGGGTCACTTTCATCGGCTGACATTCAGCTCCAGTATTCTCTACACCAGGGGTGGCCAACCTTGGTCCTCCAGAGCCACAATGTTTTAGAAATAGGCATCTTCTAGCACGCCTGATAGTCATTCTCATTCTCCAGCAGAACTTGATGATAGGCTGATCGTTATAATATAACAGTATAATCATTGTATATTGACATTAAGTGAACCATCGAGCTATCTCATTTCATTTCCCTTTTTTGTGATTTACTCTTACTGCTGTTTGTTGTTCATGATGCATCGTAGAAGAGAGCAAACATTTCTAGCAGTCAAACAGAAACATTCACTGGGTAAGAAAAATGAAAAATTTTGACAAGTGGGTCTCGAGCTGGTCCTGGCTCAATGTGGATGTGTCACACAAAAGTGATGTCAAAGGAATTTAGGAGGAAAATCTTTTGAAATTGTACCTTTTTAGATAGTCAAAACTGCCAGACTGTAAGGCAGTGGCAGTTTTTAAGAGCGAGATACACTTGTCAAAACATATTGTTGCATCAGACATCTTAAGCGAAAACCCTAGTGGCAAAAAAAGGTTAAATTCTCTTCTTTTCTGTTTAGTTCTTTTTTTTTTTTTTTGCAAAAAATCACAACAAAAATATCTGTAAGGCACTTAAATATAGGGAAAAAAAGGCTTGATCTGATATTTTCTTCTTTCTGATGTATTTTGAAGGAAATAGTCCCAAAAGATCACTGAGAAATAACATATTTTGAGATGATGTATAATTCAATGTGTTCTGTAAACTTTTAGTTTTTACCTTGTAGTGTGGACAATCTGACTTTGAAGATAATTTCGAGGTGGAAGCAGATGGTTAGGACTGAATCTGGCACCACAGACAAAGCTGCATTTTGTGTCTGTGCTTAACGCTCTCATCTGTTTCACTTTTCAGGGGAAGAGTTTTATGAGACATCTCCCTACGAGCCGATCCATTTCTCAGAGGAATTCCAACTCGCCTCCATCATCTCAGGTATAGCTACAGCCTTGAAGAGTTTGTTGTGTTGTACTCCTTTCTCATGTGTGCGAGGGCTTTTTTTTTTTCCCCAAGCAGCTTGAGCAGACTGACACACACTTATCAAGGTTGCAGCAGCAGAGAGTGATAGTCTGTGGGATGTGATGGGGATTACCAAGAGGAATGCAAATCTCCAATGCTCCCTTGGTGATTAAGATGAACTGAGCAGCTCCGTCCACTCACTGCGTCTGTGAATGAATGCGTGTCTTTGTAATTATTGTGTTTGCGAGACAGAGACAGTCAGTGTGACTGAAGCATTTCTACTGACAAAAACCCATTTTCTCTCCTAAATTTTTATGTTCCACAACACTTTTCTCATTATGCAAAGGTCAACAGAATAACCTTTCTTATTTTTTCATTATATATTTTAGTTGGACTGAGCCAAACCAGTCAATTTCCATATACATGTGGTGTATGTCTACCAGTGTATGTGTCAGTGGGTGAATAACACAACATAAACAAATGAAATGACTTGACAGAGTGTGTTAAAACATAATTTGAGTTGATTTAAGATCATCTGCTGCTGGCATTTTAAAGGGACATTTTACCATTTATTTTTACATTTTATTTAGGGATGTGTATTGGCAAGAATCTGGTGATATGATAGGAAAAGAGTACGAAAAACAGTAGGAAAACAATACGATATGTCACCATATATCATGCTACTGTTAAAAAGTTAGGTTTATTTATGTATTTATTTATTTTAACCCTTTGATGGATACTGTTCATTACAGTGGGCAGTTCTTCTACAGTTGTTCTCTTGTATATTCATGGGTTTTGTTGTTTCAGTTCTATATCAGTCAGTTCGTATCATTACTGTAACTTGGTTTTTAATACCTGATCTACATTAACATGTTTGTGTACTGTAAATAAATTACTTGTTGTTATTAGACTGTAATTAACAGACTTCTTAAACAAAACTGTATTAAGAAGGTTTTATTTCATAGTGTTCTGATACTTTGTTTTAAATACACGTTTATTTGCTTCAAAGCTTAAACACATTTTCTAGCTGAGTGGACATTTTTGTAATAAAAAATAGGTTCATTAAAAACATATCAATCACATTGCTTTTTTCATACCTAAAGAGGAATAAAAACACTTGATTAAGGTTCTCATTATTCATGCATCAAAGGGTTAAAATGTTTATTTCCTGGAATAATTGAATTACACCAGAAATATGCAGAAATACTAAAGACATTTTTATTTGATTACAACAGAATCTAATGTTATATCACAAAATATTCCTTTGTTACAATTTAAAAGATACTTTACAGACATTACAGATTAAGATCCTACACAAATGTTCATTTTCTATTAGTTCATAACTACCATTTCAACATAATTTTTGTGCAATCGCAGCAAATGAACTAACATCTACCTATTAGACAGTAAAAAGTGCTTTTCGGATGCTTAAAACAATATCTAATAAATGAACAGCATTAAATAATTAGATATAAGACATAAACAAGGAAGACAAACAAAAAATTTAAAAATACCAAAATATATCGATTTTTGAACTTTTCAATATTGATACAGTATAATAAAATTTAATATCATGACATATTGCAGAAGTGATATTGTTTTAACAGCCCTACTCATGGCGGGTACAACTCAGATTATGAAAAGAGATGTGTATGTTTCTAAAGTGAGAGGAAACAAGTGTCATGCTGCCACTGGGTGGGTTGAGTCAACAAATAAGATATATTTCCTTTTTATGTAATTTCTAGTGCACATTCAGATTGAGTATGTGTCTCTGTTTTGGGGCAATATTTACAGAACTACAATCTCCTAGAAAGAACAGAGTAATTTTGTGTTGTATTTATAAGTTTAGAATAGAATAGTGTACTTAAACCACTAGAAAGTCAAAATCTTTAAACATTTAGCAAATGAAATGAAATTCATGGTGATTTAGGGACTTCCTTTTTAATTTGTCATGTGGTTTCTCTACTGCCCCACCCACTAAGGAGACTAGTAAGACCAGGAAAGTCCATTTATATAATGCATTTCATACAAAACAGCAATTTAATGAAGATAAGATAATCCTTTATTAGTTAGAATGAGGAGCTTAATTTATAGTAAAAAGAACAAAATACAATATTAATAAGGAATATAAGAAATATAGAAAATAGGATATGTACAAATGACCAACTTTTACATGAATAAATGAAAGATCCAGAAGGGAATAAGAACAAAGTGCTTAAATAACATATAATACAGTAGCAAGAGAGTGTAGGATGAATCAAATCATATATAATAAAATAAAATAAAATAAATAAAATAAATCTGTGTTAAAATACACACAAAAAATACATATATAACAGAAGTTACAGTCCTGCAGATGAGCAGGTGATTCAGTTCTTTCATTGAAATGGAAGGAGTGAATGTAATTTTACAGATTTTGACAGATTCTTTGGTCCCAATGAATACATTTATTACAAGTCTCATATCTTTTGAACATCCTGATATTAAAATTATATATTTTTTTGAGCTAGAGAAAATTCTTTGAGGTCCATTTTTTCCCCCAGCAATGAAATCTGGGAAAATAAATGAAATGATAATTATATCCCTGAGCAGAATGTTTTTGGTCAGACCACACTGCCGCCTCCTCTACTGCCCCAATAGCCTTCATGTGAATATGGTAACTTGAAAGATATTTTGTTTAGTAATTCCATGTTTTATATCAACGAATATCAGGGAGAGGAATAACTGGTTTGATTTTGGATGATTTATCATTTCTAGATTGTCCACAAGAGGCTCCTGAACAGTTAGAAAATTACAAAACACTATTTTGGTCATATCTAAAACAATTTATCTGATTGATTTCAAATCAGGTGCAAATAAAAGGTCATGACCTGGAGATGCCTCATGTCATGTTGTCATTAAGGACTGGGGCATTCAGGGATGTACCCCTAGCTGTTGCTTCTGACTGCGTAAGCATACTTTTGATAAGGTAATGATATATTAGCTTGCTATTATTATATTTAGATTTTATTCAGATAATTCCAAACATGATACGTTGTTTTCTGATCTGTGAACAGAATCATATAACAAATGAGCCATGTGCCAAACAGAAGAAAGATGAGGCTGAACCAACAAAGTAGTGTTAAAAATGGCTAGGAAGTGAAAGCTACAGCATGTATAAGAATCCAGCCTATGTATATTTGGTTTATTGTAATATATATTATATTCTAACTTAAGGTAAGAGGCTATTTTAGCATTCTGAACTGTGATGACAGAACCATATACAGAACTGTATATGGTTCTGTAAGCCTAGTGGTTGTTGTTGTCTTGTTTGTGTGCATGTGTGTGTTCCTGTGTATGCACATGTGATAGGTATCTTGCTAAAATCTCTGTGTTGTAGGTGAAAATGGTTTGAGAAACTCATGAGAAACGTTGCCGCCGCTTTCAAGGTGGAAAACGGCATTTCTCTAATTAACCCCAATACAAATTAGGCTTAATAAACAGAATTCATACACAACTCCCAGGTCAAAATAATAGCAGAAAATATACCAAATCAATATGACTACTCAATACATTACCACTTTGCCGGTTGTTGACCGTAAAAGATACATACAAAAGCTTAAAGCTGTCATTCCATCGTTTGTTTAAAACACAACAGTGTTTAACACAAACTCTTTCAGAGCCTCAGATGGTTCTTTATTGCACCAGTATCCATGAACTACTCCTTTCTAACATCCACCTGCATATAACACACTAATCCCCACACTCTCAGCCTCTTTCAGACTTTGTGGCTGTTTCCAGAATCATGCAGGCACCACGCATACCGCCACCATATTATCTTGTATGTTTGAATAAACAGCTGAGTTAGTTGTGTGTTATGTGCCAACCAACAGAGCTGGATGTTAAGGGTTTTTCCTTAGCAATGCTAGTCAATGAAGTTGTTTACTGTTTGTACCTAAGTAAAATGCAAAGTTGCTGCGCAGGGATGGCGAATATCCCCACAGAGTGAAACTCAGACTGAAGTTGTACATTAAGCCACATTGATCCATTTACAGCATGTTTTCAACCCTTCCTACCACATCCATTCAGGAGACAGGAAGTAAATAGACTGTACTTATATACATTTTATACACCAATGGGTGCCCAAAGCCCTTTACAATTCCTCACATTCACACACACACTCATACACCAGTAGACGGCTGCTGCCGATACACAGGCGCTGCCTGACCCTATTGGGAGCAACTTAGGGTTCAGTGTCTTGCCCAAGGACACTTCGACATGTGGACAGCCAGAACTGGGATGCGAACCGCCGACCCTTCGATCATTGGATGACCCGCTCTACCAACTAACCTACATCCCTAAGTGACACATGCCATATCATTAGTACACTGCACAATATTTGTAAAATATGTTCTTGTATGCAGCTCATAACCTCATAAATGCATAAAGTCTTCTCACACATATTCAACGAAATGCAGTGCTTGACTGCCCAACAATGTCTGGTTAAAGACACATTTTCTGTCTGCAAATAGTTAAATTCCAAATCCCCTGTTGTTGTAAAGACACACAAACACAAGCACATTCATTCCCACACATCAAGCTCCATATTCACAAATACTCTGTCACGCGTAGCCTTTCCCTCCAATCAATTTGAGACACTCCTGTCTGAAACATCCTTTAATGTTTCACTCCTCTTTCTTGTGCCACTGCTATTTAACACACTGCTATATTATCCTCTTATCTCTCATTCCCGCCATCTGCCCCCCTGCTCTCCTTTTCTTTCTGTTCTGTCGCTTTGCTTTTTATCTACTCTGAGCTTTCGAAGACTTTCTGAGTGTGGATCTTCACTCCATGCCTTCAGATTCCAGTAGACAGGTGATTTGAGACAGATATACACTTTACCAATCAACAGTGACTGTTCAAATGAATGCAAATGAATTTTGTGTACACATAGCCACAAGTCACACATGTGCATATGAGTGGAAAATTATGCTATATTTCCTACTACTCCTCCTATTTCTTACTGGTCATATATTAGAAATAACTGAACTATTACACACTACATGCACTGTTGCATTGTACGCTTGTATGTGTGTATATGTGTGTGCATGAGACACAGAGATAGGCAGAGAAAGAAAGAAAGCTCTTTTGAAGTTGCATTGGTCGCAGCTTTCCTGCTTTGACCATGTTTATACTTGTGTTGTGTTAATCTGAAAGAGCAGAACCCAATTTACAGAGCTTCGAGTCTATTTCACAGCTGTTTGACCACATATATACACACACACACACACATGCACGCACACACACAGACACGCACACACACGCGCATACACACACATGTATACACACACACACACACACACACATACGCACAGATATGCACACACAAAGTGTAAATGACGATGTACTGCTCGGGGCTTCTGACATTTAAACACTCCTTAGAAACATGTGTAGAGCAAACCCAGACTCAGACACAGTGAGTGTATTTTTTGCAGGTCTAAAGTAGTATGTCCAATCACCAGATTACTGATAAAGTGAGAGAGAGAGTGGGAAAATTACTGAAATTATTTGGGCTCAAAGTCAGGCGTAGCTGTGGTATAATATCGAAAATCAAGTGCATTTTCTGAATTTAGTTCAAAAAGATTGTAACTAATTCATTCTAAATCACCAAAACTGTGCCTTAATTTGAGTAATATGGGACATATGCTGTTGTCCAGAAAGTTGGAATAAAATATTTTTTTATCTCTTCTAACTAAGTGTATTTGGGACTCAGTGTGTAATCATTGAAACTGGTCAAAGGTGAAAAGTGATGTTTATAAATAGGAACCATCCACCATCGGAAGCAAAGGCTAGGGGTACCGTATATTCCCAAATGCCTCCAATTGTTAATGATGGCATGACATGAGATATCCCCAGGTCATGACCTTTCATTTCTACTTGATTTAAAGTCAATCAGACAAATAGTTCCAGAGATATGAACAAAAGAGTGTTTAGTGATTTTAAACTTTTGAACACCCCCCCCGTGAGCAATATAGAAATGGTAAATCACCCAAAACCAAATGAATTTTCACTGTCCATGATCTGTTAATATGGAAAATATGGAATTTGTAAACCCAATACTTTTCAAGTTACCACATTAACACAAGGGATAACCAAAGGTGGCAGAGCTAGTGGCGGCATTTGGACCAAAAACATAATATTCCTGAAACTCCATTTGGAGATACAATAGGCCTATGTCACACTTCCTGATTCTAGGGCATGAAGCAGGGTATGTCTCCGTGTACAGGTTAACAATATATAGTGTACTGGGTTGCTAATGTCTAAAGACAGCCGTACTTAATTTTTATTGATTTTCCAAAACACAAATTGCTCCACAAGTCTTTGGTGAAGCTGATTAGGAGGAGGAGGGGGCCTTGGTTTAATATTATGTGTTGGTAGTCTGCACTTTGATGGCCAGAGCCCAAATAACTCAAAAGTGGGAGCAAGAGGCAAAAAACTTGTACCGGCTTTTTGGCCTCTCTGACTAACAGAAGTAAAACAATGTCTAATGAAACATTCATTATTCATATTAGTTATTCATATTAATCTGATCATTGCATTGGAAAAAAAAACACATTTACAAACGTAAGTTCAAACAGAAGAACTTCTTTTATTGCTTCTCAGTCAGGTCGAACCGTACACCCACTCAGTTGAGGGTTGTAAAGACACATGATTTTCAATTGGCCCATACATATTTCTTATGTGCTGTTAGAGCCTTTTAGGGCTAAAGTCAAATAAAAAGTTTTTTAAGCAACTTATAATAATGGATTAGATTTACATAGTACTTTTCTATTAATGCACACTCAAAGCACAAACACGTTATAGCTAGACGAGTTTAATCACATAACTAATCAGCCTCAAAAGTTATTCAAACAAGTATGGGCCACAAGACTATGTGGCCCATAGTCTAAATTATGAGTTTATTTTATCAGACAGCAAGTGATTAGCTACCATTAGTGATAAGCTACCATTAGTGATAAGCTACCATTAGTGATTAGCTACCATTAGCAATTAGCTACTGCCTCATAAGTTAGCGGGATGCACAAAACACCTCTATAACTGAAGATACAATTCTATCAGAAAAACTCATATCCTTCTTCCAGCTTTGGTGTTTTCAATGTTGAGCCCATTTAAAGTGGCACCATATCATCTGGTCCAAGTTTTGGAAGCTGACAGAGAAATGTTTTTCAGAACTGACGAGAAGTCACTATGGAGTGGAAATGACAGCACACTGTCCAACCTTCTACTTTTGGTTATCAAAATGAATATGGTACAGGCCTGTCTGTCTTCCAACTTTACCGACAAACATATGACCTAGTTAAAGCAAATGATGAAGATCATATTTAATATTAATATGTTATTTTTGAAATCACTGTCCTATTGTGAAGACTGACACCATGTTGTATGTTAATTGCACCACCTGCTTATCATGACTCATTTCTATTAGTAACATGCAGAAGGTAGGCTACATATCAACACAAAATAGTCAATAGGAGGGTAATGATAACAGTAACAGGTAGCAAAGGTAGTTGAAAAACTAAAACAAAAAACATATTTTAACCCCAATGATCCTTGAACTGAATGTGGACCTGTGCTGTCTTTCAGTCTGAAGGACTTCTGGGATTGGTTGCTATATCTTTCAGGAATGTTGTCCAGGTGAATGGTGAATCTCCTCGTATTTGCACATAATTCTATTTATCTCATTTTATTTATTTCATTTTATTTTATCTTATTCTATTCTGTTTTTATTGCATGCCAGTTGGTTTATCTTGTTTCATTTTGTTAGCTTTTACACGGGGGTTGCACTGAAAATTTCACTGACGTGCAAATGCTCAGTGACAATAAAGACATCTTGAATCTTGAAATAGTGTTCAGTATATTACTTTGCATTGCATTTCATTCAGATTACTTCTGTATGCACTTGCAATGTCTATCTTGCTTCAATCAGCAGTGAATTCAACAATAAATACTGATGTATCACCTTCACTGACAGCCTTAACAGGGGTATCACCACTTTTGATAGAGGGCATGGTGCTCAATTTTCACAATTTCTGTGCATACGTAGTTTTACCCTTTGATAAAAATGACCAAGTGTCGTTCAGAGATATAAGACACAGATGTAATGTGTTAGGTTTCATTCAGACTGCAAGAAAATGTGGCCCGTATGAAATATTTTCACTCCTATGTGTCTGATCAGATGCAGATCTGATCAGCATGAACCCTCAGATCTGGGTGTGAATGACTAATTATGAGTCTGATATATGTGTGTGTGCTGCTTTAGTTAATTTGGCTTTAAGAGCTGGGGGGTAGAGAGGGTTCTTATTGGTCAGAACGCAAAAGTGATGTCTTGATATCTACCAGAAGAAAACAATCATGTCTAGTTCCTGTTTCTTTTCCTTTTAACTGGCAACATGGAAGACCAGATACTAGGTGTGATATTTTTGTAATAATTATGAGGCAGCAGCTAGCCCAAATCAACATGCTAATTCATGTTGATTGTCTGAAGAAAACAATGCTGAAGAACTAAAGATGACAGGTCACTTCCCACAACAATCCCAGAAGTAACAGAGCATGTGCATCATAGCTACAGAACAAGACAAGGAGCATGTACAGAATGACAGGAATAACATTAAAGATGAATAAAGTGTTTCCATGTTAGGGAAATTATTTAATTTGGAATTAAAAGTGGAATAAACCAGTAACTTTCTTTCTGAATTAAGTTTAATTCCATGACAGGGGCTTTGCCATGTATTTGTTGATAATATCTAGTTTAAATTTGGATATACGAATATATTACTATGGTACTACAGTAATATAGAATATTATTGACATTCAAATCGAATAGTAATTGTTATACAGAGATCTTTAGAAATATCGATTGGGTGCAGGAGTATAGAAGTTTTTACTTGTTCCTACCCCTTTTGAGCGTGTTTCATTTCATTTATTTATATGCAGGGCTCTACCCAGATAGCAGTTTAAGGGTGCAGCACCTCCTTACCACAATCTGAGCACCTCCTTGCTGGTTTTCAACTCTCCGGTGTTGTGCTAGCAAACTCTTGTGAGTGCCGTCAGCTGGAATACAGCTGGAAAAATAGTGACTTTATCATTTTAAAGATCACTTTCTGTGTAAAATCTTCCATAAACAACAATGTATGGAGGCTGAGAAGGTGTATATATATATATATATATATATATATATATATATATATATACAGTTTATCAAAAAAAAAACACAAGGGGGTGTTTTTTCTCTCCTTTCTTTAATTTCCTGTGCTGTGACTGGCTCTGGGTCGGCCAGGAAGGGGTCAGGGGGTGAAGGTGGCTCACGACTCTGGCTTTACAGTGCCCTCCACCTGGACTTTGCCACAGGGAGAATATGGTGTGCACTCTTCACCACCACAATGCAAGCGGCACTCACAAACTCGCTAAGATTTCCCACCTGTTCCTTTTTGATATCAGGCCCTTTCATTGTTGAACAAACTCATCTCACATATTCTTACACTTCCTCACACACAAATCCATGAGCTCATGTACAAAAAACAAGAAGGAAAAGTAGGGAAGCGGAAGTGCGTGTAGAGGGGATATAGAATGGATCAATCAGAGGTCTCTTTTCTGCTCTTCTCTGATTCACTGTTTGCTGTGGTTCACATTTTTTGGGAGATACACGCAAGTCTCTGTGATGTTGCAGATGACTTGGCTGCGAAGCATAAATCTAACCTAATGGTGATACATGTATGTATATATATATATATATATATATATATATATATATATATATATATATATATATATATATATATATATTGTTTACTGTGTATCATTATTACTGATATTTTTGTGGTTAATTTTGTTTTGATTTCAGTGTCTACATGAAGATTTCAATCAATCAAACTTAGACAAGTCATTAGTAGGTGTTTGCATGGTCATCTTAAATTGGAATGAACTTTTATTTTAAATTACATTACAGGAATAAAAACTCTCATTTAAATAAGTCCATTGCTGCAAACCTGGTTAAAAGGAAGTTATGAGTATGTTGCCAGTTTAGAACAAGTCTTTGAAATGTCAGGGTGTGGTGGTCGTCATAGCTTTGTTCTAAATTCACCCCTAGTTACAACAAATCACTCTCACTTGATAATGGCACTCATCACTCCTCTCGTCTAAATAAATGGCTCTTGTCTTTCATTTTTCTATCTCTTCACCACCTTTATCTCATCAAATCTGTATTCATTAGATCCCTCTGTGTGTTTTCAGCCTTGGTGCACAAATGACATTGTCCTGAATATCTTTCTCTGCACACTTGTCCAAGTAGGAAATGAAAGTCAGTCTGTATGTAGTTCTGAGAGCATCTTACTGGAAACTTCTTTTTTTTCTCTCCTACTCAGATATGATCAACGGAGTATCTGTGAGATCGCTGTATTTCAAAGTAGAGAGGAGACAAGGGCAGAGGGGAGGAGACAAAGGAAGAGGAGAGGAGAAAAGGAAATGTGAGACAAGAGCCTGGAAAAAAAAATAAAAAAAATAGAGAAGGGCAGGTTTGAGGGAAGCAAAAAGGATAGCTCAGCATATAATCTAACCACAGGGGACTACACATGGAGACACTTCATACTGACACAGCTTAATTTATTTGAGTGTGTGCTCATTTGCTTTGGGTTTGAGATGTTATACTTTAGATTCCATATTATAACTATATATATTTCCTTGTCTTCATTACAGTGATGTCAAGCATTTCGGGGGATTAATTATTTGACCATTTCTCAATATATATTCTTGATTGTTCTTCCATTCTCATTAAATGTCATTAGTTGCGGTGCATGTACTGTTGTGCTTGTCTGCCAATTCAAACCAGGGATGCACTGGTTGGTGACAGATGAAGACTTGTTTATTCTTTATTGAGGATCCCTATTAGCAGCTGCACAAAAAACCAGGCTCGTCTTCTTGGGGTCCTCGGCTGGGGAATATTCCAAGCTATATTTCATACTATTGATTGCTAAGATGGCTTCTGTGAAAACTTTATTCATGAATGTGTTTGATCAGATATGACGATGAACGAGAGGCAAAATTCATCACGCTGAAAACTATTAGACTGAAAAAGACTTGACCTTCATGATCAACGCCCAAGTTCAATGTTGACCAAATATTTTAAATACATTTTTTGTTGGCAGTCTAGCATCGCCAATTCTTGATGGATCATTCTGAAATTGGAAGTGTACAAGGAGATGGATACAAGTAAGAAAAGGACCAAATTTCAGTTAAATTTGGGTGTTTGTTTGTTTGTTTGACTATTTGCACTCTAGTGTCACTAATTCTTGATGGATCGTTGTGAAATTTGGCATGGACAAGGAGACGGATAACAGAATGAACTGAACCCAATTTCACCTGAATCAACTCAATACTTCCAGTCTGATGGCATTTTGAATTTGTGTGTGCGTACACATTTCCGCTGTTCGCACTCTAGCATCACCAATTCTTGACAGATCGTTCTGAAATTTGGCATGTACACGTAAAACCATACAAAGAAGAAACCAACCAAATGTCAGCCAATTTGGTCAAGTGTTGTGCTATGCATGACATTTCATTAATTTCATTTCTTTTGTGATTAATCTAAAGTCATCCATAGGAACTCTGTCATTAATCTCATAATGGCAGCACTAGTAAATAGTTGTAGAAAATGTATTGAAATCAAATTGAGAGAGATTGTGGTGAGTTGAAAGAAATATGTTAGGTAGCCAATGGCACAAATACAGCAGAGACGTAGTATGCAACCATTTGCACCAAGTGGTGCCTGGCATAAAAACCCACCCGATTTGCACACATTTGACGTGATTTGCCCTATCTCTTATCATTGTAAACACACATTTTGGTGACTGTGACCTTTGACCTACATTCACCAAAATTGAATATGATATATTCTGAATCATCCTGACCCTCTCCTGAAAATGTCATGGAAATTGGCCCAGTAGTTTTTTTTGCATAAACATGGGGGGGGGGGGGGGGGGGGGGGGGGGGGGGGGGTGTAACCACATAACTGTAACTGTTTAATTGTTTGTGCAATTTGAACAATTCCAATAGGTCACAAAACCTGACATGTAGTACTTTATATGTTTTATCGGGTCATTACAATAATTTCAGTCATGCCTGGACTTGAAGCTGTAGAAGAAGCCATTTTAGCAGTATTATAACAGATAGTAAAGTGTAAATGACTGCTAGATTGGAAAGTGCTAAGTGCACTGGAAGATTGGTCAAAAGGACTCTCACCATATTTTTTTCAGCTTTTTATCATCAATATAAGAAAAAAGTTCAGACAGACCACTTTAAGCTTAGGGTTTAAAGGATTATAATGACAAAGAGCTGACATCAGGGGGAAAACATACACACCTTCTTTTCATTTCTCTCTACTCTCATTTCAAACCAAAATCTTAAATATAAAGGCATGGAAATTCATGGAAAAGTAGAGCCACATTTTTAGGCTTGTCTTGAGAGCCAGACTAGAACTGTAGAGTCACATCCAGGTCACATCTGACATAATCTGATCAATGACTGGTTGTCAGAGCTGTCAATCACATTTTTAATCCCCTATACCTGTCTGAAAACACCTGTAATCAATCAAAATCTATGTCAGCAGCTCTACTTGCATGGAACTAGCACTTACATGTGGACATAATTTGGTGGGATATGGTTGAGGATGATGAAGGATCCACTGGTGATATGAAATTAAAATTTTAAAAATGTTTCAGGATGAAATCCAAGAGCTTCGTGTTGCGACATAGCAAGAATGTTCACTGATAGAGTAAATTTAAATCTGTCAGCAGAGTGACATCTGAAAGGATCAATGGATGACATGATGACAGCTGCAGTAAAGAACATTATTCTGTCTTTCAACAAGTCTCTATAAGTAGTGAATCTGCAGACATCACAAATGGCTAATAACGTCTGTAAATTGAAGAAAAAAATCTAATCCGATTTTGTCGGGGAGATTTCATCATCATCATCAGTCCTCAAATTATACTAGTTCTATGCAAATAGGACTAAAAAGTAGATTTTCTGCATACTGAAGAGGTTATCACAGACCACATATTTAGAACCATCAACAACAGCTACAAGGGAATAAACATCGGAGGGTACAGAATCAATAACTTGCAGTATGCTGATGGCACTACAAAGAAGACCTCCAGGAAATTGTGGATAGAGTCAATGAGGCAGGAACGTCTTACCACATGAAAATCAATTCAAAGAAGACCAAGTCAATGGTGATCAGCATTGGATCTTAATTGGAGACCCTACTCCAATTAAGATCAAAATGGATAGAGCAGAAAGTCAACAAGTACCAAATTTCACATCTTGGATGGAAAATTACTGAACATAGGAGTGAAGAAGAAATTACATTGAGAATTGGAAGATCAGCCTTCTCAAAAATGTACAGTATCTTGACACTTCTTACCCTGAAAACCAGTCTCAGAATATTACAGTGTTACATTTGATCAACATTAACATACAGAGTAGAGACATGGATGACATCCAAGACCGTGAAGGAATGCCTACGTGCCTTAGAAATGTGGTGTTATAGAAGGATGCTTCACTTCAAGGGGACAGATAGAATCACCCATGAAAAATTGCTGAGGCCAGTAAATACAGTATCCAAGAAAGAGTGTCTCGAATCCTTGTTTATTTTGTCCATATAGTCTATAAAGAAGGCCTGCAGAGAAAATAACTGGACGGAAAAGTCACTGGAGCAGCCTCACCTATAGAGGCAATATGGAGGGCGAATAACAGAAACAACTGGCAGGATGTGGCATCCAACCCTCTAAATTAGACAGAACCTTAGAGAGAAGATGTTACAGTTATAAAGTATGAAAATAAAAATACATTATAGGATAATTAGCATATATTGGTATAAAGACATATAATATTTACATAGCTTTTCTTTTTAATATATGAATAGAAAGTTGCTGTCTAAAGAATCCTAATATTCACAATTACAAATTTCTAGTGCTTAATTGCTTTGAAGGGGTTTTCACCTCACCCACCCCCCACCACCATAGAAAAGGGGAAAAAATATTTCCTTTATGTAATTTCCCTGATATATGCACTCATTTCATTTGAGCTCAGTGTTAGAGTTTCAACACATTTAGCTGTTGTTTACCATTGCATTAGTTCCAGTCTTCATTCAGCTCTCCTGCTGACAACGTTACGTTATCATCAGGAGTTAATGTTTTTATCATATTACATGTATCCTGTCTGGAGCACTTGTCTGCATGTACAGTAAATGCACTTTGAGCACCATGAAGGTGGAAAGGCGCTATATAAGTGTAGTCCATTTACCATGACAGTTGTTGTTAGCTGCTTGTGTTTTTGACCTGTGTTACTGTCTTGTGTCACTGTTAAGTACTTCATTGTTTTGTGTTTGCTTTTATGTCACTTTTACCTGCAACCAAATCTACCCTCGGGTACAAATAAAGTTACCTTACCTTACAGCCGACAAGCACAGGAGGACAGGCTGTGACCAAAGTTGGCTGTCAAACACGAAGTACTCATCCTGAGTCACTAGACCCATTTTTATTTATTAATGTTGGCTGTAAAAAGAAATAAACAATCTGCACTTAATTCGACTCAATGCTGAGTTGTTGCATCCAATCTGAAAGAACAGACTGAAAATAACAATATAACTGTCTTTCTTTCTTTCTTTCTTTCTTTCTTTCTTTCTTTCTTTCTTTCTTTCTTTCTTTCTTTCTTTCTTTCTTTCTTTCTTTCTTTCTTTCTTTCTTTTTCTTTCTTTCTGTCTGTCTGTCTCTACATCTGCAAATTAAATCTTCACCTAGTCAGATATCCATTAATCTTTTCAGAAATTCCAATCCAAAAATACTCCTGACTGTCACTGATTGTAGATGCTTGTCAGTGATGCCCTGGCAATTCTATCATTATTATTTTTTTATCCAATACAGTTGCATGACTTTCTGTTCCTGTTTGAGGACATCGTTCTCATTCCCAGGATAATGGAAGTAGATGAAGTGGAAAATAAGTCCGACCAAAATGTTTAATTTTGACATTAATGAGATATATTAGGATTAGCATCATGATGAGGATTAGGAGTAAGACTCACAATATCATTCACTTGGTTAATATGATCCAGTTAGACAACTTCATGTTTGCAGTTTTACTGAATTATTCAAGAGTTTATACATTTGGTATCATTGAAACAAACTTTATTTGCATTAGTACTGCTTGGAAATAATACATATTAGATCAAGTATCTTGCTCTGACAACTTGTCTTCATTTGCACAAGATGAAGGTTAAAAACCAAGTTACATTTGTGGAATAAAAATGAGACAGACGCTGAGGTAAATACAATGTACACTTTTACAGATTGTAACCAGTACTCTCTTTACAGCTAATCACCACATTGCATTTTGGGTAGCAGAGTCGATTCTGCTACATCTACTCCTTTTAGCTAAGTACATCGACCACGTATGTGTCTCTGGAACTCTTTCATATTGAAAATTCTTATGGTTTATTTTATCCAAATGCATTTCTATCTGAACTCCTTTTAAAAACTGAAATAATCAGATTACATTTCTCTCTTAAACCATGTTACACCTGTAACAGAAAATAAACATTAACATCTCATTCACATTTCGGTCATTGTTTTGTTTTCTTTCTTTTTTTCCTTTGTCCTTTTTGTCTCTGGAGAAAATCTCTGGAGCCTTTGAAACTCTTCCTGTCTTGCTGGTGTTTACAGAGAGATTATCAGTGGCTCTCAAGTGAAGTCTGTTCTCCTTTAGAACCTCCTTGTCACTTTCCACCAAGTATGATCTTGGCATGTTTGCAGTCCCAAGCACAGTCTCTGGAGTTTTCTCTGTGGTGTTCCACACCTTTTGTACTGCGTTGAGTTCTGGAACTGGTCTGGCCCGGTGATGAAGATTAGAGTGTGATGCCTGTTTGTCCCTTGTTTGTCCTCCTTGCGGAAAGCCTCAAAGTCAGTCCATTTTGGGGTGATCTGACCTGAAGACTGTGGGAGGGATGTACACAGGTGTCTTCCCATAAGTAGCTGTGGAGGTGAGTATCTATGTTCCAATGGTGTGGTCCTGTACACTAGGAGTGTTCTGTTTTTGTTAGTGTCCTTTTTCCACAGACCTTTGAGTGTCTGCACAGCACATACAGCCTTGTCATTTGCTTGTGGGTAGCAAGGGCTGCTGGTGTCATGTGCAAAGCAGGCCTTTTTCATGATTGTGTCTGAAGAAAACCGGATACCACAATCTCTGGGTATTCATGATGTGCGAAAGCATCCTTCACAGTACGAAAGGTGGCTTCAGATGATGTGGTCTGGAGCTCTGTGACCTCTATGTATCTTGAAAAACGACGAGAAAGTAGATCTTGTTTGCCCACTCATATATCTCCATTCCAACCTTTTCTAGGGCCTGTCAGGGACACGTGACAGGCCCTGTGTAGCGTTCTGTGCCTCTGACACATTTCACACCTGTCTACACTCTCTTTGATTTGTGTGGAGATACCTGACTACCACACAGAAACTTGAGCTCTGGCCGGGCATTTGAAGTTTGCTTATTAATTCATCTTAGAGTGTCTGGGGAATGACTATTCTCTCCCCTCTCATCAGAAGCCCCCTTACAACATGTAGCTCTGCTCTGACTTGCCAGTAGGGTGCAATGTTGGAACTCACCCTGTGTTTCTGTGACGACGTTGTTTGACAGTAGTGAGTCACTGTTTTGTATGCGTCCCTTTGCTGTACCTGCTTGATTTCTGCCAGCCATGAGTCTGTAACCAGTAGCGAAGACACAACAGCATCCACAAACACCTGGACTTCCTTTTCAAGTAGCAGTGCCAATGGAGGGTCACTCAGTGGAGCTCTGTACAACATATTGGCAGTGATGAGGTTTTTGCCTGGCACATGAACAATGTCGGGGTCATACCTGAAGAAATCTCAGGACTCTGGGGGGCGGTCGTCTAAACCTCAGCTGTTCAACAGAGGGACCAGGGGCTTATGGTCTGTCTGCAGAGTGAAGTGCAGTCCTAGTGGGTGTGAGGTCAGTCTCTCACATGCTCACGTCGCAGCCAGCGCCTCTTTTGCAATTTGCGCATAGCACTTCTCTGTGTCTGACATTCCCCTTGAGATGAATGTGACAGGTTGCCAGGACCCATCTGCTTGTTATTGTGCAGGGACAACACCTATTCTGTATGGTGATGCATCTGCAACCGCTTTTGTCTCTGCTGTGTTTGTATACTGAGCAAGCACTTTTGGTGAAGTCCCTTTTTCAACTTTTCAAAGCAGTACACATTCCAGACCTACAGTACTTGTTTTTCTATCTCAGCAGTTCATTGAGTAGCAGTGTGATGGTGGCCATCTGAGGTACAAACTTGGAGAGGTAGTTTGCCAAAACCATTAGACATCTCATATCCTCCACCCTTGTAGGCTCAGGCATATGCAGGGTAGCCTTCACCTTGTCTCGGTCTTGCTCAATTCCTTTTGAGGACAAAAAGACACGATGAGTGTCTTTTTGTGTTTTACGTTTTGAAATGGCTAGCTAGCTCCCTGTTTCTTAACTGCATTTCCCCTTCACCAACTTGTGCAGCTTCACTGGATTCTCCCCACTTTTGTGTACATCCTGAAATCCAGCGTTTCTTGCAGGTATATCCTGTCTTTCATCATTCAACGACTTAGGTCATCACCTAACTCCTTCGAGGAGATGTGTTTCCTTTGCCACTTTCTGACACCATGTATAATAAAGATGAGACAGATGCAGACGTAAGTACAGTGTACACTTTTACTAATCGGAACCTGAACTCCTTTACAGCCAAACACCACATTGCATTCTGGGTAGCATAGTCTGCCCCCCTACAGCATTATGTTATCCTTTTGAGTGCAATATTTGCATGGATTTCACAGCTTTATGCTTTAAGTTAGAACATGCTTGAAACAAACGAGCCTGAACTTTGCATGTATTCCAAATGATCAATCCCAAAGGCAATCTGAATCTTACAAATCAGGATGATAGTGGCGCACAGTCTTTCTTCAAAGGCATTTTTGATTTTGTATTCAGTTTTAGCCTCTGGACACAGCAGTAATGTCCTCAATAACAGTATGGGAATTTGGATTTGTTTAATCTAGTGAATGTACATTATATGGTTACACAAACACTGCATTTATTTGGTCTTTTGCAGACTAGCATTGCTTTCCATTGTTCTAGGATGAGTAAAAAGTAGATTAAAACAGAAATAAAGGATATGTTGCCTTTCCTGTTGTTACAAATGGGGAGGAAACTGCATAACAAGGTAACATAGTGCATATATAGAGATACAATATAATGGCTATTTTTGCAAAGTAAATGCACATCTGTATGTGTTGGAGCTAGTTTGACTCATCAATGTCTGACAAGAACATAGCATGTATGAGTGTAGATACTGTATATTATATAGTGGAAGATTATTACAACACGTGGCATATTTAATCAGTTCCATCTGTTTGAAATTGGCCATTGAAATACCTATAAAACAAAGAAACTAGCTACATAGTCATTATTGTTGTTCTATAAACCCTGGAATAAAGCCATCAAATAAGATGTAGATCATTTACCTGATTAAAGAAACAATTCAAACAATTAAAATCCTATATGAGACCAATATTTGCTGTGTGGTTAAAATCATTAAATAAATAATAAAGTTAAAAGTGGATAAAACTGTAGGACTCACTTCATCTGAATCACTATTTATTGTGCTCGGATCAACCATCTACTATAATTATAACCTTTATTTAACCAGGAAATAAACATGTATTGCATTTGGTAGGTTGGGGCAGACCAGCACTCGTGAAAGTGAAAGTCAAGTCTAGTTCTCATTTGGGTAATTTGGGGAGAGGGTAATCTGCCTTGGTGGAGTCTGCACTCTCCCAATGCTTTTCTAATCTGTTTATTTGTCTGTTTGTCTGACTGTTAGCAAGATAACTCAAAACGTTATGGACAGATTTGGCTGTACTGTGATTTGCAGATAATTTTCATACCGGCACAAGGAACAAATTATTAAATTTTGGTCATGAACGGTGGAGGTGTGTGTGTGTGCGTGCGTGCGTATGTGTGTGTGTGTGTGTGTGTGTGATTTGGAGAAAGATACTGTATCTCAAAAAGTTATAGATAGACTTGGCTGAAATTTTTATGAACTATTGATACTGGCACAAGGAAAAAGTGATAAACATTTGGTAGTGATTAGTGGAGGGGGGCACACGTGTCTTTCATTCGGTAGGTCATTTGGGGGGGGCATGCTAATCTGCCTTGGCAGAGACTGCGCTCTCCGAGTGCTTTTCAAATTGTCATTCCAACAAATGTAGACCACCAAATAAGATGGAAGCAGACTGACGGTACATTTATAAATAAAAGAATACCAACGTTTCAGTCTTTGTGTAAATGCATGTGTCTGCATGTTTCATGAACATTATGAAATGAAATCATGTTTTGGAAGCAAAAAAGGTCAATATTTTCACATGTGACTGATGTTCTAGTATTTTGGCCATCACTGTATAACCCAGATGGAGTTCAAACCAAGTGTTTCCTTCATTGCATACATTTGTCCATGTTAGTTTTACATTCATGATTGAATTTGGAATGGGATTTGTGCATCTTTATGTCACTATCTTCATCTGCTGCATCAGGCTTTAGGTTGTCTGTTGTGAAGTATTATAGTTTTGTACTTTTTCTGTCTTCTGTTCAGGTTTTACACATTTAAATTTCATCATAATCAAATTGCAGTCAGAAAATCTGCACAAAATGAGGTGGGTGTGAAAGAGCCTTAAGAGGGAAGTTCAGAGATACTTATCTTTCTTTGCAACCTTCAGAAAGAAACTTGAAACTAGTTCTACTGTTAGAAAAGTGTGGGGGTTTTACAGTGCTCTGTAGTGAAACACACTTTGTCTTAGGTTTAGGTTATTCAAATTGTTCATGTTCAAAAATTAATTACTATAACATTTGCAATGGGTTTTCTGTTTAATATATAAGTCAAAATTATACATACACATGACATAACAGTTAAATTATTTCTGTGATATATTTAATCTAATCATTTATAGTTAGTTGTTTTAAATGATTAAGATATCTGCATCAATGGACTTCTTTGTATTATTGTGTTTTTCAAGGGACTCAGATAGATGAGTCATGGTGATTTTCAAAGTGTGAAAAGTTGAGGTTTTTAATCTTTTAAAGAATAGGGGGTAACATTTTTAATGCAGGGGTGGGTTTACAATAGTATCATGAAATATTATGAAATACTGCAGCACAGAGTATGTAAAGGTTAAGTTGCACACAGGTATTTTCATGATCAACACGACAAGAAAATAAATTGAAAATGAGCCAGAAATCTAAATTGAAAACAAAATCATCAACATTTTGGAGACATTTTGATGTGAGTTGGAAAACAACCAGGGGTTTTATTACTAACAGGAATGATTACAGTGTTCTAGTTTGTGACCCAGTAAATAAATAATATGCTGTAATCATTAATACCATTATATGCACCTGTGCCAAAATGTCTGCTCTGAGAAATGTCTATAAATCAGACATGGTGATGACAATGGTTTCACTCGACTGTAGGTGGAGTTTATCTATTCACCCAAGAAAAAACAATACATATCACATATACCAGGTAGTGGAGGAGAGGAACACTGATGTCAGAACAGGAGCCATAACAACGCCCAGGCGCCCGCCTGACATTAACACTCATATTATGAGTCATTAAACTGGATGTTGTGCTGCTGCATTGGCATTTAGCATTTCTGTAATGTGCCACTACTAAATGGAGGAGACCATATTTCATGCCTTGTCACTAAGAATTAGCTTTAATTTCATCAGGCCCATAACACAGTTCTATCCTAAACCTATTCTTACCTTAAAGGAAGAATCCACCTGCCTGGAAAAACATGTTTCATCAAGAGATAAAAGCCATCACTGTAATCCTCATAAAATAAAGAGGGATAATGTATATAAATAGATAACATAATATTGTAAGTGAATTAAGTTCATTCAAAGTTGCAAAGATGTTCATATAAGTAACCCAATTTTCCCCAAACCTGGCATGTTGTATAAAATGTAAATAAAAACAGAATGCAATGATTTTATTCACAAGAGAGCATAGAAACACATCATTTTGATAATTAAAAATGTTAAATTTTTAGAGAGAAACAATTCTATTCCATCATGTCAGGTAGTGATGCAAAGTCAGAAATACCCATTTCTTCTAAATAGTCGCTATTCAGCTGAATTAATCTATTTGATCTTATTTTATTTCTCTGCAGAATGTATTTAGTTGTACTCCATAAATGTCATTAACTTCTTTCCTCTTCAATAAATCAATCATTAAGGAATATGACATGGTTTTTAAAAGAAGTATATAAGGAATATTTAGCTTAAATTTGTATAGACCCTAGAATTCGTTTAGAAATTGTAATTGTATAGAAATCCAGGTTCTCGGGAATATCACCACTTCAGTTAATTATTAATCAATAGATACTGTAAGGTCAAACAACTAATGATGAATTAATTGGTAATTTTCATCCCTCGTTTAGACATTGCATCAAAAGGCAGAAAACATAAATGGTGCCAAAAGAAACAGATGAAGAAACATTTTAGTTCTACTGACAGCAGGTCAGTCAGTTAAGAAGAACAGCGAAGAGGCAGAATCTCAGAAGTAAAGATGGAAAGATTCAGCAGTCTGTCAAAAACTGTCTACCAATTTCAACATTATGTTCTTCAGCATAAAATTGTGCAGACTTTAAATAAATCATTATCTACAGTATATGACATATGACTGATTCTGAAAATCTGGAAAAAAAATCTCTGTGCATAGGAAATGGGGATGAACATGAGTATGAGAAGCCTGTGATCCTCAGGCCCTCAGGCCACACTGCATTAAAAGCCAACTGGATACTGTGAAGGAAATCACTGCCTGGCCTCAGGAAAACCTCCACAAACCACTGTCTGTGAACAAAGCCTGCCGTGTCATCCACAAATGCAGGTTTGAGCTGCAACACACAAGGAAGAAACCATATGTAACAAGCAGTGTCGTCAACTAGGGCATTTTCGACTCCCGTAGCACAAGTCGACTTAAATTTGGAGGAGTCGACAAGTCGCAGGTTATTCTCTCTCTCTCTCTCTCTCTCTCTCTCTCTCTCACACTCACACTCACACTCACACTCACACTCACTCTCTCTCTCTCGGCACGTAAACACAGATCAGACCTAAACCAAATATGGCTGCTGCAGGTAAGACAGTTGTGGTGGTCTGACAAAACAAAAGAGAGTGACAGACACACATCGCATGTGTGGAAATACTTCACCTTACTTTTGGCACTTAATGTAAAAAGTGAGGACACATGACAGACATCTGGACAGTTCAGTTTCAGAGCCTTTGGTCCAGACAAAATGTGGACATATGTTCACCCTACTGATGTGGTGCAGTTAAATTTAACAGAAAACTCTTTGCTAACGTTAGCCTCTGTTTTGTGGGGGTTAAAATGCTGATGTTTGTGAACGTGGACAGATGTGTGTCCATGTTTTATTTTCTTTTAGCCTTGTGTCCATGTTGTTCCTCTGCTGACAATGTGGTGACGTCATCATGACTCATCAACTCGACTTTGACTTTATTGATGTTAATGCCCTACCATCAGCAGACTAGCTGAGGCCCGGGGCAAGTTAACCACAGAGGGTCAAACCATGTTCTTCAAAGACGGGGTAGATGGGCACAAAGGGATAACATGTATATTTACAAAAATAAACAGTTCTAATTGTTGCATATATTTTGAGTTAAAAAATAAGTGTAATGTAATAGCCAACACTTCATAATAATAATAATATTGAGTGAATATTACAGTAAGTAAAGTAAACTAAGGATCATTCATGGGGTCTTGAGGCCTAAGGCAACATACCTGGTTGCCCCCCCTCTAACCTCTGATGTGTAGACTCCTGTGGGAAAACTCCTGAGGTCAGATGAGTTTGATTTTTTTTCAAAAACTGTAACAAGATGAGACAGACCACTAATCCAGTCTGCATCTCTGATGGTATGGGTGTGCATTAGTGGAAATGACAGCTTAGAAGACATTAATGACCTTTACATTTCGATTCACCTTCAAATGTAATGTGTAGACATAATTAAAGAGACAATGTATAATATTAAATGCACTGTTACTGGTGATGAATATTTCGCAATTTTTTTTAATTCAATTTGTTTTTGCATGGCTTCTGGTAAAACATGTAGGGTCAGCCAAAGTGATTCAGGTTGTAAGTAAATTCTTTGGATATTTAAACAACATGTCCACTGGTAATACATGGCCTTTTGTCTGTGGATTGTGTACATGAACATCAGCCAGCAATTCAGAAGACAGGGCTAGAAGTAGATGGACTCAAAGCAAACACACCAGATTTTGATAACGTTAGACTTAGAATCGTTATATTTTTCAAGAAAAGTTGCAAAAAGAATGACAGAGGAAGTCTGTGTTCACATACAGTAAACCATCAAATGAACACTGAGATCTTGGGGGGGGGGCTCAAAATGGCCCATACAGCCTCAGCTGTTCCATTTTTCTGCATTTTCACTAATAAAGAACACATTGGGTTCCTGTTTAACAGATGCCAAGACGAATATGTGCACAGGTATCTACATTATGGTTAGCAGAATGTTTATTTTCATAATTCATCTTCAGGTTATGAGTCATAGGAAGTTGTGATATTTTGTGCATGTAAATGCAGCCACAGGTGTACATTCTGTGAGTATCACTGGTCATACTATAACCCATGAAGGATAAAGGCTGTGAACTGAATACAAATGCATCCTCTTTTATTTGTAGGTGTGATATTTCCCCAAATGAGTTCATTTTAAAGGCTGGATGTAAACAGATGTGACTCCTACAGTACAAACTATAGACACACCTCGCCACAAATCCATAAATATGTAACAATATGACTCTATGTTTTCATTTTAAAGGAAAATCCAGCACAAAGTATGTGCATGATGCTTAACTACAAATATTTGTGTTTGTGTGTTTGTTTCAGAGCAGTCTTTCTGGACTAGAGCACAGTTTCCAGTGTCTTACTAACCAGAGAGAGCATCTGGCCGCCCTTCAGTGCCTTCGGTTGTTCTTCACGTCTTCCCTCGTTCTTTTCATTTTCTCTCTTTCTGTCACATCTCAGCCTCTTTTCCTCTTTCCCAACTCTTCTCCGATTCCCTGAGTCTTTCTCTCACACCCACTTCCTCCATCCAGTTCTGCTTTTGACCTTGTTAGATCATGTCTCTATGGTTTATGTGTGTGCGGCATATGTGTGTTTGCAGAGGTTGAGTGTGTGATAGAAAACGGACACTTGAGCGCACTGTTTTAATAAAACATTATGTGAGTGAGTGAGTGGTTTGTATGTGTGCATATACAGTATGTGTGTGTTGTGCACACACCCAGGGGCAGTGCTTTGTGTGTATATCCTGTTGAGGCTGTGTGTGAGAAAGATAACAGGACAACCTAGGGCATCTCTCTAATTGGCCCGCACTCTTGCCCCGGATACTTGCTCTCTTTTTCTCTCTTGCTCTCTCTCTCTCATATATATATATATATATATATATATATATATATATATATATACATATATATATATATATATATATATATATATATATATATATATATATATATATATATATATATACTCTCTTTCAAATACAGCTCTTCTATTGCTGCTTTCCTAGTAGTGTGAGCCAGGCAATGCATTAAAGGGAGAAGGAAAGGAGGGAGTGAGGAAGAGGAGGAGTTCAGAGATGAGAGAAGGTGCCTCAGGTTTTGAGGGTTAAACTCACTCAAATTAATATATCACGCTGGAAAGGGTATATGTCTATTTAAAGGCAGTTAAAGACCAATCTCTGACCAATACATAACTTCTGTGGGGCTGTGGTTGTTAACAACACTTAAATGGTTTGTTTTTCACCACAGATATTTTATAGTCTACATATGTCCATACAACTATACAATATATTCAGGTCATTACATTAGCTGAGTTCTGTTGTTTCTACACAGTTAAGATCAAACTATAATGAAATAAAAACACTATACATAGGATTTCTCTTCACTACTGCAGCCTACTTAAATGGCAGCTATACTTATCTACTTACTAATGTCTATGCATATTGATATACTTCATACAACATTTACAAGCATATTTAAAAATGCATTTTATGCCTTTAATATACAACAGCGTATATAATATTAGCTACAACTTGAGTAGCTTCAACATGTAATGGCTGCTTAGATATTAAAACATTATAAGTAATGATCTTGCACAAAAACATAAAAATGAATATTGAAAGAATGAACTCTGTACTATAAGTGTTTCTACTATTTCATACCATAAAGCTGCTCTAATATTATTTTATATATAGGGAAGCGGCAGAATTATCTCCCCCCCCTGATAACAATGTGAAAATGTACCTTTTATCGTGTAGTTTTATAAGGGCTATGCTTTTAAAGTCTGTAACTTTTATATGATAATTTAGTCCCACTGCTCTCATTAGAACCCCCAAAGGCGGCAGAGTTGTTTTCAGTTAATGTAAAGTTTGCTGAGTTTCTGTTCACTGGACCTATGAAGCTTATGCAGAGCTGTGCTTATTATGATACACCAGTTGTTATTGAATATGCAACATACACGGCATCATCTTATCTTTTAACCCCCACCCAAAAAAAAAAAAAAAGAGGAGGAGCAGGTGTTGTTTTTGGTTAGTTTTTTTTACAGGACCATTTCTATGACATTTTTAGGAAAGGTGTGAAGTGGTACAGAATATGTCCCATTCAATTTGTGAGAATGTAGGCCAAAGGTTACCAAAAATGTTTAGTGACAGGGCAAAACAGGAATTTCATTCATTGAAGACCAAATTTGAAGACTCTAGGTGAAAGTGCAAAGTTATAATAAAGGTCCAAATCACATTTTGAGTATAACTTTTGAACTATTCATCTTAGATGAATGCTTGTTTTTCAAATCTGCACCATATGGTATGTTACTTGTCTAAATGCAAATGTATAGATTACATAGACCTATTGTTGACCAAATAGTTCAGGGGTCACTTGGCCAATACCTCAAAAATTAAAATTAAATATTGTTGACAGATAGGAAACTACATGTAGGCTCCAAATTGGCATCATGATTTTTGACCTACTGTAGAGTGACCTTGAAAGGTCAAACCTATAGTCTCACATTTTGAGAGGGTGATGTCCATTAAGAGCTAAAATGTTTGCGATGGATGGGGTTCATTGTGCCTGGCACCACTTGTTTGATTTTGAAGATGTAAATATTCATAACATTATGGCTGCAGCAGTTGTAAACGCAAAAAACGCTTTGATTGTCTCTTGATACTGCAGCTGCTTGTAGTTCTGCTTCTCACAGTGCACATTACAACAACATTTCCGAAAACCCCCAGAGTGGCCCGGTAGCTCTGTAAACAAATGTATTGTTACTCTGCCAAAGAACGGTGGAGTTATGTTTCTGCCGGTGTTTATCTGTCTGTCTGTGTGTCTGTTGGCAAGATAACTCAAAAAGTTATGAACAGATTTGACTGAAATTTTCAGGAAATCTCGGTAGTGGCATAAGGAATAAATGTGACCTGATCCACTGAAATGAGTCACAGTGATACAAATTTCAAAATTGAGTTGTTGGAATCAATAGAATGTATAAGAAATAAGCTTTAAAATGCTAATATAATCAAAGCTTTATGTTGGATTGTTATGAAGATATGACCATTAAGTTACACCTCAATATTAAACACACATGACATAAGCGATGACAATATCGACCGGAAGATAATTAAAGCTACTCACTAACACTACTAGTTTGACAGGAGAATGGCTGGACCAATCATTTGCGATGGTGAGGCAAACTGCTGTCCAATCAATCGTGAGGGTTTGTGTCACTGTTTGTTCATACTTACTCTGTCATTTCAGAGGTAAATCTTCAGTGGTGTCCACGGAACTAGACGTTAATGTGGAGGGAAACGACAAATGACATCTTTATTTCAAATCTATACCTTTTTGTGATTTTACCCAATGGGGGAAGGGTTTTTGAATGTCATTTCGTTCAAATTAGTAAAACAGATTTGTCCATGATTTTCCTCATTTGCTCTGTCATCAACCTTTAGCTAAAAGTAGAACTTTGCATTTCAGTAAAGCGGGTTTCAATGATTGAATTTAGGTGGTAATCGGTGAAGGTGTGTGAGGTGTGTGTGTGTGTGTGTGTGTGTGGGGGGGGGGGGGTGTTATTCATTCATTCCACTGCTCGTGAAAGTGAAACCTACCACTCATTTAAGTCATACAGGGGTGGTAGGGAGTTTATCTGCCTTGGCGGACTTTGCTCCTTCCAAGTGCTTTTCCAGTTTATGATGGATTACACTTAAAAACTGTTCACTGCAAGGGAAAAGATTCAGGTGAGTAATCACAGAAAGGCGTACAGATTTGTGATACTTGAGTTGCTGTGACTTGGGTTTTACAAATTTGATGAAAAATTGGTGACGAAAGTCATACATCACTTGGCGATACATGAAGTTTAATGCCAGATAAATATTAATGTGATGCTTTATTTATACCACAGTGTTGTGCTGTTTTGTGTGGGATAACAAAAAAAATATACACTCTAGTTTATAGTTTGATATATTTGAATACTGAACATGTTTCCAAGGAAACGTAAATGCTATTCTGGAAGACATTAGAGCTCCATGATACAGTGGAGTCATCTGTGGCCATGGACATCTACATGATGATGATATCATGTTATGTTTGATGTATTTCTTGATTTTTGGCAGTCAAAAAAAACAATAACAACTATATTTGATAAAACTTCAGGATGCATTGAAACTCACCTAAGATTTGCTGGTTATGATAATGACATACCCCACCCACCAACTTCGTTATTTATTGTCTCTATTCTATGTCAAAAGCAATTTATTCTGTAAAAATGTATTACTTGAGAATACTAATCTGAAAGATATCCATTACACATGTCAAGCTGTAAAAGATACCGCATAGATTTTTATGTTTTTACTGTCACAGAAAAATAATCAATTTCATACTTGTTCTGCTGCTGCAGCATTCTAGGTCAGTTCAGCTGCTGGAAGCTAATGCTTCATGCCAAAATGATTGTACACTTTACTAACCTGTACAAACAAGGGAAGCTGGGGTGGATGTGAAGTCTTCATTGTGGAGTTATTAAGACATGCCTCTGACCGCAGTGTGTTAACTCAGCTGTGCTTTCAACAGTGAAAGACCGCTTGGTTTCATAGAATCAATACGCTTAATATGATGCGATGTGGGAGCTGCTCCTTTAAAGCAACACAACAGACCTTTTCAGGCTTTAAACTATATTTTCAAGGTCAACAACTCACAAGAAGTTCAATCATATGTCATCACATCTACATCGCCTGCACTGGGGCACTATGCAACTTCTGGTTTCAGGTACGACACAAAAAGAATTGACATTTGACTGCACTCATGCTTCACAGCAAGAAGGTTCTGGGTTCGATTCCAACACCAGTGCGTAGTACCTTTCTATGTGGGGTTTGCATGTTCTCCCTGTGTCTGTGTGGCTTTTCTCCAGGTACTTCGACTTCCTGCCACCATCCAAAGACATGCACTGATAGGTTAATTGGTTAATCTAAATTGCCCATAGGTGTGAATTTGATTGTTTATCTATATATGTTCAGCCCTGTGATGAACTGGCTATTCATACATTGTGTACGACGCTTTCGCCCATTGAAGCTGGATTAGGCCCCCAGGGACCCTCGTGAGGCTAGTGAGGATAAAGTAGATTCAGATAATGATATGAGATTTTAGTTAAACTGTTCCCACTACTATTATTTTGTTATAATCTTGATATTTGTTATAATTCTTAACCTCACAAGTTAAATTGAATATATTGTTTAGCTTACCTTGTAGGTAAAGAATAAAAGGCAGGGGAAGCATTATGGTGTTTTTAGTAGCACAGCCACGACGTCAATCTTTGAGTATACCAGTCCATTTGAAGTCTGAAGCTAACCTCAGACCTCCAGCATTGGTGTCTTTCATTTGGCAGGTCGGGCTGGACGGTCAGTCGTGGAAGTGATAGAGGGGGCGGGCTGATCTGCTTTGGCGAGGTCTGTGCTCTCCGAGTGCTTGTTTAGTTCAGACATGTGATGCTACTTATAGTTGTCACTGCATTAGAGCTGGAACACATGGCTGTAAATGATCTTATATACCCCTATAATTAATCATTTGTGTGTAAATCATCATGAACAAACACATTACATGTGGGACATGCCAATTTTACACACAAATATATCATAACTGAGGTCATTATAAATATAATTAGTTGAATTGCAAAATTGAGAGAATGCAAAGATATAATCAAATTTTTGTGCCCTTTTTAACCATTTTATATGCAGATTTATGTATTAAAAAAGTGATGAAAAATACCAAAAATGTTTTGTTGGAAAAATAATTTCTCTTTTATCTCAGTAAATATTTATTTTTAAAATAGAACCAAAGTGTTTCATAACATGAATCTACATCTAGTTTGAATTTGTAGCTGATCTGTCCTGTTTTAGGACCAGTTTCATAGAAACACCCATTTAGGTTTTTTTTTTCATATATGCAAGTAAATCATTGTGTCCATTTCTGCATTTCTCTGTTTGGATGAAAATGTTGATGTGTACAATGAATATACAGTTTACCTGAAGAAGAAACACGAACTGTGGACATGCCTTCATATTTCGATTAATGCATGTGACTCAATCCCACTGGCCAAAAAAAAGGTTAAACCATCTAACAATTGGCTTTTGGAGGCAGTGGGAAAGGCACACCAACCTGCGTCAAACAACTCGCCATATGACACAGGTTACAACTGCCTTCAACATACAGTGAGAACACCAGACCCGTGTCAGACTGAGGCATTATGTGAACATGTCATAACATTGTGCCAGTAACATCCTATATCACCAGAGAACCTTGAATAGGGGAGCATGAGCACTCTCAACATCTCTTCTAGGTTGTAGTGCAGCTATACTGTGATCACAAGTACAGAATGAATGGCGTTTTATGGAGCTGAGCCCCTGGAATTATTCAGTTCTAGTGATATCCTTTTTTATTTGTCAATTTTAATCTTGCATTCAATACTAGGGATAAAATAATGCATTTTTCTGTAACATATACATTTTTGCCCATTTGGATTTGGCATTTCAAGCTACACTTCCATGTCCATTCATCTGGCAGGTGAGGGTGAAGGAGGAGGTCTGGGGTCACAGGTCAGCACAGGACACAAGTGAGTCACCTATACTTTACAAAGTATTAATTTAGCCCCGTAGACCCAGTTAATTTTCCACTTGTCCACGATCGCCCCCTAGGTAGAACTGTAACTTTTTACGGTACAATTAATGGCAATGGAGAGTGCTCAGGCTCTTATTAGAAAGGCTCTGATATCACGCTTCATTCTGTCGCACTTGTGACATCATCATCAACGTAATTCCAGCTTGGTGATGTCACCAAATCCACAGTGGGGGAAGTGCATCTTGCCAACAGGGGTCAAACTTGGCTTTTTTTGTTCAATGGAGATAGGCCAAATGCCGATTGTTACACGGGTCGCCCATGTAATTTTTGTGGTAAAGCAGGTTTAGTGTAACTATTACTTCACACATCTAGCACAGCTGCTGCTACATCATGTGACCCTTGATCTTCTGTATTTTTTTAGAGCATTGAGCTGTTTTCACAGTTAAAGTGATCTGTTGTTATGTCAGGCAGACATAGCCAGATTTTAAAGGAAATTTCCTGATGCTTTATATGTTCGGTTAAAGGTGATAATTGCTTTTTTCCCATCTGAATTGCTTTCTATATACACATTTGTTCCACTTTTTATGAGCCTGCTGTTGTGAAAATTGAATGCTGTTTCCTCCAGCTGCAGAAATGACTAGATAAATCCCAGAGACAGGATTAACAAAAGGCATGTCATCTTTGTGCTATACAGTACATAACTGACTATGGCAGTGACATTAAGGTCCAGTGCAGAATATGTAACTCTTGATAAGTTTGTAACAGACTAGTTCTGACAAAAAAAAATGCCTGGGAGCTGTATAATGCATGCATATTTTAACTTCATATATATAATTTTAGTTTTATCATTGTTAAAATAAACATGGTTTTTCTGGTTATAACATGAATCTGAAATGAGACTAAATAGCTAAAATGCTTAAAAAAGTGAGGTTTATATATCACTTTACACAAACAACAAAAACATTAACATAATAGCTTTTAGTGCCTTTTAATGTAAACTAATGCACTGTTGGCTATGGTTTTCAGCTCTTTCATGGAAGAAAAAATAAATACAAACAAGCCACAGATATGAAAAATACTTTTTCAAATTGTGGTCAGGGGTGGGTTTAAATTTGGCCCTGGTGCTTGGTCTAAAGAGGCCCACAAGAAGGACACAAGTGGAACCGTAATTTTAACATGAATGGTTTATTTAAGGTATAAAAGTATATTACAATTACAATTTACAAGGCAGTCCTCCTCCTCCTCCTCCTCCTCCTCCTCCACACTTGTCTCTTCATCCTGACACTGACTTACACTGGCCTTGTCAGCTAATAACAATAGCAGTAACAATGATGAATGTTAAAGCACTGAATTCACAGTGTTAGAGCACATACATTCAACATACATCCCCATTCGCTCATTCACTCACTTTTTTTGCAGTGATTTTTATCTCAATCTGCTCATTGTCTTTGTCAGGATGTTTTTGTTTTGTTTTGTTTTTGTAAAATTATTACTCACTTTATTGTATTTCCCTTGAGCTGGTCTCTTGAAATGGCAAGACATTAGAGGTTAATTTAGAATCAGACCAGGAAAACAGGCTGTGCATAGCCTGAATTCAAGAGGCTATATCTTTTTAGCTTTAAGCACAGACTCCGCTTAAATGTGTTTTTGAACAATTTAAAATATATTGCAATTAAGAAAATTCTGCATTTTACTGGTAACCAGTGTACTGTAATTATGATAAAACAGATTAATGATGTACATGGTGTAACATTGATGGCTAAACTTCTCTTCACCCTTAACCCATCCAAAAACACAAGCACAGAACATGCTAAGCCTGTGACAATAGGGCCATGTTGGCTTTACTTGCTAACCTGCAGTACAGTGACAATAAAAACAGAAGAAGCAAAAGTAGCGTCTCTTCTTCAGTTTTTCATCTGTGTTTAGACGAGCATTGTCAGGAGGAAATCCTTGTTTATACGAAGACACAACAGTGGGCAAAATACAATTAGATATGCATGCCAGGCCGCTAAGTGGTACTGTGATAGACCACCGACATGTCCTTTTTTGTTTTTGACGTATGCAATTGTACATCCATCTCTGTTCGGCTATGGTATGTGTGTAATTTCCATACGATAGCTGAAACGACTACCTGTACATTTACTAGAGCTGCGAGTGCAGCTTGAAGATCTGTGGGATCGAGGTTGTCCGACATGTTTGTCACTTTACCTGCTCGGTGCATGGATGTATGTAAAAGTGTATGTGATGTGAACATATGTGACGTAAAGACGCACATGAACATGTGCATTTCTTCCAGTTTAGATGGAGACACGACCCAGCTCTGGAAGAGGTCTTCAGATTTTTGCGTGCGGGTGCCGTGTAAACTAAATGCATTTCTGATAAAATATTATGTTGTTTTTAATCACAATCATCCTCATGTAAATAGTCGTAGCCGAGCCAATCACATTTAGCCTCTGATTAGGTTTCATTTCCATTTGACAGGGACTGCTCATATCTCCCCCATTTGCAAAATATTAGACTGACCTGATCTGAGGACTCTCTGCGTTACCTGTTGTGAGGGCAGGCTGCTGCGTCAATCACAGCACCATTTTATTTATTTCATAATTTAAAAAAACCCAAAACTTTTAGACTACCGGCTGGCTAGGGCCTGGAATAGACCGGCTGCTTGGGAATTGTCCTGAACCACCCGATGGCCAACCTGCCCCTGATTGTGGTCAAGGGCAGCTCATTAATTTATATGATCAGAAAGCCATGTGCTAATTAAAACTTTGGCCAAAGACAAAGAAAACTAAAGATGCCTTTCAGACTCTATACCATGTTAACATGAACAAGTGACAGCTGATCTTTCAACATATGTAATCTAGTTGCCACCCCTGTCTATTCTTCCATTCTTTTTGCCGCTTCCTGTCAAATATTTTCTGCACTGGTGGATAAAGTGAAAAGGTTTCAGGAATGGATGGCTTCAGCATCAGCCACCCTGCAGAGTGAACTTTTCTTGCATGAGAGTTAGAAAACACATGCTTTTCCAATATGAATATTAAGTTCCTGTAGATGATTAATGTAAATAATCCACCTGCTGTCCAGAAATAAGTGAAATTTCATACAGTACTAAAACACACTGACCTTGGCTTATGTTCCAGAGTATTTGGTGCATGTGTATTTTACCAGTGTGGAGTCAGTCTGGCTGGATTCGTAGGTGATCAGAAAGAAACATAATCTCCTCATGGAAAGCAGAGTATTTGGTTCATTTGCACCAGAAAAGTGTCAAATTCATGTGTCATTAAACAAGACTTCTGTGAATCATACTCAGATTATATTGCATCTTTTGATAGACATGAGGTGCAGCAGTAAAAACAGATTACAAACGCAGTGGCCTGTGACTGAAGTCGTGTCAGTGAAAGTGCCAAGTATAACTTTTACTGGATAGGTGACAGCTTTGACCTCATATAAGAACAGGACAGTATGTGCAGAAAGTTGTTAACAAAAAGCCAAACCTACAGGAACTGGTGTATAAAGAAAAACAAATGATAGCAACAGTAATCACTTTCCCATTGACCTTGAAATTGTCCAAATATAACTTGTGCATAAAAATTTACTTAATGGGAAAATGACAATTTCGGCAAAACCCTTGTTTTTGAATCAATATTTTTGCCGTGGCAAGAGGGTTTTTTTCAGGTGTAGCATAAATGTTATATTATGCAAAACTGGAATGGAAATATCTGTTTGTTCAAATACAGTCAGGTGAATTAAAAAAAAACAGATATTGACAAATGTTATAACAATCGAAGAAGAATAGTTTTAAAGGAAACATGATATGGTTTGTGTGGATATACCAGGAAACTCAATATTTTTTTTAAATGTAGTACAGGATGGAGGCATAATATATAATAATAATAATAATGAATATATCTGTAAAAGAACATGATTATGGAATGACTCTCACATTAATAAATAAACAAATCATGACATTTGTAATTTAATGGAAAAACAGACATTACGCACTTTTTTTACACTAAGTAAATATCTGTAAAGTTTTGTGAATATACCAATGGAAATAGGACTAGTCACCATAACCATTACTCCCTCTACCTGGAACGGTTGGTAATTCCCAATAGTTAAAGATAAATCATCACTAAAGGTAACATTATTAAACAAATTGGCACTGGACTCATTGATTCACATGTGATGTGATGGAAAGAGGTTTGGGGGGTAAACGGCAGTGCTACTTTGCGATTGTTGGACTTTTATTTTGAAAATTTGTCGTTGTTCTGTCTTCCACATTCATGAAAGGTTTGGTATGAATGTTGAGTCATGTGTCATGAAACAGTCATAAATGCTTTATGTGCAGTTTGTGACCACTGCTATGAATGTATGATGAACTCACCTGTCAAGTAAAGTGACCTCTGCTGGTGAGCTATACAGGATGAACCATGCCTTTACCAATTGGTACCCAGCATGAACTCCAGAAGCCCTGCAAGCCCTAGAAGTGGAAATACTTGATAGTATTTCATCTTATGTACTGTGCTTACATAAAGGCAAGGTACTATATATTTGTGTGTTATGTATTCAGACATGTGTGGCAAGGTTATCCACAGGGGAAACAGTATAGTGTGAAACACTGACTAAACACACTGATTCTTCACACAAACGCTTTGACACTTGCAAACACACAACCGCATGGATGATAATTGCAGCAATATTCCTATTTAATTAGATTTGATATGACAGAGGTGATGGCACTTCACAGCAGTGGCCTCTCTGTCACCTCCTCTGTTTCCCTTTGATCACTTAGCTGAATTCATGGAGCTTTCTTGCAGTTACATGGTAATAGTTCAAATGGTCAAAAATATATTGCATTTACTACTGCAGTGCTTTGAAAAACAAGTGCAGGCTTTTCAGCAAGTTAAAAATGTAAGTACACTTCATTTTGTTTTGTTCCCCCTTGGACTTAAATAATAATACTTATTCTACTTTTCAATTTATCTCAGGCTCAGAGGATTGAAATAAGGCGGTCATGATGCAAAAATATCAAAGTGTTCATCAAATATAAAAAAGCCCAACCTTGATCCATGGCTGTTGTATTGTATGACCTTGTATAAAAAATGGCTGGTGGAGTGAAAGCACCTCACTGACATATTCATACAATGTCTCTCTGAAACTTTGTGTAAAAAGAACAAATCCTTCAAACTAAACGGACTCTTTTTTAATTCCAACCATGGGATGTTACCTATGTGAGGGTATCAGTGCCATGGAGGATTGGGATGCATTTGGCCTCTTATGCATCTCACTCTCACTCGCTTGTCCATATATCCATGGAGCTCTACAGTGGCCGGTCGGGGTCACAACACTTCGCAATTGTCACAACCTGCCACAACCTTTCCCCCAGATCCACACCAGATTCACCTGGCTCCACACAGTGCAGCTGCAAGTCATTGTCAATCTGCAGTATTTAAGCAATGCAGCTTGCAGTTGCCAGTGTGGAACAATTCAGTTTGTCACCTCCATAACATGGACACTCTGCCTATTTCCCTTGTTTCCATAACCTGGACATTTCTTTCATCACCACGGACTCTGGCTGATCTACCCCCAGGTTTTGTTCCTGTTTATGTTTTGTCTCTGTCTGAGTTTTATTCTGTTGTATTAAAGTATTTCTCCCGTCAATACTGATACAATACCTATTTCCACCTCACCCCATCATGACAGCAATTCACAACAAGCCCAACATAAAGCTGTGACGATATGCTAGGTTCCTAATAGCTGCTATTTGTGATGGGATAACTGTTATAATTTGGCACAGTATACATTAAGTTTGATTTGTTGGTTAAGTGTATAATGTAGTTTGGAAAAATTAAGAAGAGAATGATTATTCACATTCAGATTTGTTTGTAGCTGCAGTGGGGAAACCCTTCAAGCAGAAGTGACATAGACGACGATATATTCTGAACATAAGCAGTCAGCTGTTTACCTTGGAGATGTGGAATCTCAATACACTGTGTATTGAGATTTGTCTGTTCAGATACACTTCAAAACCAAGCATCAACAGTATCTGTGAAATTAATGGGACATGGATAGGAATTTTATAGACATTCAAATGGTTTATTTTTGTTTCAGTTTTCATGTCTAATGCATTGGAATCGTATATGATACTCCTGATCTCTGCAGTGCAAAAATCTAAATCTTACAGTGTATTTTTCTCATTTCTAGTCAAAATATTTCATCACAGGGTGGTGCAGTGGTTAGCACTCGTGCCTCACAGCAAGAAGGACCCTGGTTCAAATCCCACACCAGACTTTTCTGTGTGGAGTTTGCATGTTCTTCCCGTGTCTGTGTAGGTTTTCTTGGGTACTCCGGTTTCCTCCCACCATCCAAACACATGCACTGATAGGTTAATTGGTTAATCTAAATTGCCCATAGGTGTAAGTGTGAGAGTGATTGTTTGTCTATACATGTTCAGCCCTGAGATGAACTGACGACTCATACAGGGTGTACCCCGCCTTCGCCCATTGTAGCTGGATTAGGCCCCCAGTGACCCCTGTGACCCTAATGAGGATAAAGCAGGTTCAGATGGCGAGATGAGATATCTCATCACATTAAAAATAAAGACATAATCTCCTAAAGAGTAACTTTTTCAATCCGATATAAGAACTTATTTTTGGACACAAGATGTTGAAAATCTTACAAGACAATTTTCACTCACTCGATTGGCAGATTTTTCTGCTTAATTCAATGTTTTTGCCTAATTCAAGCAAAAATTCTGCTTGAATTGGCATTAAGATCTATTGTCTAAAAATAAGCTCTTCATATTTCACCAAAAAGTTACTCTTTAGGTGTTTTTGTCTTATTTTGACTGAGATATTTTACCAGAAATGAGAAAAATACACTTGATAAGATTGCTCATGTGCTGTTCCAAACTTTGATGCAAAGGAGAAACATATTTTACACAGGTTGAGAACCCCAGCCACACATTTAATGATTTTCACACTTTAATTATAAAACATAGACTAACACATTTCAGCCAGCGACTTTCATCAGGGTCTTCATAACTACCCACTTTCAAAAAAAGGATATGAAACACGGGAAAAAAAAATCAAAAGGTTAAAAATAGGCAAGGAAATAACAAATACAAAGATAGGTCAGGTAGATGAATAGGTGGCTCCAGGCTGATCAGTTTGGTAGACATGGCAAAGAGCGAGTCCCATTAGAGATATGGCTGATGATGACATATTAGACCGCAAACATGGAAGAGGGAGGGGGAACAGGGACTTTTGAAAAAAGCACCTCTGTCTGTCATATGTTTAAACCATGGGCAACATGTATCCTATTTTTGCTCAAAGTGGCCTGAGTAACCATTGCTTTAGTCAACAAAACATCAACATTTACCTAATTTTATCATGCAAAATGGACTAATGATTTTACAACACAAATATGTGTTGTCTGTGTGTGAGGAGACCCTTAAATTTGAACAAAAACCATCCACTCTCCTTTTCTCCTGATACATTTCTTGTTGGAGGGGGATGACAATGCTCGATTTTGGACTTTCTATGCTTCCTACATCACACACATAGATTAATTTGAATACCCCACTCCACCAGCTCAACTAACCACACCTACTGGTCACAGACACCTCTGTTCAGACTTGGAGATCCGTTATTATTCTCTATCGGTCGTCCGGTGTGCATCCACTGCGTTGGGCTCTCAGCCCCGGTCGCTGTGCATGCGTCCAGGTCCATGGTTTGTTTGACTTATGGGTCCGTGGGTGGTACCACGATTGTGGTGTCATGGCTCGTCTGGCCGTCTTGGATCCAGACGAACCGGACCCGAATCCACACCGCGGCTGGACGCAGCCCAGGACCTGAAGGCACCAGGGCTGTAAAACTTAGAGAACTCGGCCCACTTCGATTCTCTCCAGTTGATTAGTTCATCTGGACCAAGTCGCGATGAGTTATTGCCATCGCTCTTTGTCCATCGTCATCCACAATTCACTAAAATTCTTCTCCTCCCTTAATTCTCTAGGGATTTCAATTCTGATTGATTCATTAGATATATCTAAGCATTAGGCACAAAACTTATCACTTTGTTTGTTGAAATTTACCTTTGTAAACAATTTGTTTACAACTTTTATTTTTCCAGTCTGTCACTAAAATCGCTTCTCTTCCCTCAATTGTCAACTAATTTAATTTCTGATTTTATGATCTATTGAATGCCTCCCTTTTGTTGATAGCAAGACATCACAGCTGTGAGGTCCTGATGAGCACAGGGCCATAGGCACTATCATTTTTTTTTTTATTATTTCATCTGTGGTTTTGTCTCTTTTTCTTTGCCTCAATTTTCTCAGGTTCCATTTCTTTTTCCTCTTCTTCTTGGTATAATGTGAAAAAGAGAGGCGGAGTCCGTTGTGGCTGATTTGCATGAAAGTATGAGGCACTAAAACTGAGTGTATTCAAAAGGCCTGTTTATTCAGGTTGAAGAGGTTGTTGTATCTCTTCATCAATGTAGTATTTTGACCAAAGCATGTCATAGACAGGTCACTGAGACACCAGGGAACTGTGTTCATTTGTGGAAAATGGGTATGATGTGTCCCCTTTAATGCAGTCTAAATACCTGAGCATGACATTGGCAAACTCATTTCCCACTGTTCATTTTGGTATATGAACACCGAATTTCTTGGCTTCTACACAAACACTGTGTGAGTGAGATAACTGACTTCCTGATGCCAAAGCCTTTCCCTAAATATTTAACCAAAAAGGTTCTCTGACTATTGGTGCTTAACAAATCTTGTCAATCAATGATGAAATGGAACTGGATTAGGGAAGTACAAATTTTTTTGTACAGTGCAGCTGAAACCTCTAGCAGTCTCCAAAACCATCTGAAACTTACTACACTTTTATCATTAGGATAGTTACATTTTTAATCAACTCTTAGTTTTCCCTCCAGCTGCTCCTGCTTCTAACTACTGTCGATGTCTGTTTTTTAGTTCACCTTTATCACTTTTACATCCTGGTAATTCTAATATGGCATTATATGATTCAAATATTGTTTTAAATGTTTTAACTTCATCTTCATCTTTTCCTGCTTATAAGTAGATGTCTCCTTTTTTCATTGATCTTTGCCACTTTTGCTTTTTGGTATTTCTGGTGTGTGCATTGTGTGTTCCAAATGTTTTGCTTTCTCTCGGCCACATTGTTAATGAAGTTACTTCCTCAATATATTTCCAAGTTTAAATAAAAGTTAATATATAGATATATAGATAGGTAGGAAGTAGGGGTGTAAAGATAAACCAATTTAAATCTGTTATCAGTCTGTGACGTTTGAGATCCAAGTGAATCTGTCCATGGAACCTGAATCAGTAAAACTGACATGAATGGTTCGATGGCTCGCAATTTCCTGAGGTCCAGCTACTGATCTGTAATTCTGTTCTTCATATCTGTGGCCAAGTGGCTTAACAATGTAATACAATTTATTTAAATAAATTTACACACATTAAAACTTCCAACTGGAGGGTTTTTCAGTTGATTTTTGTAGGTACGGGCAGAAGTTAAGTTAAAGGAAATGCGAGCGGGTAGAGAACACGGAATTGACAAAATAAAAGCATACTAATGGATGAAACCACAGATCCATGATTGATCCACAGCTATAGAATTTTATTTTGAAGAGAGGTTTATATCTGCTCACACATTTCCAAAAAACATGATGAGACTTAACCAGTCCCTTAAGTGTGAAGACATACTAACAGATGTCGCTGACAAACACTGATGGGGTGTGTGTTTTAACTGAAAATAAAATTCAACAGTGGGCTCCTGAGTAGAGAATGTGTTTAATCATAGGTCGGTTACGGGTTACTAATATATGCAGGTATGGGTTTGTAAAGTAGACCCGTGCAGGACTTTGTAACACACTACATTACTTTTTTTTTTTTTTTTTTACACTACACTGCATTTGGCACATTCTATTATCCAAAGTGACTTACAATAGAGGACATAATAGCACGAGCAGTTACAAGGTAGACAGGAAATACAGTATACAGAACACTAGATGCACATGTTCTCTGGGGTTAGTATTTTTTTTCCAAATACTATGATTCAGGGTCAAGTAGAGTAGACAAAACAGAGACAGAGACACACACCATGCAGCATGCCTAGAGTCTATCCTGGGTCTGGCCCAGCACAGGCATCAGTGCAGTAGATATCCACGAAAGAGGAGAGTCTTCACATGCTTCTTGAAGGTTGAGAGAGATGATTCCCAAACCCTAACCTCTGACCCCTAACCCATTCGAATGGTGGAAGAGACACTCGCATCTCCCACTGCTGTCATAAATAATACTGCTGTATGCCAGACACCAGCATAGCATCAAAAATAGTTTTTTCAATCAAATCACTGGATATAGTTTCCGTGACAATTGTGTTCTTAGACATGATTATTTTGATCAGTTGATTTTCCTCAAAAAGAATAAAAAACTGTATTTTATTTCTGACCTCAGTGTTATGCTCAGTGTATATTCTCACATTTGCAGGAATAATTAAATTGTATGCAATTTCTATCTTTTATTTTCTGTTTCTTGAGGGAAAGTAAGTTTTGTATTTTAAATATGAGCAGAGTTTTGCAAACCTGTTAAATTAGGCACACCAGATTACCAGTTTTACATTTCACTAATATCAGTTATTTACAGGTATATTGTTGTATTGTATTTTAATTTATGTTCAGTAGTTCCTGCTCCTTTGTCTTTTGGACACTAAATAAACAAAAGGATATAGTTTTGAAATTAGGTTTCTTTTTTTTTTCTCTCAGTAACATAAAGTGAAATAAGTCCTTGTGGTTAAATTGTCAATTTGTATTGAATCAAACGTAACCAAATTGCTTCAAATCGTATTGAATCATTTACTAATTTTCATGAATTATACCTGAATTGGATTGTAGTCTGTGAATTGAGATTTGAATTGGATCATTTTGTGAGTGAAAGATTCACACCAATAACAGGTAGGTAGGTAGATAGACCACTGTGCATATAACCAGATTTTAGGTTTTTCATGAAGGCAAAATATGACCATAATAATACTTTCTATTTACATTTTCCTAATCCATTCAGACTCTTCCATTCCAGCCTTGATGTTGATCCTTTCCAGATGTTGTTGCATCAGCTGAGCTTATTAAGATGTTTTTTTCTTCTTTTATCTTTTTGTTTAGATTCATCTTTGACAAAGATGAGTCCATGTTCTGAGGCAGGGAAGCCCTGTAACCCATGTTTGGATGCAGCAAAGGCTTGCAACCTCAACGACACATGTAAACGACTACGTTCCAGCTACACCAGCATCTGCTCAAAGGCAACGCCCCCACAGCCTTCTCTGGCCAATCAGGAGCCCTGCAGCCGGAAAAGGTGTCAAAAGGTGGGTGCGGTGCTGTCACACCATATTGTTTTTATCATAGTAACGGCACATTGCATTTCATTACACTGTCCTATGACTTTAACAAGACCTCTTTTATTACATTGATTACCTCAGGGAACAGGGTCTGACTTACATTGTTCTCTGAAGGAAATACACACTGACTTTATTTTGAAAAACAATCTAACACTCCAGGCAAAGGAATGATGGATGGGCACATGCGTTTTCCTTGAGTTGTTCAGATATGAATGTTTTGATTAAAGTAATTCACAAGGTTTTTATAGTTGTTAGAGTTAAGAATAGGGTCTATGCTGTATATACACTACTGTAGTAAAAACAACTACGGCTATAATATAAGGTGAAAAGTATTCTTTATTATAAACCCTCTCGGGATGTATAATATTTAACCCACCCCCCAAAGGGGAGGAAAGGGGTGTTGATTTTGTTTTGTTTGGTTATTAAAACTCGAACAGCAAAACTATTGGTTGAATTCATAAAAAATTTTGTTTAAAGATTGCCAGTGACCCAGAATAGATGTCATTCAATTTTAAATGTACATTTTTTAGGACTTTTTAAAATATTTTCCCCTATTTACTTATTGGCTACTTGGCAGAAATGTATGTCTATAAAAAACAACAATTTTGTTTCAATTTGCTACAAATTTAACACATACATAGCAATTGGTATGTTGAAATCAACAAAGGTATAGACATAGCTTCAGCTGGATCGATGTCTAAATAGGCTACAATATGTTTAAGGGGAGGAATTTCTCATGCCTGGCATCACTTTCTTGTAAATGTTTTAGGATTGTCATATGTTGTTGGATCAACTGTAGCTCTTCCGAAATATGAGGTAAAGACACAGTGACAATTGACTGAAACACAGCTATTATAATGCAAGACATATAAATACACTGCATTTGATCTGAGGACTGATAGCAAACGTAACAAACAGAATTAGAATGTTATTATATCCAGAACATAAGTATCACTGGTCTACAAGTAAAATGCTTTTTACTCAATTTTACCACATTTGTTACAGATTAAGAAAACTCAAGCCTTGCTGGTTGGCTGAAGTTTCCAAGATAAGTCTGGGGTCAAAATGTAACATTTTCAGAATTAAAAAGAGAATAGGTTTTACTCAAAAGAAATATTCATCTCAGATCTACTTCAAAACACTGTCTGCACATTATGATACATTCACTTTCTAGTGGACACATTTAATGTCTGAAGCAAACACTTAAAAAAATAGGAGTTCAATCACTGCTGATGAAAATACTGTACAAATGCAATAAAACAACACAAGACATTAAAATTATCTAAAACAAGTACAATTATTCATAAAGTACAGTGAAATTAAACATTCTGGCGTCTAACTACATCATCCTAAAGATTATGGTGACTGGTTGTAGTATCGTCCAGTACAGAACAATTTGAGACATCATTTTAGCCTGCCTCCCCTGCCTATGAAGCATTCCTTATACATGTAATGAATAGGGATAGTGCGGCTAGGCTAGCAATGAAGAGGATTACTAACTAAGCAGATTCTGCTATACTGTAAAGACATGTATCATCTGCATTTTATACCCAGTAACAGATGAGGCAGGTTCCAGTACTGGGCCTTGTGGAACACCTTTATTGATTTCAAATCAGAGTGTGGTTCTCATGTGGAACTGGATCCATTTCATAGGCCATTCTATTAAAGCAAATACTCATTAGGGGTGAAATGATTCTTTGAGTAATTCAGGTACCTTGGTTCCAGAAAAAGATCGAGGAATTTACTTTTCTTTGTGGAATAATAAAGAACACAACATTTCGCATGAGCTATTTAATGTGGCACAACATGCTTTCATCACTCATGCAAAGGAGGATGACGGAAGACGTAAAAGTGCTCGGTTGAAGCAGCCGAGGGATGGAAGAACGATGACAAAAGATGAAAAAAAACACGATAAGAAAAGACAGAAAAAGTCTAAAATCTGGAAGCATTTAAGAGTGAACACCAAGGTGAACACTGTGGCATTTAACTGCTTGTAACATGGTACTTCAAAACCACAGCAGCGTATCTGTGATGTTGGAGCAGATGCTCCAAAGGCATCCAGAATGGAGTGGAGGACCCCAGATAAAATCCAATTAACGTGGCACAAATTAATGTGATTAACATAAATGTACCTTACTAACTTAATGTTAGCTCTGCGGGGACCTAGGTTTCTGTTAATTATGGCAAATGTGTGGCTGTTTATTACGATTGTGACAAGCCGAGTACATGTAATATGCATGGTATATTTCCCAAAAGCACCGACAAAATGTGCCACTGCTTGATGACAGTTTTCTCTTAACTTGTTATAGCTTAATTTTGACAAAATACAGTTTTATCCAATTACTTGATTAATCGAAGCAATGGTCAGTAAAGTACTTGAATACTAAAATACTTGGAAGTTGCAGTCCAATATGTAATATCATCTACATGTTCCTCATACTGATAACAACCATTGTTCATTCAAAACTGTCATTGTTCTGTGTTTGTTAGGCCCTGCGTCAGTTTTTTGAGCGGGTGTCATGGGAACTCAGTTACCCTTTGCTGTTCTGCTCCTGTCGGGACCAGGCCTGTGCAGAACGGCGTAGACGCACTATTGTTCCTGACTGCTCCCATCAAGAAAAGCACAAACCAACATGCTTGGAGCTACAACACACCTGCCGCTCTGACGCTCTCTGCAGGTCAGTAGAAATTTGTAGTATTTTGTACATTGGCTGTAATTGTGTCTCTTTTATACACATGCACCTCTGGAAGCCTCTGCAGTTTTACACAGCTTGCTACACTGATGTTCAACCATAAGTGTGAACTAATCAGTGAAATCAACAGCTGAAGTGTTTAATTAGGAAAAAATCTTGCAGACCCTCGGGTCAAAATCGCATGTTTGATTGGTAACCAGTGGCTTTAAAGGTTAGAGGAGCTTGAAGTGTGGGAAGTGGATGAGTAATATTTTCATCCCCTTTAGTGTCGACAGTTTAGACACCCTTGAAATGAGGATTTTGGCGCAAAGCACAGGCATGGATAAATGCATGTAAATTACAGTGATGGATGCAGATAATGAAAATGTTTCTGGGGAGGTAGAACTGGAAAGAAGCTTAAGAGGGTAGAGTACAAAAAAGGGGAAGCAAAGAGGCTGAAGTGGAAGGAATGAGTATACAGGAAAAATACAATTCAGGCAAGTCTGATAAGGCTGAATCACCCTTTGTACATACTGTCATTTCTAACACATCACATCAATTTATATTACATATAGAATGTTATTTATTCAGTCCCAACAATGCTGTAATGGTATTCAGTCTAAGTATTTTTCAGTCTGGTATTGCTTTTGTTTCAGTTTTTTAATTTGTTTGTAAGCTACTTTACGCAAAAACTACTTGGCTGATTTCCATTAAATTTAAGGAAAGGTGTGAGGTGGTCCAGAATAGATCCCATTAAATTTTGGTGAATGTAGGTCAAAGGTCAAGGCCACCAAAAAGGTGCTGTTATGAGATAAAACAATTAGGTCAACTGCTTGTGAGGGGCAGAATTTGTTGTACCTGTCACCACTTGGTTTTTTGTTGTTTTTTATACCAGGCACTTCCAGTAATTAGCGAGTCCAGAAATGCTGTTTCTCTGACAGCTCACAGTATTTTTTCTAAACACGTCTTGCACCTTGAGTGAAAACAATTATGAGTCTTGTCCAGTCTATAACAAGACAGATTAATTAATTGATTTATTTTCATAATATTCTCATCTTCTATGGAAAGCTGCCCATGTGAGTGGGTGTTCCAGGCCAAACTGCATATGTTTATATGTATAGAAATGTGTAAATATGTTTTTCTGAGTGCGAGGTGTTAGTGTAAACCTGCTGCTGCTCTTGGTGATATCTTTCAGGCTTTGACTACAAACTACCTGCAATCAACAGCAGAGTTCTGTGAGTGAGGGGCACCTAATGGCAGATAGATGCTGAAAATCCTGACTCAGTTTTGATTTTGATGAAAAATTCACAATTCAATATACAGTTTATTAAGATGACTGCACAACAGTGGTGGCTGACATTTGTGTGGAAGTACCGGTGTGTTTTAGAATATAACCATTGTGAAACAGAAAAAAATTGTGTTCAATCACTTCATTCACAGTTTTTTCTCTCTCTTTCTGCAACCTCTGTACATAGTCGATGAATGGAAATTGAGTATGAATAATATATCCTGAGACCTACGAAAGATAATTTTTTTAATAGCTTTTTTAATAATTGTCTTGATTAGAAACTACATAATGCAGTAGTTATTTATTTAATCATGGAATATCCTTTGCTATGGACATCATTTTTAAAATTAAAGAGGAAAAAATGCAGTGCTGGGTCTCAGCAGGACATGTCACCGTCAAACACATGTGTACATTACAACACGGTAACCCTAATCCGACATGTCAAAATGTTTATTTAAAAAATAACTGAGCTCAGTAGTTTCTTTAAAGTAAAAAATTAGCAGGTATGAGGAACACATTTATATTTATTAAATATCATGTCTTTTCAATGAAATGTAATTGAAGGAACAGTACTTTGACCTACAGCTCTGGGTTTTGCTATCATTGCTCTAATCTAGATAAAAATATGCTTAAATTGACAGTTTTGGTGACCTTGTATGTTTTGCAGTAGAAAATGTGTCTTTAATGATAAAAACATGATATAATATGATATGAAAGAACTGTTACCCTCAAATGCAGGGGGGGCATGAGGGGGGGCATTGGTGGGGTGGGCTGTGTAACAGTGCTTCAGGGCTGCTGCCTCTCTGGGGGGTGGGGCTTGACGTGGCTGTAGTGGTGATTGGGTCTGGGGCAGGGGTTCTGGATGCCACATCCCTTGCAGTGGTATGTCACTGGACTGGCAATCGCTGCACCCCTAGTGTGTGCATGACTGGTGAGTTTCGAATGATGGGTCCCCATGCCTTTTTTGGGGTGCTTAGTGGTGGCTGGTCCTGGCTTCATGCCCCTGAACCACAAACAATGAGTTTGTGTGTGTATGTGTGTGTGGCCTCTGGGGGTTGGTAGCTTCCTGGCTACAGTTGCTACGGCCCCTGGGTGGCCTTTCTCAGTGGTGGGGTCTGGGTAACAGTGGTGCCTACTGCCTAAGAGCTCATTTTGTAGGAGCCACCACCCCCAGCACACAAGCACATAAGGTCTTTGGGAGTGGGCATGTTCCAAGGGGGTATGGCAGGGGTCTCTAAAAAGCTCTCCTCTTTGGTACCCTAGTGCAGCAAAGTCTTCAATTTTATTTTGGAGGGTGGGGGGTAGGATAGTGCTACTTGTGAGGCTGAATGACTTTCCTCTCCCCAACTTTAACTGCTGTCTTCCAATGGATGTGATGGGTGTGCATGTAGATTGTTGTTAGGGGCCCTGGGGGGCTGGCCATCTGCTGACCTGCTGCAGAACATAAGGGGCCCAGGAAAGGCATATATTTTGTGGTGTGATTGTTGCCCCTGGGGTGGTGGGCTCCCGTGGGGCACTCGTGCCTCACAGCAAGAAGGTCCTGGGTTCATTTCCAACACCAGTTGGTAGGACCTTTCTGTGTGGAGTTTGCATTTGACTGTGAGGTTCTCTCTGGGTACATTGGCTTCTTCCCACCATCCAAAGACATGCATTGATAGGTTAATTGCTTAATTTATATTGCCCATAGGTGTGAATGGGAGGGTGCAATGAACTGGCAACTTGGTCAGGGTGTACCCCACCTTCACCCGTTGTACCTGGGAAAGGTCCCTAGTGACCTCCGTGACCCGAAAGAGGATAAAACTGGTTCAGAAAATGAGATGAGATTTTAATTCAAGTGTTGGTAAATTCTTAGTGATGACCATGACATTTTTTAGTCACTGCATGCTTTGTCAAAGCAAGATGGCAATGTCAGAAAACAATTGAAACTTATTCTAAGTTTAGCAGAACACTAGTTTTGGCAGGCAATACATTGAGGAAAAACAACAACTATATGCAGTTATTCATACGTCAGTGCATTTTACATGTCATATAGATTTTACCTCCATATAGTCATAAACTTCTTGTTGAAAATCTTTCTGATTCTGAAGTCCTGTGTCTTCAGTTTTATTTTTATGCTCAACATAAATTATAATCATAACTATGAAAATGTGATCTCTGGTGTGATGAATCATCCCTTGCCTTCCACCCTTGTCACCTTGGTTGCCTTATTTACATTAAAAGATGTTTATAAAAACACAGAGGCACTCCTTCAGTTAGATGAAACACTTTAAAGTGTGTGCCAGAGTGAGCTGTAGCAATAACTGTCCTACAGCGACGATGACACTCAAAACAAATTTATTTAAATGTCAGTGGTGGATTAAGCTGTGAGATACAGTTTCATCAGGGCTTTCAGAAGGAGGTTATTTCTTGAATATATTTTAAAATTATGTTTTCTACCATAGAAAAATCCTGCATTTGGTTGGCTTTGTCACTCCGCACTGAAATGAGAAACATAATTTCTTACAATGTCAGTGTTAATGTGCAGCTGGATGTGAATGACAACTTTCAAACTAGATTTAGTGAGAACAAGCAAAGAGAAAAAGGCATCAGGTACAATGGTAATACTGCTGTTTGGCCTCCAAGTCAATTATGAACATATTCCTACTTGTAAACACTGCCACATGTTAACAACAAGTCTCTCAACTGTGTGAGTCTGGCTTTGGCCACAAACAACAAAAGCTTAGAGGAAAATGAGTGAAGTGGAGCCTGGACAAGCTCAAGCTCTTGAACAGTAATTCCATGATGAATGCTCCACAGCGATTGTAGCTTAGTTTAGCTGCCTGTTGCCTTCAGCTGCACATAAACTCTGATATTACAAAAGATTATAGTGGTGGAAACATTTTTCAACATCACATGCATTTGTAATATTACTTTAAGAATTCTTCTTCTGTCATTGAATTTTATATTATATGTATAATATAATAATATAATATATACTATATATTGTATTGTTCCATTCTCCAAACCCACATACACTTTTCTGTATGTGTGCTGTTCTATCAAGGTCAAACCTAGATGTTTCAGTAGATATTAAAACATATCCAGGACATGATATGTTGAAAGTGTGAATAGTGTAAGACAAACAGTATATATATATATATATATATATATATATATATATATATATATATATATATATATATATATATATATATATATATATATATATATATATATATATATATATATATATATATCCCATTCTGTCACAAATCTATCCCTGATCTCTCCCGGGGTACTTAAGTTCTGTGGTAGTTTGTCCATGCTAGTTAATGTTTAGATTGGGTTATTTATGGCTATTTATTTTATTTTATTTTGTGGGCTTTGCTCTTTTTCATTTTGAATGTATGGATGCTCCAATTCCAGTTTTGTTGGTTTTTTATGACAATGACAATAAATATTCTGATATCAATGATCAAAAATATTGGCATCTGTTCAAACCTTATAATACTTTAAGGATTTTTTTTTTGGTAAGTGGAAAGATCCAGTCTCTATGAAATAAGTACGATCTTTTTACTAAATGCGGAATTTATATTTAAGAAATTAAACATAAATGCATGTGCAAAGGTCTGATGCACCCGTACACTAACCCAGAACTCCTTGGGCAGATACGTATATAGCCAGATACAAATTCCTTCTTGCAAAACTCCTGTAGTTCAACAAAATTCTTGGTCCGTCCTGCAACTCCTGCAAGATGTACCCACACATTTTCTATGAGTTCCACTCCAAAATTCCTTCAGCATGTGTGTCTCCTATATTAGATGTAAAAGTATAGTAGATTATTAGCCTGTGGTATCTCAAAACTCATCAGGCTTCTGCTGATGTTCCATCACATTTTATGATGAAGATGCACTTCCATGAGGGTCTTGTTTGTTCAGGTACAATATTGCAGCACAACACAAGTTTGCGAAATCTTCTTACCATAACAAACGTCTTATGAGCAGTTCTCTCTAAGACTTTACTGACTCTTCTCAATCTCCTTTTAACCTCCACTGTTCCCCTCAACTGACATTTCTTAATTATATTTCACACTGTGGAACCTTCACTATCATCTTGCAGCCTTCCTCTCTACACTGTGAGCATCAGCGACTTTAATTTTCAGAGTTTTACAGAGCTGCTTTGTAGAACGCATGTAATATTTCAACAAAGTCTAGAATATCAGAGTATTTAGAAGCTTTCAAACTGGCAGTAGCTGAAACATCCTTGTAACAATTGCTAACATGCTTAGTGAGGTGATTAAAATCTCAGACTTGGGGAAATATGCAAAGAATGTGAGACTTGGGAACACTTCATGTAAGAGTGGAAATGCTAATAAACGCATATTCTGTTGTAAATATATGCACAGTAATAGTAAATAAATGTTTATGAGATTGTTATACAGTTGTTTTAGTATGTTCTTAGATAATTGCTGTATGATATTTACATATAATAAATGTACAATAACGTTAAGTTGATATTCTGTGATGAGGGATTCTTCTTGCACTGTGAGTAAAAGAGAAGCAGAGAGAATGTGCGTACTGTGCGTTGGAGCTAAGGAGTCATGAGAAAGACCCATTTAATATTTCTGACACACCTACGTTGCATTACATTAACAACAAAATGTAAAGTACATTTTCAACAGTTTTTCAGAATTATTTCCCCAAACAAGTCTGATCATGGTGATTTCAAGGCACGTCTAATTGTTGCTGAAACAAAGTTGAGATCAAGATGAAAATGTACTGTATCCACAAATACACTACATTCGTACATTGGCATGTTCTATAGGTAAATTATTTCAGATTTGTTTTGGTCTGATTTTTATAAATGTATTGAATTGACTTGATCTGACTACAAACAAAACATAACTCAGGTGAAAACCAACATGGGCCACACATACACCCCCCCCCCAAACATGGGCTGGGTCACCAACAATGCACTGGTGTACCTGATTCAAGTCAACCCTCTATACTGACTGTAATTTTACATCGTATCTTCTATGATTCACAATCTTTTGTTGGTATATGTACTGTAATTCTGTCACTTTGTTTTGTTGACTAAGTTATGAACCATCCTACCTCAAGAAAACTCCATCACCTACCAGCAAACAAAGGAATTCAGTGAAACACAGAAGTCTAGTGAAACAAAGAACTGCTAAAAACATTAAACTACTATTTATTCAAATGATTAAACTAAAGAATTCAACTCTGTATTAAAATAATATTTCAATATTGCTACTACTAAAAAAGACAAGAACAGTTCCTTTTCTTGGCAGTGTCAGACCTTCATAAGGGAAGGTGTACTGAGGCTGTGGAGTGTGTGTTGTATGTGGTCAGGGCCGGTTCTGCCCTTCATGGGGCCCTAGGCAAAAATATGGCAAGGGGCCCTCATAATGGGGTGGGGTGGGTGGGTGTGTGTGTGTGGGGGGGGGGGGATGGGGGGCAAGATTGAGTGGTCCTTTTTCAGCCCAATTTGGAGCAGTACTTTTGTTTCGAAGTGCAGGCCAATTCTGCATGTCAGGGGACAGTTGGCAACCCTCTTAACTAAAATGCTAAAAAAAACAGACAACATTTGACTGAATCAAATAAAATTTAATGTGGAAATAACACACAGTGATTAGGCTTTGATATGTTGGGCATGTAAACATTTCAATAATCTGTAGTATCAATAGTCAGTAGTGATCCCAGCCAAAAAAAACAATGGCACCATCTCTGGCTCAGTAACAGCATCTACAGAGGGCAAACATGCAAATGATAGAGATGATGGATAATGTGTATCCATGCACAAAATAAGGTTGTCAGTCTACACATTTAATTATGAAATACCAGTTTGTAAAAACCCACCATCAGAAGTTTCCCTTTCTACACTTCCTCTAGGCAATATCAAGGCACCACCTCCTGCTCAGTAACAGCATAAAGTACACAGCCTGGGAACAAATACAAAAGGATAGTATGGATGAGAGGTCACTTGCAAATCACTTTCATGATAGATATTTATGGGTATTGATACAAAATAAGGTTGTCAGTTTGTAATAACTCACCATCAAAACTTTCTCTACTCGACTCCGAGGGAGAAACATCGCCTAAACGGATTGATTTCCTGCAGCCAAACGCAAACTTTGCCCGACTTACCTGTTTATTTCTTCTTTTCTTGGTTTTCTTTTTTAATTTTATTTGTTTTGGACCTGAAGAAGACCAATACTGGTCGAAACGTCGTCCTATTTTTTATTTTTTTAGCTTTTCACGGAGATTGGCCGTACGGCTAATACGGTTTGTTTCCGTGTTTAGCTAGGTTTTTTGTCTGTACTTTTCCGTCTTTTTTTGTCTTAAAAATAAAAAAAACACACATTCACACACTCAAAGTACATAAACGCACAACACAAAACACACAAGCACACACAAATTGTTAAAAAAATGCATTATTATGCGGACGAAGAGGGCTGGACGGTTGTCCGTAGAGGACGCCGGCCGGGGCGCTTCGTCCCCGGGGAGAGTTACGGGGGAGGCCGCGGTGGGGATTTTATTCGTCGGGGGACGGACAGAGCACCCGGGGGGCCGGCGTTTCACAACGCCGGGGTCCCTAAACGTTATAACCCCATCCCATACCTCTCACACACGTTTGTAGTGAATCAGGGAGGCATGGCAGTGAGCAGTTAGCCCCAAAATAGTGAGGGGTTAGGAAGTTTCCTTGCCTACCTGACTGTTGTTCCCTTTGTTCATTTTCATGAATTCGCTTCTTTCTTTTCTCGTAGCCTGACGGAATATTCCGCTTCATATCTGCTGCACTTTGCTACGGTCAATGGACAAACCGGCAAATATAATGTGATGAAGTCAAACACGTTGTCGTTGGGGGTGGGGTTACGCCAGTGACGTACCAGTGCCCGTGGGGCCCTACGCTCGGAGCGTATATAGCGTTTTGGGAAAACCGGCTCTGTATGTGGTTAAATGAGTACTATATGTATCTGGTGTGCAATCGAGCCTAGAAATTGATACCAAAGACCAGGACGGCAATGAATAGAAGCCACCCATTGTTACATGGCAATATTGTAGATTCGTGCTCAGTAGTACTAAACAGAAACACGGACTGTGTAAAAAATGCTCAATGAAAGTCACAATTTGTTCTCATCAACCAAGCAGAGGCAGACTGACTTATTGCATGCTGTTGCATTCACAATATTTTCCACAGTAATTGCAATATGCATGTTTGACCAAACCCACGTTTTAAAATAATTACAGAAGATAATACATTTTCTATGTGCACAGTAACTGAATAAGCATTTGTGTGTTTATTTCAGACTGTGCATTTTTGTATTTATTCAGACGATTGTGACTTGTTAGTTCAGCACTACCTTCCTTCTACACAAAATATTTAAATTGGGTGTAAGTCAGTGGTGAAAGAGCTGCTTTTAGATAATAGGCCTTTCAGAGGATTCGCTCTGCCCTGATGTTAGAACTGCTAAGAACACACACGCTAACGTAAACCACAGATGTTGGATAAAAGCATGGTGGCCTCCCTGCTTGTCATTGCTTTTGGTGGTGCGAGGGACTGTGCACAAAATGGGAGGCATCTCATTTTGTTATTGTCACCTTTGTGTTGCTTGTACCGAGTAGATGTCTCTCTCAACAAACATATGTGACTTACAGAGTAGACAGAGCAACACAGATAAATCAATATGTGTAAGACAAACCACAGAGGAACAGCAATGCACAACCAACTGCAAAATCCTGCTGTAACAAGCTCTGCCCGGGCATCTTCAAACCTCCACTATTTACGTTTCACCCTCAGTTAGACAACAATAGCCTCGGTGGCAGGTAATAGCTTCACCTAAACGCCATGCTTGGTGTATGAATCATATTTAATTTTCTACAGAAGGAATTCAAACTAGGCTGGTTCTTTTCATTTTAGTCTCCATTAACCTCAGATGGAGACTAGAGAGCTGCATAATCACAGGAATCCTGCAGGTCCTTTGGGTCTTGACAGCCTCAGTGGGTGTCACATCCCCCTGCTGTGCACAGAAGTAGGATGGAAGAAGTGACTGCTTGGGGATTGCTCTGATTGACAGAGAGCTTAATTAAATATGGACTTTGCCACGAATAATGCATGAGTAACCTACAGACAGAGACGGCAAAAAGGTTTTGGACCAAACCGGTCATTTAGAGAATAAAAAAAATCTACCTGTACTTCAAATAATAATTTAGATCAAGTTCAATCACACCTATATATGTATGTATATATATATATATATATATATATATATATATATATATATATATATATATATATATATATATATACAGTCATGAATAAAAGCTTTCTTTGTTCACCCTGTTGAAGACCCACTATTCAGTCGTCATGTTCACATGTTAAAGGAGTCATTCCATCGTTATTTCATTTGTATTGCTGTGATCTCCATTGTTATTGAATGCATTGTGTGTTGGTTCTATTTATATAAAAAAAAACACATCCAGATTGCTTTGTTTCAAGCTGTTTTTGGAGGGTAGAAAAATGACATGAGTTCGAACCACAGTTTTCTGGTACTTCTGCATACATGTCCATGACGCTGTAATGAGGCGTCTCTGATTGGCTCAGAAAGTGTGAAGGAACACTCCCCCTTTCCCTCTCGATCTGCATGTGTTTACCATCCCAGAGTAGCATTCAGCTAGTTTTCATGCCGTTGCTTTTTTTGAAAATGTGCATGGGAAAAAACAATGCTTTATTTCCACAGAGAGCACATGAACCAGTTTGCACCATAATTTTTTTTCCAGTTTGAGCAGCAGCTACTGTGGCGCCGTCTTCTTTTGTAGATGCTAATGCTAATGCTACTTCAGATTCGCTGCAATGGGGGACAGGCTTAATCCCACGTGGGTGACACAAATGTCCTTATGACGTGTAGTGGACAGAGTTTTTATGAGTCGCTCATTTTTCTGTGTTTTCTATGAATGGTAAATACAGCCAGTGGAGGTGACACACCACTTTCAAATGCAGCATGTGTTGGTAACTCGGGGTGACCCATCAGATTCCAAAAGGAGCGTGGAAATTACATATTTAAGCTATAGAGTCAGAGGAACGAAAGACAGAACAGAGGATGAAGCTTATTGTAAATTGTGATTCTGGAGATCTGGGTCATGATTATCTCCATGTTGGTTTTAAGGAAACAGTGTGATGTTGGATAAGAGGGTAATAACACAGTGAGTGATTTCAGCAATTTAGAGAATGCAAACACATAGTTGAGTTTAATAACTGCTACCCGATCAGATTAGCACACTAGTTGAGAGACAACATAATTCAGTACATATGGTGGAAAAAAGTTTTGGAGATTTGTAATATACTACATGAAGAATCCTTCTTCTGTCATTGAACTCTTACCAAGTGTTGGTCAATTCTCCAAACCAACATGTTCCTTTCTGCTGTTCTATCAAGGTGAAGACTACTGTAACCTGGCCAGCCAGACTATACGTTACAAAGTATAGTCTGGACCCTCACAGGCTAGCAGCTGCTAAGGGCTGTGGATGGGACCAAAAGCATTGTCGTTCTGTCTGTCTGTGCAGGTATAGGCCAACAATATGACCAATCACCTTAACAGTGACTGACATTTTCTCAGAGTGACGGAAAGCAATGGGAGGTGGTGTAACTGTGGAGATTAACAAGTCAGTTTATCCATTTTGCTACCAGCAAAATGAGCTGGTATATTAAACTTTTGTCATAACCAGTCGACAAAATACAAAAAACGTCTTTCTTCAAAAGGAATGAGCAGCGTTCCTGTTTCTGTTCATTTTTCAACAAAAAAACAAAGTTTTTAGTCTCCTAAAACTGATTCCAAAGCTGAGTCAAATGACTGCTGCACTCTAATTGTAGCTATCTTCCTTGTTGTGTTGTTTCCACTCTCTCAGGATTGTGTTGAGGACAAAGACTCAAACGGGGGGAAAAAACCCTCATGTTGTGATTGGTAGGCCAGGGTAGCCGGCCTGGTGTGGCTAATGCTAGGCTTAGCGAATCTACACACACCAGGCAAAAAATTTTTGGCTGTTTGGTGGGTTCATCTAGTTTACTTGGCTAAGTCAAAATTGGATGTTTCAGTAGATAATGAAACACATCCAGGACAGAACATTTTAAGTGTGTCAAGAATTTAATTTTGTTAATTTTCTTTTCTTTACAATTAACAAAAAAGTATAGATTTTTTTTTAGTATTTGTTTGATGCAGCCACACCTTCTGAAAAACAAAGATTTTCATTCAAATATTTAATGATAATGTTTGACATTATGTTATCTTTTAAGGGTGTTCAAAAAGTTTTTTTATTTGTTAACATCAGCTAATGCAGCTAGCTTACACTGGTTATTGTAAACTACCACCAATAAAACCCATGACAGAATCCTCTGCTGGTATTGTGTAAATGTAGACTTCCTGTCATTTCCTGTTTGAAGAAAAGTAACTTTTATGCAATAAACAAGAGCTCTGAATACATAGAACACACAGACAGACTCGGTATTGCCTTATTTAAGTTATTAAATCTAAAGGGGTGAGTTGCACAAATACAATGAATACGCACTTATTAGAGGAGGAGGATATGGACTGTAGAGACCCAGGCTGTTGTTTGTACCAGACTGTGAACATGTTTATTTATGCTGTAAATTGGCCCATTTAAACTTTGGATTCACTGGGGATTGAATGATTTTTGTAGCTAGTGCCCAATGGCCATTCAGTTTACCACAAGGTTTGGTACAGTACGTCCACACTGGCTTAAATTTTTAGCACTGCAGGGTGAAACTTGAGGTGCCTACACTCCAGTCTGAACAACACCGTATTTGTTGTACACAGAATCTGTATTATAAAAGCCAAATGGCCTGTGTGTGTCTGTGTGTGTGCGCAATTTATAACTGACAAACTGAAGAAAGGGAGTCTTTGCCTTTTGGAGGACTATTGATATGACAAATACTTTTTGAGTTATACTGATACATTTTTTTTTGTTTGTTTGTTTTTTTTTTTACATCAGCCTTAGTCGATGACCGATACGGGCCACCGATATTTCCAAGCAGATATTTGGAGTGGATACTGATTATTTTTAATACCAAATTGTGACAATTGAACTAATAAATATTACTACACCAAAAAAATAAATAAATACATCAGTCTGGACAACTCCACGAACACAGAAGTGCTGTGAACTTTGCTGTGTCAGTAAATCATGGCAGAGGAAAGAAGAGAATATCAGCCAATGCAACAGGCCAATACAGATGTAAGAAAAAAACTAGCAGATATCCACCTGATATATCAGCTGGCTGATAGCTAACATTAGTCTGGAGTAAAACATGAGTATTGTGTAGCGTGGCTGCGATCAGCTCCAGTGGATACTGTTCTACTATGATGCAGCCATTCCCAGGAGAATCCAATTTAGAGAAATATATCTGTCTAACTGACACAGAGATGTCATATAGTGGTGATAAAATGCTTGTTACATATGTCAGCACATGGAGTGTCAGGATCCCAGTTAGTTGACCCATTCTTCTTACAGATGTCTCACAGTGGCAATACTTTGGTTTTCATAAAGACTCAGTTTTAGGTATTTTTGTAACATCTGGTGTTTAAGGCTGGTGCTGTGAAAAAGCAGATTGTCCCCAATTCAAACTCCTCCTACTGTGGCTGCAAAGACATGAAGTCTTGGATTATTATATTTTTTTTATATAGAAAGGAATATGCAGTCACAAAAAAATTATTAGACCAATCTATCTAATCCAGTATGCACATCATGTACATCATGTGACCAAAACAGACAGAAAAGAAAACATGGCATGTCTAAAAGCATTGTTGCCTCCGCCAAGGAGGTTATGTTTTCGCCCGCGTTGGTTGGTTTGGATGTTTGTTCTGGAAATTATTAGATTTTGGTGGTGATCCAGGGAAAGGGGTCTACCTTGGCGGAGGTCTGGGCTCTCAAAGTGCTTTTCTAGTTTATGCCAGTACAATGCTATAGATATTGTTGTAAAAAAACTGAATTCATTTTGGTTAATATCAAGAAAACATGGAAAATACCTAGACATCAACTCTAAAATTTTAATCTCATGAGCTATTTTTGTTGTCATGATTATATCTGTCCAAACAAATGTACCTTCAGTTTTACCAGGCATTACAATAAGCAAGAAATTGAAGAAAACAAGTGTGGTCTAATATATATATATTTTTTTTGCAATTGTAAAACCTGGTGCCTACTCATGCATAGAAGTCACGGTAATGAAGGATAACCATGGATAACGACTACTATAAAACAAGAAAAAGGAAGAACTCACTTAAGAGCCACTGTGATAACATTGTGCTCGAATCAGTCAATCAATATTTATTTGTAGAGCCCTTCACATACGTGACCCAAATGCTTTCCAAAGAAATAAAAGCCTATAAAAATCTGTAATAATCAATAGTAAAACATTATAAACACACTATTAATAATAAGCTAACAAACTCTAACATAACTCTCATTTTCACACAGTCCTACTCTAATGAAAACAAAGATATTAAATTATATTCTCTTTCTGAGACTAGATCCTTCTAAATCCCTCTAAATCTGAAATAGTGGATTATTAAAAGAGCCAGTCGAACAAGGTGGTGGAGTACGAGGGGTTATAATAGAAGGTTAATGGCAGAGGAAGCGTCTGAGTCACATCAATATAAAGTAATGTGGAATCAAAGGGTAAACCCTGCTTGACACTTCTGACAGCTGTGACTGCATACATTACACACTATGTGAACTTGTCAGTAGATACTGACAAGAGAAATAAATATTATTATATAGAAACATATTAAACATTCTAGAGATTTACATTGATATACACATTGTAGGTGTGTATGTGTGCCACATGTGGATAGTTGTTTCAATGCTAGGGACTACATTTTACCTCCTGACTTTAGATTCAATAACATAAGCACTGATGCAGTCAATAGAAAGAAAGACTGGGCCAAAGAAAAGCACAAAAAATATGTTGTATATGTTTATATTCTTCTGATGAGTTCAGAGTTGCAATATTCCAGATGTTAATGAGCATCATTCACAAAATATGCATAAAAAGGCTGCTTCATAGTTTCCCATGGATAAATAAGTATAAATAATAAATAAAATTAATATGTTTTTATAAGAAGTAAAAGTTTCCTTTTCTTTTTTAGATTGTCTTTGTTTAAAAAGTACATCCAGTAGCTACTATGTGCTCCCCCATCTGTCAGGGTATGACCATTCCTTGAAGTGATTATTCCAGCCTGTGTCCCATTTGTTTCTTTTATCCCTACTTTTATTTTGCAGAAAATCAGGCAGGTTATATACTGAGACAGTTCCTCATGATAGAGACAAGATATATGAAGGGAAAAATGACAATCTTGCTAATCTAACATTCTTAATATCATGTAGTTCTGTGGTTGGTATTTCTACACCATACATAAACTGAATGAATTTGAATAATTGCATTGAAAAAACTAAAGAAAACAAATAAAACTGTTTTAGCTGAATGTTGTATGGGATGCACACACACACACACACACACACACACACACACACACACACACACACACACGTGTGCCACATGCCCTTGAAGCGCACTTGAATTAAAAAATGTTTTGGTGTTGGTTATTTTAGCCATTCATATCACACTGTATCTTATCAGAATATGAATATGGCTGCCTTAAGGCTCCAGCCTTGATTCTGCCATTCACACACGTATGTATATGAATGTATGTATGTGTGTGTGTGTGTGTGTATATATATATATATATATATATATATATATATATATATATATATATATATATATATATATATATATATATATATATATATATATATACTTTAAATCTTTATACTAATACTTTAAATCTAATCTGGTCAGGACTAGGTTTGTCTAAATGAAACCCTGAGTTTCTGTTTCTCTGTTCACTTTGAAACACACACAGTTTAATTTCCTCAGTAGTTCAGTCAGCAGGAGAGTTTCCACACAATATACAAATGCAATTATGTTATATAAAAAAAAGAAAAATCTGCCAGTAGGTCTAAATTAGAAGTGCTATCCCATGACTGAAGGTGCAGCATTACATCACAGAGGATGAAAATATTCTGCAGTAGATTGTTCTCAGACCGTGCATAGATGTCCTACCATTTAAAAACAATTATCTTTTTGCATTACAAAAATCTAAATCTTGTCAAGTGTATATTTCTCATTTCTAGTCCAAATATCTCATCACACTTAACCAGGAACCTTCCAGTGCTGATACTGTCTTTCTATAGTTGTGGTGACAGTACTCTGAGTTCATCATTTTAACTCAATTTGGCTGCTCTGGATCCAAAAACTCTGAGTGTCCTACCTCAGAGTAGATCAAATCAGGGTTCAGGGTTAGAGTCGGTTTGTTGAACCTGCATTGTAAAACAGACCCCGAGAAGCCAGGATCAGATTTTGACAGTTATAGTTCAGCAAGGAAGGCAAAAAAGAAGGGGGCATTCCAGTCAATGACAAAAGAAACCTCCACCAGCATTTATGGCTACAGTTGAATGATATTGCCAAGGATCAACACTCACTTAGATAAATGGTAAATGGACTGCATTTATATATAGCGCTTTTCCACCTTCATGGTGCTCAAAGCTCTTTACATTAGCCTTTCATTCACCCATTCACACACACACTCATACACCAGTAGGTTTCTAAGGTAAGTCCTACTGGGGGCCTAAGTCAGGGTTCAGTGTCTTGCCCAAGGACACTTCGACATGTGGACAGCCAGAGCCGGGACGCGAACCGCCAACCTCTCGGTCATAGCCGCCCATAAAGTACATGAATATAATGTGTATTTATACACAAGTCCAAATAATAAAACATACACCATACATTAAGTATTTGATATGGTGCTGATCAGGCTGTGCACAGCACTGGGAAAGAAACTATTGGCAGACCAAGAGGTGGAACATTTGATAGAACGATAGTGTATGCTGGATGGAGGAAGATCAAAAAGACCAACATGAGCAATAGGGTCATTTGCAATACTTAGGGCATGGGACAGAAGCCTAAATCTGTACAAGATATCAAGATCTGGCAGGTCAACACCAGTGGTCCTACAGGTGGAATGGATGACTGTTTATGGATTTTTAATTTTGTACAGTTAGACTACCAAACCAAACTGTCAGCCAAAAGGTAAGGATCATTTTCATCATGAATGATAGAAATTAGGTAAAAATCTGTCACTTTAAGGTCAATTCTTTTAACTTGTACAGAAAGAAAAGCTGTTTCAGGGAGTTTTCAACAATGAAAACACGTCTTCCTTCAATCAGAGCAATGTTTCCTCATACTTCAAAGTCAAGCATTTCTTTTTAGATTTCATTCATGGTCAACAGTTGAAGAAAGTTCACTTTGCTTCCATCAGCTCTGAAACAGTGCTAACCACTGAGCTGATGGTACATTCATGTGCTGAAGCAATTCCAGTTTAACTGTTGGAATTAGAGCCAATGCATAAATATGGTCACTATGAATATTAACATATGTTCAGAGAATTATGAAAATATAAAAGTGTCAGAGTGTTGCTGATGCCAGGTACATCCAGACTATGATAATTTGATGTGCTAAGCTCCTCTCTCTACAGGCTTAGAAATGAATATTCTTTCTTAAAGCCTTCAAAGACCTCAACAATCACCAGTGACCAAAAACATCTGCTGATCTAAAATGTACTGTAGTAACAAACAATATTCCTATCAATACATTTAGACTATTCAGGCAAAATAGATTTCACTTTTTATTTGCATTAGTTATGACCCATTGTGATGTTCAGACACTTTGTACTTAACATGTAAATGTGACCATGTTCTGATTCACCAATAAAACCCATGGAGTTTGACTAAGTATATTATTTGTTGCCATTTGTTTTTACTGGTGATTGACCATTATGAATTTTTTGGGGTTGATTTTTTAGTTTTTATTTTATTAAAAAAACATTTTTTTTACATCAGCCTCAGCCAATAACTGATACAGGCCGCCAGTATTTCTAAGCCATATTTAGAGCTGATACAGATTTTTTTCCCCTTGTAATTTAAGAATATTTTACGACATTTTTTATTCGGTGACAATTAGAAAACAAAATTGTGGCAGTTAATCTAATAAATGTTACCACACCAAAAGATATTTTTTCCCACTGTAGACAGCAGTATCTCCAAGAACAGGGAGGTGCTGTGAACTTTGCCTGCCAGTTAATCATGACAAGTTACAAAAAAAAGAGTATATCCTCCAACAAAACAGGTCAATACAGATATTTGAAAAAAAAAACACACACACAAATATCATCCTGGTATATCGACCTTATGTTCAGTTAGTGATATATTTTGGTTCAGTTTTATTGGTTTTGATTCAACCTGTCCATTGAGAGTCAACGCTTTGATAGACACCTACACAAGTAGTAAACGAAATAAAAAGAAAATAAATCCAATGTCCACTGAAAAATGGAAGATGTTATACTGTGTGGTAATAATAAGAAAGGTTTAATGTAGAGGAAAAATCATAGCAATAATTCAGTGTTTTTCAACCTCAGCGTTACCTAGAATTCAAATGGAGGTCACCTGAAATTTCTATTAATTGATCAAAATGAAATACATACAAACAAAGCAACTTAGTATTTAAAAAAATATATGTTGAGTTGACAGAGACAACCACAAACATACACGTAATGAAAAACTGTGTCTGAAACTGAAGCACTGTGGTAATGTTTATCTTTCAAATGTTCATTGTGGTCATTTTCAGATGCTGTAGCTCTGTCATAAAGTACATAGTATAATTTAAGTTATTGTTTTTTCAGTATTAATTGTCAGGTTTGTAAATACAAGCTGGGTTGACTGTATCCTGATCAAGGAAAATAAAATTCTGACTACACCTGGCTTTTCTTACTCCATCCATAATAATATACATGATATAGTCTGAAGGTCACGTAACATAATAAAGCAAACTATTACATGGTCAAAAACAAATTAATTGTAGTAAGAAAAAAGCTAAAACAGGTTGGAAACCACGGCAATAATTGTTTTATGTCTTAAGGGCTCAACATTAAATTCATGTGAGGATATATATAAAATCAGATGAACATAAAGCAAACACTGCAGAGTTCAGTCTCTTCACTTGATTGCTGTATTATTATGAGCTTCCTGAAATCATCAATGTCCTGACACGTTGCTCAGGTTATGAAACCTGCAGGAGTGGCAGCAGTAAAACACCAGGTAGATCATGTTCCACTCATGTATGTTCTTTTTATAAAAGGTCACTCTTTTGTTTTTATTGGAATTGTAATAGAGATGTAAAATGCTGCTAACTCAAGTAATATAGCTGATGCAACGTTTGTCTTTCTAATGGAAGTGGTAATGTGCAGACGCTGATGGACTGTGTGTATTCCACAAGATGTTAGAGCTAAAATACCAAATATAAATCAAACACTAGGTCCCTTTAGAGCTAACAAAAATATATTTGGCAGAGATAATCATTACAAATGAAGTTGTTTAGGTGTCCACCATGATACACACGTACATACATCTGACTGAGTTTATGCAATATTTTGTTAATTCCATTTAGCTGTATTGGGTTCACACTCATCTTTAAAACTGCATCAGCCCATCTGTGTTGACCTCCCCGTCATCCCAGATTCATCTCGCAGAGGCTGAGTTTGGTGTTTGCATAGGATCCACTGAGCTGAATGATCAAATTATGTTGTATCTATTAAATTCAGAACAAAAATAAACATTCAGAATTCTCTTTTCATATATTTCCTCTCAAAACATGGTTCTTTCCGGATATATCCTAATAATTACTACTATTTTGATTTCTTCTCATACTTGCTCAACTTGAAGTGATTTTTATTGGGCATTGATTTCAGGAGTTCAAAGGTGAAACATACGTTTCAGCATGAAATCTGTAAACACTGTGCTGATCTGGAGGACATTACAGTCGCAGATGCACTTGTAATAATCAAACATAATCTCCAATAAAATATCTTTTACAAGCTGTTGAAGGACAACATTCATCTCATGATGAATGTTCGTGAGATGCTCTTGCATGCAGTTCTTGCATGGCCAGCATACTCACCGGACATGTCACCCATTGAGCATGTTTGGGATGTGCTTGACCGGCGTATTCGACAGCGTGTACCAGTACCCACTAATATCCAGCAACTTCGCACAGCCATTGAAGAGGAGTGGACCAACATTCCATAGGACACAATTGACAATCTGATAAACTCTATGCGAAGAAGATGTGTTGCACTGCATGAGGCAAATGGTGGTCACACCAGATACTGACTGGTTCTGAGTCCCCAGACCCCCAATAAAGCAAAAAAAATGCACATTTCAGGGTGGCCTTTTATTGTGGGAAGTATAAGATACACCTGTGCACTAATCATGATGTCAGATCAGCATCTTGATGTGGCACACCTGTGAGGTGGGATGGATTATCTCAGCAAAGCACAAGTGCTCACTATCACACATTTAGACAGATTTGTGAACAATGTTTGAGAAAAATGGTAATATTGTGTATCTGGAATGAATTTTAGATCTTTGAGTCCATCTCATGAAAAATGGGAGCAAAAACAAAAGTGTTGCGTTTATATTTTTGTTGAGTTTAGTATGCTGGGAAAAACTGCCGTGGGATACACCAACAGTAGTGACAACAGTGCACTGGAGTGATCCAGACATATAGAAATGTTTGACTGTCAGGTACACATCATTTTGTCACACTGTAGCATAATGTCGATACAGATTTTTATGTTCTCTGTGTGTTTTTTTTTTTCTTTTGATGTCTCCTTCTTGGACAATAACCACAGCCATGTATGTGCAAGTACACATCCACCTTTGCACCTCCCTTTGAAATGTGTTAAATATAGATGCAGTTACCCTGACAAAAATTACTTTTTGGTTTGATTAATCAGGTTGCTTGTGCTAAATTAATATACGTACTAATGTATTTAGATTTTCTCCTCTCAGCACACACACAATTGCACATAAATATTACATATTACGTATTAATTGTACCAAAAGTACTAACTGGATGCAGACAACTTTGACAACTCATGCACACTGGTTGTAAATCGGTTTGTAAATTGTTTTGCATTTGCAATGATTTTACAAACATTTTAATGCATGCAAACCTTTAGTAGATCCCATCCACAATCAGAAACACATCTTTATTGTACCATATTATTGTAGGTCCTATGGCCTGTTCACTATTTACACAAGTAGCATTTTAAGATTAATTATAAGATTTTATATATATATATATATATATATATATATATATATATATATATGTATATATATATATATATATATATATATATATATATATATATATATATATATATATATATATATAATATAATATGAATAGTAATGGGTCCAACATCACCTTGGTTTTCATCTGCAGCTGGTATGTCTCATCCTGTGTCCTCTGAGATTACGTCCAGTGTCCAGTAAAAAGACGTACAATGCAAATGTTGACATAGTATATGACATTTAGGTCACAGAAGAATTCCCCTGATAATCGAATCATGCTACCTCACATGTTCTTTATTTCATTGTCTTTGTCAATTGTGTGTTTCATATAAAATAGTGTAGTCAGAAATCCACAGGTCCTGGTCCATTACTGTTGTCACATGGCATCAATTTCACAAATGTTAGGAGGTTATGTTTTTGCTGGCGTTGGTTTGTTTGTTTGTGTACAACATAACTCGAAAACTAATTGATGGATTTTGATGACATTTTCAGGGTATGGTGTTACTGGGAAGATCAACAAATGATTAGATTTTGGTGTTGGGAGGGGGGTTGTCTGCCTTGCCCGAGGTCTGCACTCTGCACTTTTCTAGTTTTCTCTGTGAAAACTTCCTCTAAAAACATGTTGCCTGATTGTTGTGTAATACATCTGTTCTGTGTGAAGGTACCCATGAGGTAAAAAAAATGGCAAAAAAATGTCAATATCACTTCACATCTTTCTTTTTTCTTCTTTATGTTCACTCTTTTCTTACATGTACAGCACTTGAAGAAGGGGTTATGACTATGAGAACTGGGTTATTTAAGTACAAGCTATTGACTGTTACTCATAAAGACAATCCATGAAAACGAAGCAGAACAAAACATGTCAGACAATGTGGAGCAAATTAAACTGTACATTGTTGGTTCAGTTTGTTTGTCTGTCTGTTTATCAGCAATTTTACACAAAAACTACTGGACCAATGTGTGACCTTTTTAAAAAATGTTGTCAGTTCTTCATTAGCAATGTTAGACAAAAACTACCAGACCAATTTCCACGATTGTTTCTCTATTTTAGGAAAGGTGCTAAGCAGTCCAAAATAGATTGCATTAAATTTTGATGATTGTAGGGCAAAGGTCAAGGTCATCAATGATAAAATGATGAGATACGGCAAATCAAGTAAAATATTTTAGAGGGCTGAGGTTTGTTGTGTCTGGTACCACTTGTTGGATGTGTGTAAAAAATAAGAAATATCCATAATGATGTTTTCTTGTGGAATCATTATATTAAATTAAATAGTTAGGCAATAATATGATTTTCTTCAACATAAACGCTTTCAGTTCCATTTTATATGAACAATAAATATGTTTTTTTTTGTTTGCAGAAATTAATAACTGAATAAACTACTACCACTAAATACTTACCCTTAAATGGGCATCTACCTCAAAACAAGTACAACCTTATATAGTGTAATAATTATAACTGTACATTTAAGTAAACATTCACAACAAAGGACCCTACTCCAAAGAATAAGTAAGCAGGTCTAGAGACAACTATTATAGATGTCTTAGCACTAGTTTTCTGTGCTGTATTGATTTATCCAGCCATATCTGTAAGTGTAAATGTTTCACATGCTGCAGAGTTGTTTGGGTTAAAGTCTGCAGTCTGACTTTCTGCACAATCCTGACCTTCTCCTTAAATGTCCTCAGAGAAAATGGTTAGGAACCATACAGTTAGTTCATTACTGTGTGCTTGAAAGCAACACTGGAAAAGTTGCGGGTCATTAAACCAAAAACAAGCAGCTCAAAGACACTAAACCATTACTTAAAAATGAGGGCAAATGCAAAGTAAGGTGATAATACTTAGTGGGTTCATTATTACGAGTGACTACATTCTCATTACGGTGGTGCAGTGGTTAGCACTCATGCCCCACAGCAAGAAGGACCCTGGTTCAATTCCCACACCAGACCTTTCTGTGTGGAGTTTGCATGTTCTCCCCGTGTCTCCGTTGGTTTTCTCCAGGTACTCTGGTTTCCTCCCACCATCCAAACACATGCACTGATAGGTTAATTGGTTCATTTAAATTGTCCATAAGTGTGAATGTGTCTATATATGTTAAGACCTGCAATGAACTGGCGACTCATACAGGGTGTACCCCGCCTACACCCATTGTAGCTGGATTAGGCCCCCAGTGACCCCCCGCCAATCTAGTGAGGATAAAGCGGGTTCAGATGACGATACATTGTCATTATAATAAGAATATAGTTTAGTTCAGCTTTAAGTGGCAACAGTGGAAGTAGTAGGGCATTGTTGGTGGCATACAAAACCTTTGACGTCAGAAGCTGTTCTTTATATTCAAGCTTATACCAACATTGACAGCTGGTTTCTTTTCTTTTTTAGTGACTGGAGTCTTTCTAGAAATCACACTGACAGAGTTTTGGACAGAAAAAGACAGTCATTTATATTTTATTGAGGATTGTCAGAGGGAAAAACACATCAAACTAGGCTAACGCCATTGGAAGTGACAGCTAAGAGTATTTCATGGAACACCCCCAATCCTTAATGAAGCCATAGTGTGAGGCATCCACAGGTCATTTAATTTACATGTGATTTGAAGTTAGTCAGACAAATAGTTCTAGAGATATGATCAAACAAGTGTTAAGTGATGTCAAACTATTGACTGCCCCCTTGCTGGCAATCTATCCTCTTCATCTTCATCTTCCTCTCCATTACGTTCATTGATATGGAAAACACGGCATTTCTAAACCAAATATTTTTTTAAGTTATTGGATTAAGATGAAGGGTGGGGGTTTCAGCAGTGGTGGTCGGACCATAAACACAATATCCCAGACCCTCTGTTCAGGGGTATAATTAGATCTGCATGGAAATCAAAGTTACTTTCTTAGTGGTATTTAAAAATAAAAATCCTGGAGTTCACAAGGGTGGATGGAGGGCGAATATAGAGCTCTGGAAAAAATTAAGAGACCACTGCAATTTCCTTTGAAATGAGCATTTGTGCATCTATGCCAGCCATTCCTGTATCTGTTTAATTTAATCATAAGTATCATGATTGGTGACACACAACAAACATTTCCTAAAAAAGATGGTGATGAAAGGATAAGCGCTGGGATTATGACAAAATTTGTGTTGTCATAGCAACAGGGTTGTGTCTTCACTGGCTTTTTGGTTCAAGTTTGGCATATAAGGCATGTGTGTGCCAAATTTGATTTGACTATGTTGAGAAAAAAAACAGTCCCATTCCATGGGATTTGGCCAAAACTCTGTTGATTTCTATGGCATTGTTTTGGCATTGTCATGGCAAGACAAAAATGGCCAATTAGTTGTGATGTCATCAGAACTACACCCAACATTTAATCAAAATTTGTCCTGATAATGTTTGATTCCACATGTGTGTAAGTGATTTTCACCCAGTTTGGTGTAACTTGGATGTAAACCCTAGGAGAACTAGTTGAATGTATGAGGGGAAGGATTTAAGAGTCCACGCTTCCATCCCATATGGCTTGAACGTGGAGTCAAATAAAATGACCTTTTTATAAATGTTGAAAGGGCAAAAATTGAGGATAAAGGCTGACAAAATAACTAATAATGGGACCCTTCAGGTTTAATAGGCCTTCGCTAACATTGCATGTTCCAAACTCTGAGGACTGTTTTTTCTACCAGGCCAATGCTACTAGCCTCAGCTAGATCAGTAAAGCTGTGGATGACAGACCATCAAATGAAGACCCCTGTCATGGCCAGACAACCTGCAGACCTGAACCTACTTTGAAAACTTCTGGATGATCATGAATGGTCACAAGTCATCAAACACCACTGAGCATGTTGAATGTCTCTCCCAAGAGCTGAATAAAGTCATCCAACAGTAATGGGAGGACAACCAAGACACATGGAAGCTGTCACTGAAATGAGTTATTCCAACAAATTTTGATTTCTGAACTTTTCCCAAGTTACAACATTAGTATTGTTTTGTTAAGAAATTAATAGAAACAGATTTCTTTGCAATATTTGAGGTCTGGAAAAAACCCTGAATTGTTTTATTTTAACCATGTGTAGTGTTCAACAAATACATGCTATAAATAGTAATATTTTTATTTGTGGGGATTTCTGGTAATGGTGGGGTGCTGAGAGGTTGCGAGAGACCAACCCTCCTGATGATAAATCCTTAAAAACTTTTAAATTCTACTTAAAATGAGAACATTTTCACAGATCTTATGAATGTAATTTATGATTTATGAGATTTATGAATCTGAACATGAGGAGACTGAAGATGGCAAGTATGAGTGTGAATCCACTGACAATAACCACAACTAGCCCCAACACTTCAGAAGTCTTAAAGGATGAGAAAAGCAAATCACTGTGTATATGTATGTGTGTGTGTGTGTGTGTGTGTGTGTGTGTGTGTGTGTGTATATATATATATATATATATATATATATATATATATATATATATATATATGTATGTATGTGCATACAGATTTTTGTATGTGTTCATTGTGCAATTCTATATGTATTTTCATGGCAACAATACAAACCGAGGCTTTCAGCCCTCCAATACACAGATCATAGAACTTAACTTTTAACAGGGTTGTTGGAGGTTTAATATCAAGCAAGGACCCATATGGTGAATATGAAGATTTATGTGTATCAGGTTTCTTATGACCCCCATCAAACAGAGAACACTTTCACTAATGACAGTGGTATGTATGCAAACACACACGCCCGTGCACCGATGCGTGGTGTGCTAAACTGCTTTTCCAAACTGAGCAGCAGCAGCTCAGTGGTCTTTTAAGGCGAGGAAGCCAATCTAGCAACGGCATCGCTCCATTACACGGTCAGTGAGGTGAGGTTGTGGCATGATGGAAATAGCTGCCTCTATTCTCTAGGTCACAGAGGACACTGCAATGCAACAGGCCCCCTTCACTTATTCTCAGTGTGACTGAGTGTGTGAACACATTTAAACAAAAGCATTCCCTGATTCATTCCTCATTTCCTCTATGCTGCTGAATATGTCTGGTTGGTTTACAGGAAGCGAGCAATGATGAGGAGTGAGAGATGAGTCTTTGAGGAAAAATAGGCAACGTAACCCTAAGGAGATTGAGCAGAAAGCAATATAACCAGAGGTATAACCAAGGGCAATCTTTCCTGATGCTGATTGGGAGCGGCAACCAGGATCTCATAAGCTATGCAAATATGTAAATATGCAAATAAGCATTCCCACTCAGGGACTGTTAATTAAAGAGAACATCAAGACAAAAGCAGCTAATCACCAAACACAGCCATAAGGACACACACAGTTGTACACACACAAACCCACTTACATAATTTCACAGATAGAAGTAAAATGAGGAAACTAAGCACATGTTCACTGAGGTTAAAAACATCTAAACAAATACATTACGTGATAGTAGTGGCATCCTTCACATAATTTCCGGCACAATTACATTACAAATCAAAGATGGGGTTTACATCAGTCTGCAGATGATCTTCATATTCACAACCATATAAACTTTCAGAATTATGTTTGCACATCATAATTAGTTCTAAACCTTAGAGATGTATTATCCACACAAATAGGAGAAACTGCACAGAAGTGATGCTGGTGCTGTGCAGCTTTAGTTTACTGCTACAAAAAAGTTCAAATTTCACGCATCCAACTTTACTTATTGCTTATTAGATTTAACATCACATAGTAGGATGCTTATAACTTTTCTCCATTGTCAAGGTGATCTGTGTGTTTGCAGATGGCCTCTGAGTTATTTTTGTATTTTTTCATCTTTATGTCTCTGTCTAGATAAAAGCTGAACATCTTCAAATTGAAGTCAAATAACAATATACTGCATGCACTTCTATCTTCAAGGCGTAATGTCTTGTAAAAAGATGTAATGTAACTGTCAAGACACTTTACTGTTGTAAATTTGGCCTGGAGAATTCAGATAAATGAAAACGTATACAATTACTATACTACTAAAAGAGTGTGATTTGATATTTTTTTGCCATTATAGATTTTAAAAATGAGGTTTCCTACAAATTTCACAAAGAGAAGGCATTCAAAAGAAAACACATTTTGCCTGATTTGCCCTATCTCTTTTGATTGTGAAAATACATTTTTGATAACTGTGACCTTGACCTTTGACCTACAGTCACCAAAATTTAATGGAATGGAATCTATTGTCAACGACCTTGCACCAATTGGTCGAGTAGTTTTTGTGTAAACCTGCTTACAAACAAACAAACACACAAACCAAGTCAAAAACCATACCCTCCTTCCCTTTGGGGGACGGGGTAAAAATATATTTTTATAAAGAATGGAACTGAAGACTGAGCAAACAGAGAAAGTAACAATATTTTAAATTAGGGCTGTCAAATTATTAAAATGTTCAATCAGATTAATAGCAAGGTTGTTGTATATTAATTTTGATTAATCATGATTAAATACTAATTTTTTTTATCTATATTAATGATGTTTCATTTTGCATGAGCAAACAAACTAAAATAAATAAATGCACTAAACATGTTTGTTGCAAGCTGAGCAAAGTGTTAGCACAAACTCAAACAAATGTTTCATGTTAATGTGATATTATAAGTTGACAGTGTTCTGGTGAAAAGAAAAGTCCTTTTTATAGAACAGAGATCTTCAACCCTGGTCCTCAGGGCCCACTGTCCTGCATATGTCATATGTCATCCAGCTCCAACACACCTGATTCAAAGCAGTGGGTCGTTATCAGGCTTCAGCAGAGCTTGATAACGAACTGAATTGAATCAGGGTTGCATCTAAAACATGCAGGACAGTGGGCCCTGAGGACCAGGGTTGAAGACCTCTGTTTTAGAAGGTGTATAATACTTTATGTCAGTCAACTGTTCCATCTTGGAGTATTTTTGTCCTCATGTTTACATATTTCCAATGTGCTGTTTACCATATTCCATCTGTATTGGTTGGTTCAGCTACCTGTCTTTTTCATGTGCGACAATAACTCTACTGGACAAACTGCCTGAAATGTGTTTGTAGAGACGCTCAGTCATTCTGTGCTGTGGATGACTAATAGCATTAAACCTTTCAGTCAGATTAATCATGGTGATGGACTAATCCACGTTAATGTGTTACATATGACAGCCCTGTTGTAACATAAAAACTTAAATCATGCAATAAAAGTAATCGTACATTACTGAAGCTAATGCACGATAACACTATAACTAATGCTCATTTAGTCATGGCTCAGGAAGTAGAGCAGATCATCAAATAACTGAAGGGTTGGTGGTTCGAATTTTGCTCTGTCTGAGGCCCTGTCTGCACAACAACGTTTTCGAGTAAATCCAATACGATTTGTTATCATTTTGGCCTCACGTACACATGGCAATGGCATCTGGGTTGCCCCAAAACAATATTTATTGAGAATAGGTTCCAGAGTGAAAAGATCAAAATATACTGTCATTGCGTTGCTGTGTGGAGTAAAATGGAGTGAAACATCTATTATCTACGTCACAACCAGATGACCAGAACAAAAAGCAGCTTCACACACAACATTCATTTGTAATCAAGTAGTGGTCGGAGCAGAGCTGCAATCACTGCAAAGGTAACTGGTGTTATTGAAGGAAAAACTACTGATGTTAAATCAACAAGACGGGCAGCAGACACGCCTACATGCACCTTCTTGTTGTTGTTTATTTCCAGGGTGTGTTTGCTGCTGGTATAAGCAGGTATGTGCATGCACTTTATTTCATCTATTGTTCTGATGTATCCGGTGGGATGGTCTTACAGCACACCTAGAGATGCGGCATGTGTATTACATTGTTTTCAGTATGCATTTTGTTGCCATATTTATGTGATATATTACTGATCCATTCCCTGTGTGGATGCCATATCTTTTCTATCCAGTACCAAAATAAATCTTGTTGCATTGCTGTGTGAACAGGGCCTTAGTCATGTGCCATTGTGACTTGGGGCAAGGCAGTTCACCCACCTTCACACTGGTGAATGAATATGAATGTGTATGTTTGGTGATTTTCGTTGTGGCCATTTGGTGTGAACTGCAGCCATGCTTCCATCAGCCTGCCCAGGGCAGCTGTAGCTACAAATGGAATTTAACACCACAAGTGAGAGTGAAGGATCAACAATGTAAAGCACTTTGGATGCTTTGAAAAACAATGCAAGAACTACAAAAAATACATTATTTTAGCTCAACACATATCAAACACTGAAAAACATGACTTCTAAAGGCAAAGCCTTGTATTTCATTTCAGGTTTAGAGTTAATGTAAATTACTAAAATGCATATGTATCCACTCCAGCACACACATAAAAGTATGTGTGTTTTGTTTATCCTTTTTCATGCAGATATGATAATTGAAAACCTCCTGCGGATCCTCTCTGAGTTTGTTATACCGTGACAGACAAGTCAGGGTCAAATGCAGTAAGAAAGATTTCTTTCCAAAGGATGCGCATTTCTGACAGCTAGCCCATCATACATACAGTATATAAGTGAGTGAATGCAAGCCATTACCAAGCCTATAGTATATGATTTGAAGGTTTTTATTTACACCAGAGATAATTGAGCTGCACTGGTATGTATAGAGCTGTCATTCAGAAAGTGCAGTGCCTGCCAGTCAGTAATAAGACCATTTGGACTCACTCAGCCTTGATGTAATTTGATTTTAATATTCTTCACCTTCTCTTGCACACATGCACAGTGGCAACACACTAGCATAATTGGGTGCATCACATGCTGCAAAGAGACATCACAGCTACACAGGGACCATTTCACAGACATGAAAACCTCATGAGATTAAATCATTTGGTGTAGGAGTAGATTTAGGTCAATCAAGAAAAGATGGTGCTGGACTGGTCATAAATAACTGATGGTGATATAATCCATTAAAGAATTCATATTTTGATAAACCTATTTTATATTTTATTTATTTTATAAATTTTTATTTCTTTTATTTGCGTATTTTGACCTGAACAATTCATAAAGTTTGACATTGAACCCTCCAGGTGGTGCAAAGCTGCCTTTATATAAATTTTTGCAAAAACTGAGTGGATTTTGACACCCGGTTTCAATTGCTTAAAATGTCTATGGCTGTATCCCAATTCACCTTTTACCCATACCCCTCCATTTTACACGTATACATGAATGGATAGTGTTGTTCTGATTCTCAATTAGATGGAGAGAAAAGACTAAGGCACAGACTGTATAGCCTTCAATACAGAGAATTTACAGGACCACATTATGAAAGGAGTGATAAAAGAAATCTCCCATAAATGTGTTAAATGGCAAAATGAAGGTAAACACAGCAAAAAAGTTCAGCAATGTGAGGAAAGAAACACACCAATGTATGGATTTTCTTTGATGTCTTACATATTTAGACATAGACAGTAATAGACAGGTATTAATGTTGAATAGAAACAATTATGTTTTTGGAAACGATCAACAATGTCAGCAGTCTCTTTCACTCATTACCACTCTTACTCTGTAAATCACCACATCTCATTGACAATCCAAGGTTCTCAAGCTCTGGTTTTTGGTTTCTCCAGTTGGGGAAAGTGATGGACAAAACTAGACTTTCAAAGGAGTAGTAAGTATGATTAATTTTAGGGCTAAGACCTAAACTGGAGTGGGGTATTACTGCCACTCCTCCACCTCGACCGCTGGTTCCGGCTGTGTGATAGTTCACGTGACTTGGTGGCGTGGATTCATTTAATGACATATTCATCCTGCTGAAGTCAGGTTTTAGTCAGAGCTAAAATATCAATCTTATGATCACTAGCAGTCCACATTGGATAAAATTGTTATGTGTTCTTTTAATCTGATTATTACTGAGAACTATTTTTATTAGATTATTTGATCTCACTCCTATAGGTTTTATAATATTAGGTTTATTATTAACTACATGGGGGATAGACATAGTTTTTATATTATTTACTACATACTGGAATTGTGATAGCTCAGAATGAAGTTGATGATACACACAGAAGTGTTTTACACTGTGGCTCTGCACCTGGGCCCACACTCTGAATTTCAAATTTAGCAGCCACATTTTGTGCTAAGAGAGGGGCACCTTCCAAAGTGGGATGTATGCCATCTCTGCCAATGAGCCTAGGCTTTCCCCAGAATGCACGCCAATTATCTATGAAAACTACATCATTTTCTGAGCACCATCTAAACAACCAGCGGTTAAATGATGAGAACCTAGAGTACATCTCATCAGTGGCCAAATTAGGCCGGGGTCCAGAGAACGCTGCGGTGCCACACATTGATTTAGCAAATCTACACAATGACGCTACGTTCAGCTTGAGAATCTTGGATTGTCTCCGTCGAACATCGTTACCACCAGTGTGGATCACGATATGGCGGAACCTAGCACTGCTCTGCTATAAAAGCCTAAGGTTTCCATTGACGTCCCCAACTCTGGCCCCTGGGTAACAACTTACAGAGACGGCTGGGTGCTTCACATCTCTTGACTATAGAACTTTCAGTGATAAGATTGTCCGGTTCAGTGGCTGTAACGCTGAGGGAATCGAACCTATTATAGACGTGAAGCTCTTGGTGCACTACATTTTTGCGGTTAGCACCACGCTTGCCCCGTACTGTCACAAATCGATCCCTGATCTCTCTCGGTTGCATGGGAGTCATTGGGGGGGCTACCCACACTAGCATTCCTGCTGCTATTAGCATGACCTGTGGTCCCTGCCGCTACCTGACTATAGCTGGGCTTAGCATTAGCCTCCAAGCTGCAGAGCCATGCTTCTAGTGCCAAAACCCTGACCTCGAACCTTGACACTAAACTACACTTCCAACAGCTACTTCTATCCTCAGTAAAGGAGGCAGGAGACTCGCTGTACATGAAGCACACTGAGTAGAAAATACGAGCAGAAAAAGAAGAACTAGCCCTGGCTAAGGAAAGCTTGGCTAGTAGAGTTAGAGAAGAAAATTGCTGTCAGACAAACAATACACTCACCGGATGGGACATTGTGAGATGCTAATCCTACTCTATTTTTACAATGCTATGTCAGTCATGTCTTTTCCTCTAGTATATTAGCACTTTTGTAATCTGTGTGATGTTTGCCTCATTGGTCGTTTGTTCAGGATGGAACAGATGGAAATTAGCTTCCCTGCTAAATCTGGAGCATGCATCTTGTTCTCTGTAACCCATGCCTGTCTTGTAACTAAATAAAGACAATAAATAATTCAGACTCAAGCCTAGTATTTACAATTCATGTAGAAATGTTTTAAAATGCATGATTCCATTTTTAAAAAGAGCCAAATATGACTCTTCTAATTCATATGGTCAGACAATTGACTGTTGCTTTTGCTGCCAATCTTCTAGATCCATCAAGAGAGCTACTGTTTAACACAACTGAAGATTAGAAACACACAATAATGGTGGTAGCCAAAAACATCAGAGGAGGTTCCAGACAACATCTACTGGTTCACTAGGCTGCCTTTAAAACAACTTCATCTAATCCTGGCTGAACTTTCTCATTTTCCCACAAGGCTCATTAAAGTTTCATCTAAACTAATCATCAACCGTGGAGAGAGAAAATATACTGTACTTTAACTGACCTAAGATGTTTCCCTAGACTTATGTGTTCATAATAAGAGAACTTTGGATGAAAACACATTAAAAAATAAATGTCTAAATAAGACATGAATAAAGGTTTTGAAACTTGGCAAGAGACTCAGATTCAAGGTTATTTCATTAAAGAAGAAGAAGCACTGAGTAGAAGAAAAGACACGATTTGGTTGGGGATTCGGGCAGACCACTACTCACAGAAGTGAAAGATGGGGGTGAGGCCTGATCTGCCTACAGTCTACATTCTCTGAGTTGTTTTCGAGTTATTTATGATTTCAGATGTAGTTTTCACAGATAACTGAAAGCTCCTCTATGTAGACATGTACAATTACAGGTGTTAATAAAAACCTACTAACCAGTGTGGCCAGTGAAACATGAGGCATGACATGCATGATCCATAAAAGGCTCGGTTTTCAGTCATTTGTTCTGTAAGCTAACTTGGAGAACTGTTTGCTAAATTAGCAAGATATGAAGAATAAAGTGATTATAACGCTACAAGGTTCTATGTGGGAAGAAAAATTCTACATACTAATAGTAAAACTAATAGAGTGTAACAGACTTACTGGCAGTTTAAAAGTTCCAGATGAACTTGCAGCCATGGCTTGTGTATATGAACCTGTAGAAGATACTGGCTGTAGCCAACAGAGGGACAGTTCCTCTCTCCTAGAAGTGCATTCTCGTGTTTAAGCCCCACCCCCTCTAACCCCACCCTTCATATTTTTGTGATTATTTGCATGGATAGGACAGCATCGCCACCTGCCAGAGAGAGGGGAGAGTGCAGAACTCTTGTGTGTGGATCAGAATGGGGGAAAGGGCTATTCATGTGTGTGTGTTGGGTGATCTACAAATGCAGTTCACAGACTTCACAGAACTAACATAGCAAATTATTCTTCAAGGCACATGCACATGCGAAATGTGATATATGCGTGGACATTTGTATGTGTGCTCTGCACTAATGTTAATAAAATGAGAAAATGTATTTAGTGGCACTCATATCTTTTTTTCAATGGAAAAAATTGGGTAGTGGAAATTCTGTTTGGCTGGTGGTCAAAATAGTTAATTTAAAACTGTGCCTGTTAACATCTGGTCAGGATGAGTTCAAACCACTATTCAGCTTGGTCTGTCAAGCGGAATTTGGCATCAAGTGAAAACCATTTCATTTAAAAAATGTATTCTGTTGCTCCAATGGGCAGAGGTGGTTATTCCAGGTTCATCAAGTGAAAGTCCTGCCATGTATTGGTTCAAGCCTGTTCATTGAACCAGCCCATTTTGATGAGCACAATGCCTCATCCAGGTAAATGGGATCATTAGTGGAATCACCTGTGTTCAGTGAACAGGTTTGAACCAATACATGGCAGGACTTTCACTTAATGAACCTGGAATTACCTCTGTCAATGGGAAATGAACCATGTATATGTATATGTACTACCTCAATCTATTCTTGTCACAGTCAGCATAAACAGCCACATATTTGCCCTAATTTTCAAAATGTTGCACTATGTTCATTGAATTTTATCTTAGGTCCTCTGCTCCATTCTATGTCTGACATATGTGCTGTAGAGGTTTGGAAGGGCTGTGTTAGAGCAGATACATGTACCAGTGTTCAACTTGATGTTTACTCTGCTTCCATATTTCATTATTATTGATTTCATTCGTCTCGTCTGTCCTCCCACTGTTTAAACTGAACACTTACATATCCTTTGTATGGGTGATGTAAGCATGTTGTTCCACTTTAAGTGGTCCATGCAAAATACCATGCTTTAAGCTTTACAATTAAGTGATTCTTCGAGGGCGGCACGGTGGTGCAGTGGTTAGCACTCGTGCCTCACAGCAAGAAGGATCCTGGTTCGAATCCCACACCAGACCTTTCTGTGTGGAGTTTGCATGTCCTCCCCGTGTCCGCGTGGGCACTCCGGTTTCCTCCCACCATCCAAACTGATAGGTTAATTGGTTAATCTAAAATTGTCATAGGTGTGAATGTGAGAGCGATTGTTTGTCTCTGTATGTCAGCCCTGTGATGAACTGGCGTCTCATACAGGGTGTACCCCGCCTTCGCCCATTGTAGCTGGATTAGGCCCCCAGTGACCCCCGCAACCCTAGTGAGGATAAAGCAGGTTCAGATAATGAATGAATGAATGATCCTTGGAGGCAGAGGAAATTCCTTGATCATTTTTTGTAATTGAGGTACTGAAATTACTCAAGGAATCATTTCACTCCTACATTGTGATTATATCTGGGTTGTTGTTTGAAAAAAAAATAAGCAATGTTTTGGGGGATCCATACAATGGTAAATGATCCTCCATGTGTTACTATGGTAACCTGTCCATGCATTACCACCTTTCAATATTTTACTACAAAATGTAATTTCAGTACAGTTGAACATATCTTTTTTTTCCCAAAGTACGTTTATTGAAAAAAACTAGACAGTAACCACTAGAGATGATGTAATACTACTACTACTAATAATAATATACTGTATGTATTATTGTTCCGATACCTGATTGGAACATAATGTCCGAGTCCCAATCGAGACTGCAGTCACATGATCTGCTCCCATTTCTGATCACAGGATCGCATCGGGACAACTCTAGTAACCAGTATGTCATACAAGTCATCAAATTACCTTTATTTTGTAACAAGTAGTTAAAGAATGCAAAACAGTGACAAAAAAGGAAACTACTAAACACAATGTCTTGAATATATTACATTATATATTATGTTCTAATATTGTCATACTCAATATACATTTTTGTCGAGAACTACATTTTGAAAGTTTACGTAAAGCTTAGAAAATTGATGTCCATTTCAAGGCCACATGTTACGAAACAATAGCTTGACATCGTTCACCTAAAAATGTTCTCTCCCCAAATTTTGTTATGAAATTTTTGTATCTTTATTTCAAACATGTAGAAAATAAATCAAGTAACTAAACATCAATAATGATACACAAAGTGCTGATCAATAAGCAAATAAAAATACACACAGACACACACACACATATACATACTCATACTCTTATAATAAACTAAAATAAATGAAATAAAAAATGCTTAAAAAAGGAGTAGGAAGAAATAAGTGCTTTTCTAGTTTTGTAATGTTAAAGTGCTTAGAAATACCTACTCAAATATATGTAACACATGCATTAAGTGACTCATGACAGAGACTGGTGAACATCAAATGTATCCATGTGTTCCTTTTGATCTCATCCATTTATGTATCCTGCCATGCAGTCAGTTTGGGATTTCTGTCTTTCATGGAGATTTTCTCTTTTGTATTCTAATACACTAGAGGTGAATAAATTTTAATATACGCTCCCAGCCATTCAATTTCAATTACACAACAGTTCTTCCTGTAATTGGACCATTTCATGAGGCCCTTTACATCTTTTGTTAATGTTTTGTTTAATTCGCAGATACGTTTTGTTAAATTTTATATTTACACAAGGCCTTTTCTGAGGAATTTACAGGAAATACTTTAATGTTTATGTCTTCAGAAAACACCTAAAACTACATGTCTCATCTCAGGTCATTATCTTTGGAAACACCAGTCTGAATTATCACTGGACACTCACCACTAGCATGTTTATCCTCAATCACACAGACAGGTTAGTCATTCACTGACAACTCTCCAGAAATAATGACAAAGCCTTTGTTAAATATTTCATATTATAACACATTCATTCATTTATTCAAGGCTTTAGAAATCATAGCACTGAAAGCAGGAGTGTCCGTTTCTAAACTAAACTGGACAAGCAGGCAAGAGAACAGCACTTATACCTGAGTGTGTAAACCTTTTATGGATCAGTTAGCTTATATTTGTCATAACAGTTTGTTGTATTGTTTTCACAATATAAAGAAACCCATCAGATGTTGGAAAAAGCAGCCCAAATTGTATATACCTGCCCAATGCATTTGTTGCCTGCCAGATGTAATCAAAAGTAGCCCAATTGGTGGGAAAACAGTTCAAACTGGCAACACTGGTCAGCTCTGAAATTATAGTCTTATGAGCTATATTTTTATCTATATTTATCCAAACAAATGTACCTTTAGTTGAACCAGGCATTGAAATGAACTAGAAATTGATGAAAACAAGGATGGTTTAATAATATTCTCCACTACTGTTGACAATGTAGTACACTGGGAGTCATTTGATACAGAGTCATCCTTTTGGTGGTTGGGCACTTTTGGCTCAAGTGACTCATACAACTCTGATCCTATCAATGAAATAAAATGATGCAAGTTTCTCATTGCTGGTAACAGTAAACCTCCATTACCTGTGACATCGGGAGTGGGATAATCATCTACTTCAGGCTTCTTATAAAGTGTTGTTGTCTCTCACTCGAGGAGATGACGCAGTCAAGCAAAAGTGAATCAATCACATTGAGGCAATACTTTTTTAGCAATTTTAATTGGCTATGAGCAGGGAGTCATTTGTTGGGGATGGGGAATCAACCCCTCTTGTGGTTCCTAAACTTCTGCTCAATGAATTTCATCCTTAGAGGGGGGTGGGGAGGGGGGTGCAACCAAGCAACTGAAACTGAACTAACTGAAATAACAGGAAGGTTGTGACAATTTTCCTCCACCTATATCCTACATTAATAGCACTAATGTTTACCTGAACCCGACTGCTGTCAGTCTAAGAATTAGTGAATGGCCGATATTATGACCATGACCATACAATTTTATTCTTATTTTTGTTTACATTGGCCTTAGTCAATGACCAATGCAGGCCACCGATATGCCTAAGCCAATATTTGGAGCTGATTCAGATTTCTGAGTGATAACAAATGTCAAAAAAATATTTGTTTTAAAGGAAATATTTGTTGAACTAAATATAATAAACTACTGTTTAAAAAAGGAGAACGGTAAAGGCAGAATAGGTAACACAAACATTTCACATAATAAAATGTACATTCACTTAAAAACAAAACTAAATGTCCAGTCACTTAATTCTTCAAGTCAGTTCTTTCTAAAATAGACATCAAGGTGAAGTTGAACAGGCAATAGTAGCTCCAAGAACAGGGAGTTGGATGTGGATGTGGATGTGTGTGCGTGGATGGCAGGCAAAAAAAGTTGTTTCTGTTTTGTTTTTAACTCAAAACATGTTGACAAAATCAAACTTGAACCCAATCCATGCTATAACTTGAATATAATTTGTCTGGATTTTTACAAAAAAAAGAAAAAAGATAGGAACAGTCATGGCAAAGCAGCAGGAGTACAGGGTGTCCCCTAAGTCTCCATATATAGGAAAAATAAATGTGTATTGACATAAACCATTGTTATTTATATAATATGCTCTGTATGATGGCCATTTCAATTCATTGCTCTTTATTCAAATGCATTCTTTAGGTTATCTAAAATATAAAGAAATATATGTTAGAACCATATATGTATGGAATGTATTGTGTCTCCTATGTATGAAACCCCCTGTAGATCCCATCACATCGTAACCAGTCCTGCTTCAGAGTAAAGACCTCCTACTTAATTTACTGTACATACATACTTTTCCACTGACAGAAGGGACACAAAAATACATAAATAAATACATGTGGAAATAAATAAATAGATCAGGCAATGGAATAATGCATATAAACAAGTATAGAAAATCAGAAATATATATAAATAAATACATATATACATTTAAAAATGCATGCATTATTGAGGAAATAAATAGATATGTCACTATTACAATATGTTAATAAAAACCAAACATAAGCATTTAATTATTCATTCATTTCTAATTATGTCTTTTTTTTGTCTCTCATACCTATGGACCAACTAGGTATGATCGACCACCATGAGAGATATTATATAGAACATGCAGTGGAAAGTTAAAAACTAGTCTAAATTACAGCTTTTACAGAAAGCATGTTCCAAAGCATGACTTGAATGTGAACCAGTCTCTTCTCTTATATTTCCACAATGTAATGTTCTCAGTGTTAAATATTAACACTAGCTAAAAGCTAAATATTAACTTAGCTTTTAGTTACATTTTTACTCTTAGCATTATTTCGTATTAGCCTTCTAGCTCATGTCTGCTGGACCGCTGGTTTCATTCTGATATTTCATGTATTTATTTTTATTTTATTACTATTGTTATTTATTTATTTTTTATTTATTTATTTATTTTATTATTTTTTGAGTTTTTAAACCTTTTAACTTGTTCCTATAACTGCAGGATAATGGGGTGTCTGATGTAAAGCACTTAGTGCAACATGCACCGTGTATAAAAAGTGCTATATAAATAAAGTTTGACTGAAATATGCGTCTTTTTCAAACATGCCCTGTAGACATGTTTTGTGCTTTTCACATTTCATATTATACATTTATTTTATCTTTCTTCAGAGACCCAGTTCTGCCTTTCAACCAAGCATTCTACCTTTTTTTGTTTTATGATCTGATCACATCTATACTGAACAGATGGGAAGTAAAGCTGGTCAGATGTTTGAGATGTTGATATGGCAGCTGGTTGTTTGGGTTCATGGTACTGTATGATGTTCCCTGTTAGATTATTCTCTCAATTCATGATCCGTGTACTGATGTGAACACTTCCATAAAATACAACTGAATTACTACTACTATTACTAAACTTTAAAAAAAAATCTGAACACTGGAAACATGGAAAAGCCTTTATAAGAGTGAAGTGATCGGAAAAGATTCACATTATGTTGTAAAATAATTAAATGCTATGTTTGATTGACTTTTAACTTTTACTCATTGGCTTCCATCTTGTAGTGCAGGGGGGGTTCTCAAACTTTAGAGAGTGCTCCGCTGTCTGTCCATTGTCCATGATTGTCCATGATTTGACATTTTATTCCTTACATTCCCGAACAGACTTTCAGGGAAATGTGAACCTAAAAAGGAACTACAATTTGAACAATATTATGGGAGTTATAAAATTTGTTTACATGTATAGATCTGATTTGTAAGTGTTTTATTAATATGGATGAATAACTAAATGTACATGTTTCAGAATTGCTGATAAATTGGGATGGTGTTTATGTGAGAAGGTTTGGGGTAGGGTAAGATACATTTATGCTTCTTCCTACTCTTTTCAGCTCATATAAATTTTGAGGTGTATGATATTGTAGTTTTGTCATCATTTTATTTATTTTTTTAAATTCTTTTGACACATAATATTGTAGAAATTATTCTTTAGGTTCAAATGGAAGATCCTGCTGCTAAAGGTACTGAAGTAAAATTTTTGGACAATTTAATTTGAGCAAATAAACATGTGTGTGTGTGTGTGTGTGTGTGTGTGTGTGTGTGTGTGACTTCAGGTCATGTATTACGCATGCCCAACTACCACCTATATGGTCAACTACAGGAAGGTAAACGTACCCAAGGAGGGCAGAAGAAGCGATACAAAGCTGTGATAAAACTACACCTTAAAAGTGTTGCTTCAACCTTAATAACTAGGAGGAGGCTGCCCTGACAAGAGATGAATGGAGAAGGATGGTCCATGAGGGTACAGTACATCTAGAAGAGGACCTCCATCGTGCCGCAGAAACAAACAGGCAACTGAGATATGCCCACACTCTGCAATAGAGTCTGTGGATCAAGGTTCAGCCTTTGTGATGACCCACAAATGATCTGACCCACTGTCAGAAGGACAATCATACTTGTGATCACTGATGATGATGATGATGATGATGATGATGATGATGATGATGATGATGATGGTGTGACTTCCGTACTTTTTGCACCAGGGTCTTCAATTCCAAACTTCAGCATTTTAACAATAATATGCCTGTTACCGGTATTTGTGTAACATTGTATATAATGCATATGTAAAAAATAATAAGTTAAAGCACATTAATGTTAAAATATGTTTAATAAAGAAACCTTTTCACATCTCACATTCACATCTATTTTGTGAAACAATAGTTTGTAAACATCATTTTTTTCATTATTTAATATTTTTATTGTACTAAAACAAAGGGAAAAAGCTGGAGTAACCATTATTTATAGGTTATTATGTTATTATTTGTCCAGCTTCAGATGGAATTTGGCAGAATGTGGCCCCTGAACTGAATTGAGTTTGACACCCCTGTCCTCAAGTGTTGATTTCTAAACAAAGGGTTAACAGATGGCAGCATTGTTGTTGTGCTTTGTCCTACAAACCTTCTCCCTGTGTTTTGCTGAAATAAATGGCTGGCAAACACTAACACAAATCCACAGTGGTTGGCTCTTCAACCAAGGCGTCTGAGTCACTTTCTCACACAACAATCTGCCCTGACAAGCCAAGGGTGAAGGTGTCACTGTGTGTGTGTGCTAGTGTGTATGTCACCAAAACAAACACAATGTGACAGCGAGACAGGAGGAAAGTGTGTGAGTGTTTTTATCTGTGGGAATTATAGCTGAGGTTTTTGTCCTGGAGTTGACACCTTCTGAAGGATTGCTCAACATGACCAATGGGTAACATACACATGGACAAATATACACATTACTGCTGCATATATCGATATAATTTACTGCCTGGATTCTTAGTAAAATAAGATTTACATCTATTTATATTTTCATTCAGCATTGTTGTTTTCTTACTTGAAAATGACTGTTCACTCATTTGATTCGATTTTGGAAAGTAAATTGTTTAAGCCTTAAGGATATCTTGTGAGAGCTGGATTATTTTCCTGAAAGCAATACCCATTCGTTGTGTTTGTTTAATTTGTCTCCTAGAGAGAAATCTGACCGAGGACCTGTTCCATGCATAAATACAAACAATACATCAATTCACAAACGGAAAGAATGCAATATATCCATCAATACAACATACAATATAGTGAAATACATATGGAAAAGTGTTGACGGTGCTGAAATAGAATCGATGCAATTAATCAGTTTGACTGAGGAACGAAGGAATGTTTGTGCCTGTTATGCATATATACAGTAGACAGAAATACACTGTATATACCACTAAACTGCAATTATAGTTCATACTCAGATTTCAGTGTATTTGATGGGTCAGATATAATTTTACAAGCTTGTCTTAGGGGTGATTAGAGGTGTGGACTTACCCTTAATTTACTTTAATAATTTGACCAACCTAGGAAGTAGTGATTTCCACTTTAGTCTGTCTTCCAAACCAGCTAGTGTTTCCACATTTTAGGATAACACCAGTTCAAACTACTGGCTACTAACCCTAAACACCCTGAGTCTTCAAAGAAAATCTAAGTGTTGTTGTATCTTCAGATATGTAGTTGTTATGTGCCAGTGCCAGTGCTGATCATGTTGAACTCCGAAATATTTATAGCAGTTGAGTCCAGTGTTATGTGGCACACAGTAGTGTTTCACACACGTTAAACAGACGGAGCAGTGGTTCCTAAGATTTTCGTATCGTGACTCCATTTTCACATCACAGATATCTGGTGTCCCCAGACATTCAAAACAGAGACTTCATCTTGTCATCTGAACCTGCTTTATCCTCACTAGGGTCGCAGGGTCACTGGGGGCCTAATCCAGTTGCAATGGGTGAAGGCGGGGTACACTCTGTATGAGTCTCCAGTTCATCTCAGGGCTGAACATATATAGACAAACAATCACTCTCACATTCACACCTATGGACAATTTATATTAACCAATTAACCTATGACTGCATGTGTTTGGATGGTGGGAGGAAACCTGAATACGGTCCTTTTTGCTGTGAGGTACAAGTGCTAACCCGTGTACCACCGTGCCGCCCAAAACAGAGACTTGTAATGATCATGTAATAGTTTGCTATACTATGTTGCAAATAAATATTGATTTTAGATTATTTTTTAATTTTATTTTCCTTGGTCATGATATGTAGTTAGTCTAGTTTGTATTTACAAGACTGATAATTAATACTGAACAAACAATAACTCAAACTATGAATTATGAAAGAGGTGCAGCATCTGAAACTGACCACAATGAACATTTGACAGTGAAACAGAACCACAGTGCTGTAGTTTCAGACTCAGTTTGTCTCAAATGGATTGTGAGAAAAAAGAAAAAGTAAATAAATGTTCATAAAGATTCATATCCATCCTTTTCTGCTTTTACATGGCTTTTTTTTTTCATCAGTTTTACATTTATCATTTCCTCTAAGGAGAAAATGCTACTCATGGTTTTGGCCTTAAGTCTAATGCCACGTTTCTACTCAGTTCAACTCAACTTGCCTCGAGTCGACTGGACTCTACTTTATTCAATAGGATTTCCATTCCAGGATAGTACTGACATGACCATACTTGAACATCACTGTGGGAGAGCACTTACTTTCATATTCTCTGCTCAGTGAATTGCTGATACTGCTCATCTGAAGTTTAATGTTGACAACAAAGAACTGAACCTCCTGGACTGATCATGGTGTAGTATTATGGGCTGCCATCGTGTGGATTCATGTATCACTATATTTACTATCAACTTCTGCATCTGTATGTTGTAAAGTGGCAGGTCACAGAGACAACTGTTTGACCAACTGTCTGCAGGGTTTACATGTCACATTTTAGTATTACTTGGGACCACTTGGAATCTTGGTGGAGGTGATACCAAAAGTTTCCTTTTTCTTCTTCATCTAACCACTGCAGTTGGGAGACACAGGTGGACTGTATATTGTGAAATTTGTGTAAGAACATTATCATAATAAATGCGTCTAATCAGATATGTTTGCCCACCTGTCCTTCAATCAGCTTCTGCCAAATCTCATTTATTTCCCGATGGGTTGAACTGAAGCTGTTTTATTGCTATGCTCTGAACCACCAGGCTCACAAGGGGGGACTTCTAAACCCACTGCCTTGATGATTTCATTTATTGTCAGGTTCAATATGAAACATGTGTTGAAACACCTCTGTGACACAACACAGACTGCGGAAGTACACTTCATGTCAGTGAAATGTAGTCGGTTTCAAGGGAGCTTCGGGTCCCATGGGAAAAAGCTATTTGAAATGGAAAAAGAAATGAAAGTATTTTAAATATAGTATATACTTAAATGAATGTACATTTTTTTTGGCAAACCTTTCACAGGCATATCAGAGCAAAACTCAAATTGTCCTTTTGAGAACGTCATGCTGCTCTGCATAAGTGTCGTCTCTGTTGTACAGACATCCCTGAACTATTGAACTACTCTTGCCTGGACATTCACACACTGTTCACATCCATCTCAGGGCTCTCACTTTGTAGTAATTTTCAGAAACATGCAGTGGAATTGTGGAGTTCAGTTACACTTTACGGTTCATTACCATCATCTACTATGTCTGAGTGTCAACTAGAGTTTATATCTACACTGAATGAACAAAAAAACATTGGCTCTATTATGGACCTTTTGCATTTTTTCATCTCAGAGGCGGTTCAACAGCTTCAGCACCAGATGTCACTTCATACTGCATGCAGAACCTCAACTATCAAATTTTAGGATTTATACTGTACACACTTGGTCCTTTAAAGGAAGACAAATCCCAACAACATTGACTGTGTAAACTGATTTACATGCCAATAACAAACACACACACAGACTAACCTAGCATGTGAAAGTCAAATGCACTGCACTCCTGCCTGTCAAACTACTTTACGTCATCCACAGCAGACACCCATGCAAAGACGAACACATTCACCAGGGTAGGTTCATAAGAATGGAGTGTCCTGTGCACAGCAACCATCCAACCCACACACACACACACACACACAAAGGTAAGCAGTTTCTATCACGCAGTAGCACCGTGTGATGGGCTCAGGCGTTTTTTGTTGTCACCCTGCTGATCCGACCATATGACAGCTTTCACCTAACTTTTTCACAATTCCTCTTTCTGCTGTTCTGAAACGTGATGCAATTACATTAATCAAGAGAAAAACAGCAGGATTGTGTGAGGAAAATAAAAAAGAACATGAAAAGGACTCTTCCTCTTCATGTTGAAACAAAGACAGCTAAAAGAACAGACGGGATGGTGAAAAAGAAAACTAGGACAGGCAGTAGATTAAGCTAAGCAGCTGTACAGTTATTGCCTGTGACACTTTGTTGTGAATTAACATATGCATACTGCGCTGGATACTGCACGACGTGTATATGGGAAATGCAGAGATAATCTCCAACACTGTCTTTTCCAGCAGTTTTTCTCACTTTCATGAGTATTTTCACTGCGTGGGTTTGCTGTGATGTTCACATTTGTTCTTGCTGTGTTGCTAGGTCTCGGCTAGCTGATTTCCACACAAACTGCCAGATGACACCTCACACGGTCACCGGCTGCCCACATGACAACTACTATGGCTGTCTGATGTCTTATGTTGGCCTCATCGGTGAGTTTAATCATCCATTGTTGTTGCAAATTTAAAATTGATTTAAAGTAGGCTTTCTGAACCAGGTTATTATTACATTTGTGCAACACTTTGATATTAATCATAATATGAATACATGTAATTTTTGTTTGCCTTTTACAAATGAATGCAAAACAATGACATAGTTTCCTTCTAGAAATGTGTGCAGGCCAAAAAATAAATAAATAAATATATATATGTGTGTGTGTGTGTGTGTGTGTGTGTGTGTGTATAAAACTGTGTATTTATTGTGAAACTGTGGACATAGTTGCTAACACTACGTTAGGTTCTTAATAATCAAAGGGACTCTTGTATTGTTGTATCTTGTATTATTTCTGTCTGAAAAATATCCCTTTCTTCAAGTCGTTCTTTCTGAGTTGAGTAGAATCAAATCGAATATTAAAACTCCCATGCTGAGTATAGCCTAACGCTACTTTATTCCAAAATTACTAATATCTCACAAAATATTGATCTTGTCAACTTGCTGTTTCTGTCATGATAGAGTAGTGTGAAGGACCCAAATGTGGATGCCACAGCTTCACAAAGTCTCTTCAATCTGAGCTCAGACAGAAAAAGTCGGCAAACATAAATGACTTACTGTATGTGTCTGAAAACAGCATGCATGATTGGACAAAATCTGAGTGTTAAGGAGTTGGTTTTTTTCCACCTGAAAACACCAGGAAGGAGATGTAGTGGTGTGGACTCCCCTCAGACCACTTGAATTACGGTAAAGTACTGAATCCCCTCCTCCCCAGGGTGCCCCAGGGACCTAACTTCAGAAAAAAAGAACACCAGTCATAAGACACAAAATTATCACAGAAAGTCACAGTCCATGGTAAAGATAGTACAGTAACATCTAATTACTTCCACCAAGGAGGTATTACATTTGGTTTGTTTATCTGTCTGTCTGTCTGTCTGTCTGTCTGTCTGTCTGTCAGCAGGATTACGCAAAAAGTTCTGAACGGATTTTGATTAAACTTTCAGGAATGATAGATAATAGATCAAGGAAGAACCCATTAGATTTTGAGTAATGAAGGTCAAAGGTCAAGGTCACACTAAAGGTCAACATATAAAACACGTCAGTGATTTGATGTCATATGACGTCATATCAAGCCTTGGCGAAGGTCTGCTGTCTCTGACTGTTTTATGTGACCAACCATGACACATGTAACCAACACCCAAGTTATCTGTTACCTCACCTCATTATGTCATATTTGAAAAGAAGCTACAATAACTACAAAACTGGTCAAGTTACAGCTGTACAGAAATCCTCAGTGATTTAGAACACACTGGAAAAAGAAAAACGAAAGTTTATTTCACAGATGTACAGACGTATACAGTATGTGAACAGTTTTACATCCGTTACTCCCACTACAGGTAATTAGCATTAATAGCGACAGTCATATAATTAAAGTTAAACAGTTGTATTACAGAAGCTCTACTTGACAGTTCATAGGTCCACTTCAAACTCTGCTTACATCTCATATGTCCGTTACAAGGCAGGGGTTAAATAACACACACCGCTTGTGTCCAGTACAAAAACAAAGTGTTAACACACTTAATCACATGCTTAAGGTTTTCCCACACAGTCTGTCTCAGTGCAAACGTAACCATGTCACACAGTATGCCTGTCCTGATGATCTAACTGAGATTCAACCTGTGTACTGATGTGATGTGGGCTCACAGAGGATAAACAAACAACACAAACAAGAAAGAAAGAAAGAAAACTAGTGCAATTCCCAGTGCTTTTATGTCCATTACCAGTCACGTGTCAGGGCAGACTAGACAAAATAAAAACGCAAATAACAAATAACACAAGAGGAACAAAAGCAAAAAACAACCATTACACTGTTGATGCTTCTGTAAAAAACACAAATAAAAACCTCAAATACTTTATTACAGAAATTAAAATACACACGTGTTTGCAGATTATGGAGAAAAATTTAAAATACCTGGTGTGGTTTTGTGCCGCGGCCGAGGCGAGTCTGACAACTTGCCCTTTTAAAACTAATAATTAAAATTAAAATTGTTCTTTAAAAACTAATTAAAATATTTAAAAAACAAATAACTTAAAAAGCCGACAACGCCACCTAGAGATTAAAAGAGCTCTAGGACTCTGAACAGTGTTACAGGTTCTACGCAGGTTCTTTTTGAATCGGGGGTGAGCAGAATTAAAAACAAGTAAAAACGGTTAACTAATTTATTTACATAAAAACAATTAAAATACAATACAATAAAGAGTGGTGCCAACCAGTCCAGCTGCCCCTGTTCTTTAACCGGCAGTCTTCTGCATAGCAGTTCCTCCGCGAGCCGCGCCGGCGACCACGCTTCCCCCGAAGCCGACTTCTTCCAGCTCTGCATCTCCGAGCGTCGGTTCCACCTGCGCCTGCTGCTCGTCCAGCGCCTCCGTGGCCGCCACCTGCGCCCGCAGCTCGTCCAGCTCCTTCATGGCCGCCACCTGCGCCTGCCGCTCGCTGCTCGCGCCCTCTCTCTCTGTCTCTCTCTCCTTTTACCCGCGCTCCTTCTCTCTCCATCTCTGGCTCCTTCTACCCGCGCTCATTCTCTCTCCGGCTCCTTCTACCTTCGGCTCCTTCTGTTTTCGGCTTCGGCTCCTTCTACCTTCGGCTCCTTCTGTTTTCGGCTCCGGCTCCTTCCAACCAACTCCTTCCAACCCACTTTCCAACTCCCGTCTCCTCCGCTCCTCTTCCTTTTTCTACCTGCTGTCCTGATTAGCTGCACCTGCGGTCGGCTGATTGCCGCCGGTGCTGTCTCAATGCTGCGTTCAGGGGCAATCAGGAACATCGCATGCAGGGCAGTATTTGCACACATTAAAAACACAATAAAAACATGCTTTAAAAACGACGCAACTAAAAACACAATAAGTTAATAAAAAATATAAAACATGCATATAAAAACCCCTCGCACTTTCAGCCCTGTCACATCCCCCCACAGCTAAAGGTTGGCAGTCTCTGCAACAGTCTTACGGTCTATGGCGGAGGCTCTTCTGCTCGGGGAGCCTCGCTCTTCTGTTCGGGGAGCCTCGCTCTTCTGCTCGGGGAGCCTCGCTCGTCTGCTCGGGGAGCCTCTCGCTCGTCTGTTCCGGGAGCCTCTCGCTCGTCTGTTCCGGGAGCCTCTCGCTCGTCTGTTCCGGGAGCCTCTCGCTCGTCTGTTCCGGGAGCCTCTCGCTCGTCTGTTCCGGGAGCCTCTCGCTCGTCTGTTCCGGGAGCCTCTCGCTCGTCTGTTCCGGGAGCCTCTCGCTCGTCTGTTCCGGGAGCCTCTCGCTCGTCTGTTCCGGGAGCCTCTCGCTCGTCTGTTCCGGGAGCCTCTCGCTCGTCTGTTCCGGGAGCCTCTCGCTCGTCTGTTCCGGGAGCCTCTCGCTCGTCTGTTCCGGGAGCCTCTCGCTCGTCTGTTCCGGGAGCCTCTCGCTCGTCTGTTCCGGGAGCCTCTCGCTCGTCTGTTCCGGGAGCCTCTCGCTCGTCTGTTCCGGGAGCCTCTCGCTCGTCTGTTCCGGGAGCCTCTCGCTCGTCTGTTCCGGGAGCCTCTCGCTCGTCTGTTCGTCCAGCGCCTTCGTGGCCGCCACCTGCGCCTGCTGCTCGTCCAGCGCCTTCGTGGCCGCCACCTGCTTCGTGGCCGCCACCTGCGCCTGCAGCTCGTCCAGCGCCTTCGTGGCCGCCACCTGCGCCTGTCCTGAGGCAGCATTCCGATTTGCTGTGTGACCTGCAACGCATCATCACACAGCTGGGAACACTGCTCTCCATTAGGCTTCATTGTAACATCAATAGTTTTTTCTTCTTTTTCCTTCATCCCTCTGAACCGCATAGCTAGTTCCTGAAGAGGGGTTACTTCCAGTTTCAGAGCTGACCGATCGCCAGTCAGCTCTACAACTCAACATATTAAATCTTCTCAAGCTGCATCCACAAGCCCACGGGCAACCCCCAGTTCAGACTCCGGGCCCCCAGGCCTTGGCACCCAAGGTGCACCAGAACAGACAGGCATCATCATGTTTACAGATTTTAAAAAATAAAATAAAATAAAATAAAAAACTTGCATTAACTCTGCTCAGGCACCCGATCCTGCCGACAACGCCAGAAATTATGTGCCGCGGCCGAGGCGAGTCTGACAACTTGCCCTTTTAAAACTAATAATTAAAATTAAAATTGTTCTTTAAAAACTAATTAAAATATTTAAAAAACAAATAACTTAAAAAGCCGACAACGCCACCTAGAGATTAAAAGAGCTCTAGGACTCTGAACAGTGTTACAGGTTCTACGCAGGTTCTTTTTGAATCGGGGGTGAGCAGAATTAAAAACAAGTAAAAACGGTTAACTAATTTATTTACATAAAAACAATTAAAATACAATACAATAAAGAGTGGTGCCAACCAGTCCAGCTGCCCCTGTTCTTTAACCGGCAGTCTTCTGCATAGCAGTTCCTCCGCGAGCCGCGCCGGCGACCACGCTTCCCCCGAAGCCGACTTCTTCCAGCTCTGCATCTCCGAGCGTCGGTTCCACCTGCGCCTGCTGCTCGTCCAGCGCCTCCGTGGCCGCCACCTGCGCCCGCAGCTCGTCCAGCTCCTTCATGGCCGCCACCTGCGCCTGCCGCTCGCTGCTCGCGCCCTCTCTCTCTGTCTCTCTCTCCTTTTACCCGCGCTCCTTCTCTCTCCATCTCTGGCTCCTTCTACCCGCGCTCATTCTCTCTCCGGCTCCTTCTACCTTCGGCTCCTTCTGTTTTCGGCTTCGGCTCCTTCTACCTTCGGCTCCTTCTGTTTTCGGCTCCGGCTCCTTCCAACCAACTCTTTCCAACCCACTTTCCAACTCCCGTCTCCTCCGCTCCTCTTCCTTTTTCTACCTGCTGTCCTGATTAGCTGCACCTGCGGTCGGCTGATTGCCGCCGGTGCTGTCTCAATGCTGCGTTCAGGGGCAATCAGGAACATCGCATGCAGGGCAGTATTTGCACACATTAAAAACACAATAAAAACATGCTTTAAAAACGACGCAACTAAAAACACAATAAGTTAATAAAAAATATAAAACATGCATATAAAAACCCCTCGCACTTTCAGCCCTGTCACAGTTTCCCCAGCAGGGAAACAGGCCTGAACAATATGAACACTTAAAGGTACAGTGTGTAGAATTTTCCATTGTGTTCTTTCTAACAATCACTCTAATTACTGATTAAAATTGAATGAAACACCCCCCAATGAGTCAAAAGATCACATTGTTTGATTCTTTTTAACCTAGAAAAAAATACAATGGACTAGAATCAGTTTATCATAAAAACGGTAGCACTAGCATAAACAAGACATCCAAGAGACAAATAATATCTGAAATCTGTTTATGTTAACTTTATGAATGTTACTATTTTTCTACATTTACCTTGTCCCACAATGGAAGTGATGACAGAGGACATTAGAGCAGGTTGGGGAAAAATGTGAAACTTACAGCCAAGACGATGGCTGACAGCAGAACACAGAAATGGTGCCTTCGTTACACTGAATCAAGGGTTTACTGCCACCTAGAGTATGAGAGCTACACGCTGTACTTTTAAAATTGGGCCTCAGCCTATCATGTTCCTTCATTTCCCTGCATACCAGCATAGAGTAAAGTGTGTACCTACCTCACTCCTGCAGTCACAATAGGATCAAACCTCACCTCACCAATGACTGTAAAGCATTTTATTTATTTATTTATTTATTTATTTCCCAAAATCAGGGCCCATAGGCCACAACCAGAAGGGGTGGGACTTGCTGATCATAATTAAGGAGTTTTTCCCAGTAATTATTGAACATTATGTCTTTAACTGTATCTTCATATTAGAGATGCGCAGATGACATATTGATGATGATGAAATATTTTCATCTACAAACGCTTCTTGTAATCTCTATCCACCAGGTAGCCAATTGCATGAATGATTTTCCCCCAATTTTCTGACCCAAACCCGCCCGCCATCCACCCATTAGTTTTTAGGTCTAATGACGATATTGTTGTCCATATCTTGTCAGTGAACTGGAGCCTTGTTTGAAAGAAAATTCCAAAATTATCTCCACCCACCGCACAACATGAACATGAGCGGGTATAAACTTATTTTTTTTTAAAATTTTTAATTTGAATTTTATACTGGCATATTACATGTGGTCCAGAGACAACGGTTGAAAACTAGCTTTTTTATGCTAATACTGACACATTTCCAGAAATGTTCATTAATGTGTGCTGTCCGTGTTTAATATATTTTTTAACCTAGTACTCTCATCTGTTTTACTTGCACATGTGTTTTTATTATAGTTTATATATATATATATATATATATATATATATATATATATATATATATATAAATGTTCCTCTCGCCCCACGTGGGCGGTGTCTCCTTCAGACTCGGGTCCTCTACTAGAGGCCTGGGAGCCTGAGGGTTCTGCGCAGGATCTTAGCTGTTCCTAGCAATGCGCTCTTTTGTACAGAGATCTCTGATGTTGTTCCTGGTATCTGCTGGAGCCATTCTCCCAGCTTGGGGGTCACTGCCCCTAGTGCTCCGATCACTACTGGTACCACTGTTGCCTTCACACTCCACATTTTCTCTAACTCCTCTTTCAGCCCTTGGTATTTCTCAAGCTTCTCGTGTTCTTTCTTTCTGATGTTGCTATCACTGGGGACTGCTACATCTATCACCACCACTGTCTTCTCATGTTTATCCACCACCACTATGTCAGGCTGATTGGCCATCCCCATCTTGTCAGTCTGGATCTGGAAGTCACACAGGATCTTGGCCTGTTTGTTCTCTGTCACCTTTGGGGGGTTCTCCCATCTTGACCCTGGGACCTCCAGTCCATACTCTTTACAGATGTTCCTGTACAGTATGCCCGCTACCTGGTTATGCCTCTCCATGTATGTCTTACCTGCCAGCATCTTACACCCTGCTGTGATGTGCTGGACTGTTTCAGGGGCTTCTCTACACAGCCTACACCTGGGGTCCTGTCTGATGTGGTAGACCCCGGCCTCTATTGCTCTGGTGTTCAGGGCTTGTTCTTGTGCAGCCATGAGTAGTGCCTCTGTGCTGTCCTTTAGTCCAGCCTTTTCCAGCCACTGGTATGTCTTTTCAATATCAGCAACTTCCTCAATTTGCCAATGGTACACGCCATGCAAGGGTTTGTCCTTCCATGATAGCCCCTCTGGTTCCTCGAAACCTACTGGGTTTTTGTTTCCTGAGGCATTCACTTAGCAGTTGGTCATTGGGGGCCATTTTCTTGATGTATTCCTGGAGGTTCGCCGTTTCCTCCTGGACAGTAGTTCTGACACTTACTAGTCCTCGGCCCCCTTCCTTTCGCTTAGTGTACAGCCTCAGGACACTGGACTTGGGGTGGAACCCTCCATGCATGGTAAGGAGTTTCCTTGTCTTGATATGAGTGGCTTGTATCTCTTCCAGTGGCCAGGATATTATCCCAGCTGGGTATCTGATTACTGGCAGGGCATAGGTGTTAATGGCCTGGATCTTATTTTTGCCGTTCAGCTGACTTTTCAGGACCTGTCTTACCCTCTGTAGGTATTTGGCTGTGGCTGACTTCCGAGCTGCCTCCTCATGATTACCATTTGTCTGTGGGATCCCTAGGTATTTGTAACTTTCCTGCACATCTGTGATGTTCCCTTCAGGTAGGTCAACCCCTTCAGTTGTGATCACCTTTCCTCTTCTAGATATCATCCGCCCACATTTATCTAGTCCGAATGACATCCCAATGTCTTTGCTGTAGATCCGGGTGAGGTGAATTAGGGAATCAATGTCACGCTCATTCTTGGCATACAGCTTGATGTCATCCATGTAGAGGAGGTGATTGATGGATGTTCCACTTCGGAACTGGTATCCGAAGCCACTCTTTGAGATGATCTGGCTGAGGGGGTTTAGGCCTATGCAGAACAGCAGGGGGGACAGAGCATCTCCTTGGTAAATGCCGCATCTGATGCTCACTTGTGCAATTGGCTTTGAGTTGGCCTCCAGATTTGTCTTCCACAGCCTCATTGAGTTCTGGATGAACTCTCTTAGTGTCCTGTTGATGTTATACAGTTTTAAGCATTCCAGTATCCATGTATGTGGCATTGAGTCATAGGCTTTCTTGTAGTCAATCCAGGCAGTGCACAGGTTGGTGTTCCTCGTCTTGCAATCTCGGGAAATGGCCCTGTCAACCAGTAGCTGGTGTTTGGCTCCCCTGGTGTTGTTGCCTATTCCTTTCTGTGCTCTGCTCATGTATTGCTCCATGTTCCTACTCATCTTAGTTGCTATGATGCCTGATAGAAGCTTCCATGTGGTGCTGAGGCAGGTCATAGGTCGGTAGTTAGATGGTATTGTTCCCTTCTGGGGGTCCTTCATTATGAGGACTGTCCGGCCCTGGGTTAGCCACTCTGGGTGGTTTCCCGATCTCAGCAGCTGGTTCATCTGTGCTGCTAGGCGTTCATGGAGTGCTGTCAGTTTCTTAAGCCAGTAGGTATGAATCATGTCGGGCCCTGGTGCTGTCCAGCTCTTCATTTTGGACACTCTGGTTTGGATGTCTGCTAGTGTGATGACTACTGGGTCTTGTTCTGGGAGTTGGCTATGCTCTGCCTGTAAGTCTTTCAGCCATCGGGCATTGGTGTTATGTGTTACCTCCTTCTCCCAGATGCTCTTCCAGTATTGCTCAGTCTCAGCCCTAGGTGGGTCCGTTGTCACCTTGCCCCCCTGCCATTGAGAGTAGACCTTAGCTGGGTTGGTGGAGAACACCTGGTTTATTCTCCTGGCCTCTACCTCTCTTGTGTATCTCTTTAGGCGGGTAGCTAGTGCTGTGAGCCTTTGCTTGGCTTTCTCCAGTGCCTCAGCTGTGGACAGTTTGTTGTATTTCTTGGGTAGTGCTTTCCTCAGATTCACACCTCTGCTTAGTTCTGTTAAAACACTGACTTCTCTCTGTGCTGCCATGATCTTTGCCTCTAGCCTTCTGGCTGTTCATCTTGTAGCCAAGCATCTCTAGGATTGCGGTTGCTGCTGCGTACATCAGCTGTTTGGTCTCCTATACCTATAGGTATACCTCATCGTGAGGTATAGGTATGTATAGCGTAAAGTGCCTTGCCTAAGGACCGCAACCTTCCGCATCAAAGTCAGTGGTGTAGACCACTAAGCTATCCAGTCGCTATGTATATATGTGCATATGTGTATATATATATATATATATATATATATATATATATATATATATATATATATATATCTTCTGTGCTTTGTGTTCCTTGCTTTTATTTGCACTGCAGTTTGTTTTTTTTTTATTATTTTATTTTATTTTTTATTGAGTCTTGTATTTTATTGGTCAAACAGCATGGTTCCTCACACGTGCAAAGGTTAACTTAGATTTTTACCTCTTTCTGGTGCTGCTTGGGGATGCTTTCGATTTAGTCCAGCTGAAATGAAACATGTTAGACGTGCCTGTCTTATGACTTCTAAATACGTAAATGGCTTCACACGTTTTGCAGATAACACATCCTGCACTTGTGTTGTCTAAATTTACCACCTCCAGAAACCCTTCCAGTACTTTCTCTCCTTCTTTCACCTTAGTTTTAAATTCACCTGCTTTTAATTTCTTACGCATTGACTTCCCTGCCATCTGTGTTCTGTCTAAACTAAGCACCAATGAATGACCAGATCAACAGGATACCTCTGCCTGATTAAAATGTATTTTAGTGTTGTTTTCGTTTGTTTGTTTAACGTTGGAATAATATGCAAAATTTTGATTATTTTTTTATTTGAGTGCTTCAACCACAACCCACCCGCATTTAATTAAAATATTATCATCCACCCGATCCACGGTTGATCCACACCGCCTGTGGGTGCGTGGTTCAACCGTGCATCTCTACTTCATTTCAACAGGTTTAATATTTTATTTAGAATTTCTCTCTATCATTTCTTCTATTGTTCAACGTCCATGTGCTCAGTTTGAAGCATTGTGGCTCATAAATCTGGGGTGAGATTATCATGTCACCATGGTTATGTTTTCAGATGTCTGAAAACTCTATCACTTGTGAAGAGGAGAAAGAGTTGTTTCACAAGCTAAATGATACTAAAGTGTATATATATATATATATATATATATATATATATATATATATATATATATACTTTTTTTCTTAACATGAGAGATTTTGTCATGGTACAGTTGTCTTTTTTAAGCCATAATTTAAGACCCCACTAGTATTTAAATAGCTGATCATTTGAGAATTTACACTGGTTGGGGTTATTTTAAAGGCAGTATGTCTTTGTTTGAGAAATACACTGCAGGTGACTCGTTTCTTCTCTGGAACTCATCCAGTTATTCAATTTTACAATTTGCAAAAATCCTCTTTGGCTTTCTTCCTCGCTAATCTCCATCCTAATTCTTATTCCTCCCCAACATTAACTCCTTCCTTCTCTGTAATATTTCTTCTTTGTCATGATCAGGCTCAGATGTAACACCTAACTATAGCGACAGCAGTCCTTCCAACATTACCATCAGCCTGTGGTGTACCTGCAGGGGCACTGGCAATCAGGAACGGGTTTGTGATGCTTTTCACCGGGACTTCACACACAACACCTGCCTCAGTGAGTTTTTATGTGTATGCGTATATATGTGTCTTTGTGATATTTATGTACTTGATAAGGGCCGTTGTCACAGAGATATTGATGATGATTAATATGTATATGTAGAGGTAGATCACCAGTGCATGTTAATGGTGTCAGGTTTACGTCACAGATGAAGAAGTAAGAATGAGTAGGTCTCATCAGGAGGTAACTTAAAAGCATACAGTGTGTGAAGTGTATGTACAGAGAACAAGACTGATAATTGGGAAGAAAGGTTAGACAGCACAGTAGGAGGACCAGAGGAGTATGAGACAATGTTCTGAAGATCCAAAGATACCCTCTTTAAATAACACTGACCCAGTGACAACTTCACCTCTACACCACCTCCTTTAAATGAACAGTGTTTTCTTCTTTGCCTGAAGGTTTACATCATACAGTAGCTATACTGTATATATATATATATATATATATATATATATATATATATATATATATATATATATATATATATATATGAATGCACTGTAGAATTTAAATTTTGCTTCAATGCATTTATCATTCATATACAATTTACTATACAATATATGGAGACTGTACAAATAAAAAATAAATGTTATTTCACATAGTCTAGACATGCAGCTGTACTTCATTAGGCCTTTTTGCAGATATTTTCTCGCTAATCCCAGAGGTTATTTAAAAAATGTTGGAAATTGGCTAAGCTTGAATCATCCAGTCCCGAGGACTTGAAGACTAGTTGCTTATAAAAAAAAAAAACCCTGTATCGTGGTGACCGCAGTTCCCTCACCTTAAATAGGTACTCAATAGCTACAAGAAGTAAACTAAAGGTACCTGATATAAATAAGACAGGATCCTCTCCTGCTTTGTTATTACAGATAAATATAACTTTTCAAATACTACACAGCCCTCCTGCCCATTCCGATTGTAATGCTTAGCTTTCATACCTTTTCATCTTAAAATTGATGTATTTTTCCTTCTATTGTTATGGAAAAAACACTGAGTGGAGACTCACAGATGTGTTTGGCTATCTCAAACAGTACCGAATGGAGTTAGAATGTAGAATTAATTTACAGATTGACTCAAGAACACAGAGTTCTTGGCTTAATTTAATAGCATCCAGGGACACACACAACATAATGGTGAAATAATTGCCATGTGCTGAACCTTTAGAATGTGCTAATGTAACATGTTTGTTAGCTTTAGTCTTAACAAGGACTAAAAAATGCATTGAACCTCCAATGAATCTGAACTATAATACAAGTATTGTTCTATTCTTCAGTCCTTCCCGGTTGTCTCTTTGCTATTGTTGATGATGGTGTTGATTGTTGTGCATGCATATGACAGTGATGGAGTATATGTTGCATGTGCAGTATGCTATAACTGGACAAAAATGGTTGAGCTGTAAGGATAAGCAAAGCTTTAAAAACAGCATACATTCCTTCTCCCTGTCCTGCTTTTTATCTGTTGTTACAGAAAACGCCATCCAAGCATTTGGTTATGGCTCAGAAGGGGGGAGTCATCTTGTGACTGAGCCATCATCCACCTTCTTACCCCCTGCACAGCCTCCAATCATCTCCAAACCTGCTCCTTCTCTACACAGCAATGCCATCAAACCCATGGACAGTGCTTGCATGTTTTCCACTTGTGCCAACCTGCAGGTGAGCAAAGACCACAGAAAATATTTTTAGTCAGAAAAGTTATGTTTATTAAAAAGAAATACCTGTGTGCAGTGGACTGTAGCAGCAGTGTAATAACTAGACACAACATATGCAGATAAAAGGGAGGATAAGAGGAATGAGCAGAAAAGGTTTATATACACTGCTCTTTTTCACCTTCATACACATTAGCGTCATTTTGCCCTTCCAGGGAGGCAAAAAAACATCCATTACAGTATGTACAGGGAGGAGGTGTTAAGGCTGTAGGTTAAAGGCCAGTATAAATTGCTATCCATTATGTAAAGGCCTTAAATTATGGAATGCATTGTCATATAATGACTGGAAAAGGCATCTAATCAAAGAGTTTCAAATGGAACTCCATTTAAAGGGTCTGCTTAATATTAATATTGAAATATTTAATGACATCATGTGGTGAAACATTGCAGATTCCAGCAAAGTTAATACCCTCCTTCACCGCCACCTATGGTGGAACCCAAAATATCCTAGGTTAGGGTAGAGTGTACATTGTTTTCAGGTAAGGGGATACTAATTATGTACTCTCACATCGTAAGTAACAATCATGCACCTTTCCAGTGGATGCCATCTGCCATAAATCAGAAGAAATAAGTCAGTTCTGAGCTACCACACAAACATGTTGCTACCTGTGGAATAATATTATGTTCAATTGTTGTATTTAACCCTATAACACCAAACCTATCATGTTTGATACATGAGTTTTTTGTGATAATTTTTCTTTAATATTTAAGAAGAAAAACTAAAGAAACAACAGTTGCAGCTAAAACATATCACTAGTTGCTTTTCCATTGCCCCTCAAAATGCACAAATATAACTTCATATAACAAATTTAACGTAATTATGTACCTAATGGAAACATTTATATTTTGACAAAGCCTTTATTATTATTATTATTATTATTATTATTATTATTATTATTATTATTATTATTATTATTATTAATAATAATAATAATAATAATAATAATAATAATAATAATAATAATAATAATAATAATAATAATAATAATAATAATAATAATAATAATAATAATAATAATAATAATAATAATTCATGTATGTACTTATTACAAAATAATAAATGAGTAAAAAGTAAAATGGTTTCCCATTCAGGAAACCATTTTACCAAGTATATTGTCTCTTGCTTGCATATTGTAAATCCTGCCTAAAGTCATGCTCCCGCCTCAGGGTCACTGCTGCCTCCCTTTATACCAAGCCAGCAGACAGCCTTTGAGCTCCAGGGTGGCGTGTTGTGGCAGGTTTCATGCCAGTTCCTTGTTCAGTTTATACAGCAGGCTTTTGGGGGGGATTTGGAAATCCTCCATTCAGCTGACATAAGTGAGCCAGTACAGATGTCGCTGCGACAGGGGTGCATAGATTTTGTAAGATGCACTTGTAAGAGGACATCTGTGTTGGCTGCTTTAATGTGAATTCTCCAGAGACGGCACACATGGACAGAGTTAAGACAACATGAAGACCTGCTCACATCCAACCTCTACAGTATACACACCTGTACACATCTGGCAATGGCGGCTCTGAACAATAAGTAATGCTTTAGCTTTAAAATCTGTTGGATCATTTGACACCAAGTGAGGCTTGAGCTGAGTATATTTTTAGCGATTGGCCTTTCTGGGGTTTATGTAGAATTGGGTTATATTTGTATGATTCTGGACGTGATTCATGAGACTGCTTTGAATATTTTAGAATCAAATTTGTTTGCGTAATTAATGAGATCTGGGAACAAACGACACTGCTTAAAGTGAGTCATAACAGCTAAAATGAGCACTTAAACAGTCAGGGTGAGGTTTTAATAACCCCTTAAATTACTCAAGAATTTTGTTGGCTCATTTATACTTAATTATTCATTTATACTTCACTCATAGAAATACTCTGAAATGAGAAAAAAAATGCTATTGGAGAACATAACAAAACTGTATTACTTTTACCAAATTGTTCAAATATTTTCACATGATCCCTTTGAACCTAATTCCTTACATTAATACCATTACTTCATAGTACCTGACAAAGCAGGAACATTCACTGTCATTGTTGACTCACTGTCCTCACTGGAACTGTTGTCACTGCCATGTATTGTCTGTAAAAAAAAAAAAAAAAAAAAAGACCAAAACTAGTAAAATGGTAGATAAAGAGTTAATTATATGCCTTTACACATATTTACCCTATACCGAGACTCACCTATATTGTGTACTATCACCTGCCATCTCTAGCAGCAGTACAAGTTAGGTGTAAATTATGACCTACTGTGTCAGATTCTGTTGTAGAGGATCTTTTTCCTCTCTACCTTCAAAGCTCTTTCGAAAATGACAAAAACAAGTGATAGATTAACAAACACATGACACTGAATACTACATACAGTCATGTTACAATCCTCCTAAATCCTGAACATGTGGTCCTTTAATGTACGTCCTAGTCCTTTGTGGTTGCACATAAAACAAAATGACAGTCACGCAAACTGCTGTCCCTCAGCACTTCCAAAGCCATTTCCCAATATCTAAAATGCCAGTGTACATTACTGTGTGCATTTCCAGTAAATATGCTCACACAGTGGAGATGGAGTTACATTTGCAAAGTAGCAGACAGTGAAAGAGAGACAAATATGAACGGATTGCTGAAGAGAGAGAGATCTGATATTAAAAATCTGAGATACAGATAAAAACATGTAGTGTTGCTTTACATAGTCATCCTATGGTAGATGCTGCTGTGAATTTGCTTTCTGAATTGTTGCATTTCTCCAGAGCACATGGATATAGCTATTCGTCTTGTGTAAGCCAAGCAGAGCCGGTATTTTATAGGAAATAGACCTGCAGAGGCGTATGGTGTCAGAGGAGGTTACCGCAGTAATAGTCAATATGATAATGATTCATCCACATAGTTTAAGGATCGTTATAACAAACTAGTGTATGTGCACATGGTTCCATATTTGTGAATTTGAGCATTTCAGAGAAAATGATAATGATCCAGCATGACGCGTTTCCAGGCTTCTTTTTCTGCTCTCGATTATTTCCCGTCACTGAAAAGCCTTTTCTTCTTTCTCATTGAGCGATAAGATCTGATTGGCTCTCCCACCCAGGCAACGGGAGGAGATATGCTAATGAAGCGCTGACAAAGAAGCTGATGGAAGACAGAGATAAATGGAAACTGCGTGTCTGTGTGTGTGTATATGTGTGTGTATTTGTTTACACTTATATTACTGCGGCGCCTTTCACTGGTAGTAAAGTTACTGAGCCCTACTTAGCAGTTTCCTGTTCTTTTTTAGAAACTCGAATGTCACTTAAACGTTGCTGAGTCAATCATAGGATTTTTGAGTTAAAGACTGGAGAACAACATCTTGCAAATATACACTGAAAGTCAGAAAAATACACCATTAATTAATCTGAACTAATCAGAGTTCATTATCTTGTGTGTGAGTGGGCAGACAATGGAAAATATGAAAAAAACACTCAGATATAAGAGAGTAATTATGGGTTTCTGATACTTTCTCATTATGAGTTCTTGTATTACAGGATGGAGGCCAGAAGTGCATCCCCTCAGATGAATTCAAGTGTGAGGAGGTGAGCAGATTTGATTGCATTAATACTTCTAGGTGTTTTGCCACTTCTAATAATAGACCTACCATATTGAACTTTTTAAAAAAAACTGTTTTCCTTTACATCCACTCTGCCTCATCTTCTGGTATCATATCCATTGCATGTCTTATCTTATGCACTTCAAAAGATAAGACTGACTAAACTATATTTATATGTGTACAAAATACATAGAAACCTATGGTGGCCCACAAGGGCCAAACACATTGCAAAGGGCCAATGCATCCTCATTAGAGAAAACAGTTGCAAGTACAGAAACGATGCAAATTCACAATCTCAAAGACAAGTCGAAACAAAGTGCAAAATGAGGGACATGATGCAAATGAAAAAAAGTTAGCGCAAGAAAATGAAAAAAAACACATGCATCATTATCGAATGCTCTGCAAACAGAGACACGATGCAAGCCAAGAAAAACATCTGCAAACAAAAAACATCTGCAGAACCGGTCACTACAATGGAAGTGCTCCAAACCTGTAGTGGGTGCTGTCAGCAGAAAAGCTCAATGCAGATACACAGGATGGAGAGAGCCACAGAGAAACACTGACAATTGCCCTGTTTACATGAGAGTTTTTATTCCTGTTTAATTCCACAGAAAAGACAGATTTAAGATGACCATATAAACATTTAATTCCAGTTGAAAATTACGGTTTATTCCAATCTTAATTCCAAATTCAATAACTCCTCTGCCATGTAAACAGTTAATTCCACTTTAACTTTATTCCTGTTGTTCTCCACATGCTCCTGGTCTCGTCACGATGACGCAAATATTTTTGCATTGATGACATATATTCCGCGCTGACAGCATTATTATGTCGATTCCTATGGTTTATTCAGTCTAGCTGCTGTTTCATAATTATCACAAAAATGACTGCAAACATAATATGTATTATCTGGTCTTCCATGTTGATAGTTGAAACAACCAAAAAACTAGCCTGGCAAGCCCGAATACGATATAAATTCATAGTCTTGAGACGATTCAGCGTACGGGTGGGATCAACGGCTGTCTTTCAAACTGCTCTTTGTAGTATAGTGAAGGAAAAATATCTAACCAGGTCCATTTAAATTCTGCTTATCTGACCATAGACTGTATATAAATTTGTACTTCTTCTCCTGTCGTCATTGTACTAAGTCTGCCCTACAATGTTGCTACACACATGGAGCGTTGTGATTGGATCAGTAAAATTTTACCAGTCCTAGCTCTATGAAGTGTAACTAGACCAACGATTCAGGCACAATTTTTTTTTCCACTAGAGGCAGGCTAGTTTGCCTGCAAAACAGGAAGTAGACACAATCGTTCAATCTGGTAGGCATCCAAATGTTAAACAGCTGTTCTGTCCAATCAGAGCCCTCTGTACCTCCAGCTCTAAAAGCTAAATTAATTAGAGTGGAATACATCCGTTTCCCATGTAAAGCTTTATTCAGAATTAGCATGTCCATGTAAACATGAAGCAAATATCTTTAATTCCAAATGATTTGATTCTGAATAAATAATTTGGAATAAAAAACATCATGTAAACATAGTAAATGTTTCAAATTACAATGAGAACTAATTAAAGTTAAGGCATAGCATGGTAATGTGACTTATTTAATTATATTTGACATAAAGCTGTTGTCTATAAACGCAAGCTGCAAGTTTGATGCACTTCTGTTGTACAGTAGTAACTGGTTATGCAGTATTTTCTTGTTTGCAGGTGTTCTCTTGATTTGTATGATTTCTCAATTTTCAGAGCATTTGATGATTATACATGTGTTTTTATTTATTGCAGTGCATTTTTTTAATTTTTTTTACCACATTCATCTTTTTGCACCTTGTTTAGTTTATTAATTTGCAGTGTTTCTGTACTCGCAGCTGTTTTCTCTTGAGAGATGCATGTAAAATTTGTTTGCTATGTTCTTTTGATATGCCAAATGACAATAAAGCTGATTCTGATTCTAATTGAGTTGTTGCAATGTGTTAGGTCCTTATCTACTACCGAAAATGACTCCTGATGAGAGATTATATTTAAAATTGTAGCTGTTTTGTTAAGAAACCTTACAAAGAATCAACACACTTTCCTGGATTCAACACCTTTAAGGCTTTTTCATAATAATAAATAAATAACTAGACTTGAGCAGGTGTGAAAAACATATGCCAAGTGTGAATTCTGTTAAGTTATTCTCCATGGCAGAACAACTCTCCTCTTTACAAACTCCCTGCTTGTTTTCTTGCACAGGTGAAAGTCAAGTGTCATCTGCACTGTATCTTTGTGTTACATCGCTCCTCTTTGCCATATGTATTGGGGGTGGAGAGGTGTTATAGCAAAGGGTTTTTTCTGAGAATAAGCTGTGAAGATGACTGGATTAACCCTTTTTTAATGCAGTTATATATATATATATATATATATATATATATATATATATATATATATATATATATATATATATATATATATATAGTGTTGTTTGCAATGTAGTTCTATTTATAAATTATATATAAAATAGATTTTGGATGATAAAGTTGAGGCTGGAGTCCTATTTCATGTGTAATTGCACCACGTTTTTGTGATGGTTTGCAGTAACTCTTTTTCTCTCTATTGATGATTACATTGAAGACATTTTTCAATCATTCAATCACTTTGTTAAGACCTAAAAAGAATTCTGAAGGTCTTTTTGCTATTGTATCTAGTCGACTTGTTAAGTGGTTAGTACGTGTCACCTTTGGGCTACAGGAATTTTATCAGGGTGTTTAAAAACAAAACAAAACAAAAATCTATATATGTACAGTATAAGTGTAGGGTATAACCAAGTAATCACATCAAACAGGAAGTTTCCACAGATATAAAACCTTCACATAAAAAAAAAAAAAAAAACTCACATAGATTAGCAAAGTTCCTACACATCCTAAAAAGTGATTGATCCATTTTCCAGTCATGGAAAACATGGAACTTGAGAAAAAAAAGGTCAAATTTCCTGTAAAGGGTTACGTTATCTTGGAAATATCTTTATTCTTCCCCTGCTTTGTGAACTTGTGTGCCTAAACTGAAATGAAACAAAGGAAATTGTTTTTCAGTGATTTATATCCAAATATTTTCAGAGGATGTGCTGGAGAGAAAATAAGAGAGGAGAAAGTTAAGTTGGGAATCGTCCAGTTGAATATTGTAACTCCAGTTTGTCATGTTAATGAAGTGCTACACTGTAAACTGTGGGTGTGTTTGCATTATTCTATGGTACATTTGTCATAAATATATTTCATAGATAAACTATAGCCACAAACTGCATAACAAATGTCTGAGTAATAAACAGAAAAATTATCTGAGTAAATGCAACTTACAACTGTAGAAAAGAATGAGGGCGATGCCTTTTTCACAAATTAAATGTGCTTTTCCATTATATTCAGTAAGTGAAAAGGAGATAAGTTGTGATGATAACTTATTTCTGTAGTAGCTGAAAATGTCCTGGAAAAGCCGTGGAAAATTATTTCAGGGAAAGACTGAAAACCCTGATCAATGTTTCTCAACAAGTACGTTTGGAAAGAGAAAGGTGGGAGTGTGGCGCTGAGACTGAAATGGGAGCTACACTCTGTATGAGTCTCAGTATCAGTAACATGTTGAAGGCAAATACCCCTAACAACGAACCAGCTATTTTGGTTAACAAATCATACTTAATGACAGTGCCTCTTTAGTTTTTAATATTCTGTCCTTTTATCCCATATGGCAAAGACCTGGGTTAAAAAATGAAGCTCAATGTTGTACTGATTATTGCTAAGATTAGCTTCAAAAGGCCCCGGTTGCTGTCTGTGTCAATATTTTTTTTATTTCAAATGTTCCTCCCTTAATCAGATCTCAGATGAAACAGAAGTTTTGTCAAGATTGATTAAGAAATGGTGCTTACAGTAGCATTATATATGTATAACTTAAAATAACTGTGATGTCAGTGTTTCAGTAACTATGCTAGCATTTAGCATTAGCTCAACTCTATCCCCTTGGTCTTCTATAATTACACCCTTTTTTCCTTTTTTTTCAAAAATGCAGCAGGCAAATTGCTAATTTATTGCAGTTCAGAACCCATTGAATGATGTTAAAGTTGCTCCTAAATATCCCAAAATACTTATATTATCTGTGATCCTGTAGAATATGCCTGTATGTCCCAACATCAGTCCATTTTACATTTGTTTCTGATCTTACTGAAAATACTTTATTCATTCTATTAATTTAACCTTTTTCATCTTTATGAACATGTGGTATGAAGTATTTTAACTGATGTCTTTTTCCTTTTTTCTATCTCTTACCACTTTTCCATCTCTCTTTTCCCCTCATCTGTTCTGCTCTTTTGTTTCTGTCTGTATATAAAACTTTCTGTCTGTCCATTCTCCTGTCTGTATCTGCACCTATCTGTCTGTGTAACTGTCTGCCGGTCCTTCTGTGTGTCTGTCCTCCTGTCTGTATGTCCTTCTGTCTTTCTATGTGTCTGTCTGACCGTCCTGTTTGTTTGTCCTTCTATCTCTCTGTACATCTGTCCTCCTGGCTGCTGGTACTTCTGTGTGTCCTCCTGTCTGTATGTCTGTCTGTATGTCCATCCTTCTGTCTGTCTGTCCGTCCCCCTGTTTGTATGCACTTCTATGTGTGTGTGTGTGTGTGTGTGTGTGTGTGTCTGTCTGTCCGGCCTTCTGCTTGTATGTCCTTCTGTCTGTCTGTCTGTGCATCTGTCCTCCTGTCTGTCTGTCCATCCCTCTGTCTGTATGTGCATCTACCCTGCTGTCTGTCTGTCTGTCCAGGCTCTGTTGGCCCAGGGGTCAATAGACTCTCAGGATCCGACAGGACCCAAGAGCAGCAGCCGGCAGTCGCCACCTCTCCTTTCCCACTTTTCTGTGACTGTCTGTGTATCTGCTCTAGTCAAGTTTCTACTGTCGTAAATGTGAACACAAACATCCATGCACACGACCATCTGACCACGCACACACACAGACACATACTACACATACACACAGACACTGAGGATACACACAGTGGTTTCTCTCATTTCCCTTGTAAATGGCAAGACCCAGAGAAAGTCATGTGACACACGTCCTCCGCTACAGGAAAATGTCAACCAACAGACATCCAACACATCAACAAGGGCCTTTTGTGGAGGGGAAAGTATTTTGGAGGACATTCAGCTCGGCCGTCTCTCTCCACCACACACACACAGACAATGAAGAGGAAGAATGGGAGGAGAAGCAGCGTCGTGTATATGCAAGAGCGGACAGGACACTGAAAGACAGATACTGAGAGACTCTGGGGATGTTGGATCATAGTGACTTAATTTTCAATGGAGGGTTTGTATGCTTTTGTGCAGCCCTGCTCAGACTCATTCCCTGACAGCTGGGCTAAAACACAGGGACTTTGGCTGCAGGACAAAGCCACACACACACACACACACACACAGACAGACACACACACAGACACACACACAGATAGGCTCGACAAGTCTTAAACCATGAGAGAGAGATGACACCACTGCAGAGACTGGGGCTTTCCAGGCTGGACAGATGGGACAGATCCTTCCATGGTGTTTGTCAGCTCAATTTATCACTCCCCTGGACCTCTGTTGTGGCAAGAAATCTATACTGCATACATACAAAATACACAACAAACACTGACACGCACACACACACACATACACATCTTCCACCTCCCCTTAGATCTCGTTAGCGGGTAAACAGGGTCCCCACACTGATACAAACACTCATGCTGTACACCAGTGTGCTTTTGCGGGTCTTTATCTTAATTTTGTTGTTAACATATCTGTAAAAACTTCATTTAATGTGGCATCTGAAAAAAGTCCATCCAAATGAAAGAGTGTATATTTCTCATTCTGTAAGTGTATAGTTGTGCGGGTGTCAGAGTGTGTGTTCCTTTATGTGAGTGTGATTGTTGAGGTGCGCGCATGTGTGTGTGTTTCTGCTGAATGTGGCTTTATCTGTGTGTGAATGCTCTATGTTTTAAACGTGTGTATGCGTGCGTGCGTGTGTGTGTGTGTGTGTGTGGGTCCTTTGGTGTGTACTATACCTCTGGCCAGTCTGTTTCATAGACGCTGCCAGGATGATGTGGTGTGATGTAACGATGGTCACCAGGTCAGTGGGTCATCATTTTCTGCCCTCATTTCCTGAAATAGAAAACGTGGAAGTCAAAGAGAGATCTGTTTCTGTGACTACGGTGTGGCCTTACTTTACTGTTCTTTCTTACAGACTCGACAGAAGGGAAATTATTATTACGGCCCTGGTAGCGAAGGGGGAAAAGCATTAAAACATCAGTCAATGAATCAGCAGAACTTACTGTAATCCAATTTTCAATTGATATCAAAATCTTCAAGCAGATTTTATAGAGCTCTACTAAGCACATTCATTTTGTCCAATGGCTGAACGTTTTGACTTTTTCATGCCATTGCATGCCCAAATGTGAATTTTGTCCACACAGCTGATGTAAATGTTTTTTATTTGTTTGTTTGTTTTTTTTCCTCAACATTTCCCATGAGTATTTACTCTCTTTAAAATATTTGGTTGATTGCACAATCTGAGCAAATTCACTTTCCGCAGTGGATGAATGTATTGCAGACTGCACACAGATTTTAAGTGCCACAGTAAACAAACAAACAAAATACATTAAATAAATTTGATCACACTTATACATACTTGACACCTGATAAGCATACATGTGCTCTCCAGATGATAGGTTATTTCTTAAATTGGTCCAATTTATTTAATGCAGAAAAAAATCAAGACTAAGAGAATTGACACTGACCAATAAACTATTTCTTTTGGCTGCATTTTTTTTTATGACATTTAATGTGGATCTTTATTGTACAGTGCTGGAAAAAAGCTTTTGGACATTCCACACATATATTGCATTAAAAGTCATTCTTAAGTCATTGAACTCTGCCGAATATTGTTTCATTTTCAAAACCCACATGCTCTCTTCTATTCTGTTACATTAAGGTCAAACAAGACGCTTCGGTAAAATAATGAAAGACATTCACACAAGAATTTAGCTTTGTTTTTATTTTCTTGTTAATAAACAAAAAATATTGATTTATGTGATATATGTGATATTATTTGGAATAAAAATATTTAAGCGTGTTTGAAAACTTGTTTCCAACACTGTATTTATGGCAAATTGCTGCTAGTACAAAGGAACGACCACAGCATAACTGGCAGATTCATATAATATTTACTGACGACATGATCATTTTTCAGATCAAACTTTTCATTGAACCATTTGTCAAACATTAAACTTCTCCCAGAAAGTATTTCACAATATACTAATTATATCACCAATCCTCTTATTGTATATTCAGACAATTAACCATTTTACTGTAAGTTTCTCAGCACTGGTGTCCAACCTTGTTAAATTATAGTCAATTTGTGGCACTTTGTCATGGATTGGCTGTGAACAGTATGCCAAAAAATAATTTACTTCTACTCATACTAATTATAAAGTCTCAGTATGTCAAGTTTTCAACTCAAGGAAGTGACTCAACACTGATTTTTGTATATTTTCTTTCTTTCTTTTTGTGTAAACACATCTTACTACCTGGTGATCTCAAAATCCACAACCTTAATAACTCATTGGCATCGTAATGGCCCTTTGGTACCCTAGATATGTGTAGGTTTGTTGGTGACTTAACAGGTGATACATGTCTAAATCCAGCAACAATATGAGTGTTTTGCACTTTCTGGTGAAGATCTTTATTCTTCTATGCAGGAGGTAGAAGCTGCTAGCAGGGCTTCACACTTAATGTTCTGTTCTGATGATGTGGAGGGAAGAGAAAAATGAGTAAATAAGTAGAGGGAAAAGTGAAAGAGAAGTTGTAAATTTGCTGATATATTTGTAAAATTTCAAAGCGCTACAGCAGTGTAACTGAAATATGTGTCTGGAAATCTTAAATAAAAGTAACGTCTGTAACAACAGCTCTAGTGTCTTTTGTGTGTGTTGATGTTTGGTACCGTTTGTCTTCTGAGTAAGAAATGTCACCTCAGCCGTGACTTCTTTTTTTCATTTCATGTCTTTTCTGCCTGCGTAACTGGGAGTGATGAATAAATTATGGATGATTCAAGTTCCTCTAAAGGCAGACATGAGAAAAGCCACCATCAGTCCTGATGATATACTATAAAACTGATTAAAACCTGAGGTTCATAACATGCTGACTCGTACTTATACACAGATCAGTGAAGCTTCGGACTTCCTGCTTGGTGTAATTTGGCATAAATTGCATGGCAGTGAGTCAGATTTCTGTGAGTAGAAGCCCACTGGACATGATGCTTCCTCAGTTCTGAGTGGCTCAGAGCACTGCTCAAAGACCCACTTCTTTGTGCTCTCCATATTAAAATATTAATGTAATAGTTAAAACTCAGCTTCAAGTAACACCGGCCAGTAATCGTTTATATGTTAAGTCTGAACTGCTGACCATGAAGACTGAATTATCTGTCACTGAATCAACCATCAAACTAAAAGACCAACTCAAGGGCAGTGTCACCCAAATGGATCATTCAACCTGTACTACCAAGGTCTCAGAGGATGATCCATCCAGCTGCCATATCTACCAGCTGTGTGCCTTAACTCTATGTGGAGGCTTATGAGCCACTTGTGGACAGAGCTAAATGCACTGTGGACCAAAAACTCAGACATGAAGTTGAAAAATCACACAGAAGAAAGACCCTGGTTTGATTCCAACACCAGACCTTTCTGTGTGGAGTTTGCATGTTCTCCCCATGTTTTCTCCAGGTACTCTGGTTTGCTTCCATCATCCAAAGACATGCACTGATAGGTTCATTGGTTAATCTAAATTGCCCATAGGTGTGAATGTGAGAGTCATTGTTTGTCTATATATGTTCAGCCCTGAGATGACTCATACAGGGTGTTGTAGCTGGATTAGACCCTAATGTCCCCAGTGACCCTAGTGAGGATAAAGCTGGTTCAGAAGATGAGATAAGGTCTGTTTCATAGTCGATTTGCAGACACGACACATGTGACATGTGCAATGTGGGATCTATTTTTGTGGATCTGGGTCAAAGGTCAAGGTCAATGAAAAATATAAAAAAATTGGTCAGTATCCAGTACTTGAACATTTTAATGTGATTTATTTCGAACTTCATGGGTATACTGTATATAGATTTGATACAAGGATCATCACGGTGTGTATTAGACTGAAAAAGACTTGACCTTCATGGTTGACCAATTATTGACCATTTTTGTTTATGTTTACATCATATGGAGTAATACCTCATATTAAAGCTAATAAAGAGTGCTTTCAGGATCAAGTATTATGCTATACATGACATTTCATTTGTGTGTTTGTTTGCACTTTAACAACCACATTTCTGAAGGAAATTGGCTGTAATTTAATGAGAAGTTTGTCCTGTGGTATGGGAAAAAAGGTTTTGGACACCCCATGCATCTGTCATATATTACAGTGAGAATCACTAAATATCAATGCCATGCACACTTCTGCTTGTGCTCTGTTCTGTCATGGATAAAACTGGATGAGCATGGATTAGGCCCCTAGTGACCTTAGTGAGGATAAAGCGGGTTCAGAAGATGGATGAATGAATGTAAATATAGATGAGAATATAACAAAAATGGTGTGAAGCCACTTAAAGGTTAAATATGGAGAAAACATTTTTTGGGAACTACAAAAGTAGTAATGGGTCTTTATAGGTTAAGGCAAGGCAAATTTATTTGTATAGCACCTCATGTACAGGGCAATTCAAAGTGCTTTACATAAAAGATAAAAGTATCACAAGAGAGACATAAAAATAAATGTACAATGAGTGTAAGTTATTATAAAAGACAATTATATTAAAAACATTGACATTAAAATTTAAATAGACATTAGAATCACTGTCGATAAAATGTATATTTTAAAGTTAATTTAAAATACATTATTTAAGAGTGTAAGAGAAAGTTGAGGTTAAGACTGATAGACAGATAGTCTTATAGTGAAATTACTTTTCACAGTCCATCACAACATGTAGGATATAACACACTGTGGACAAACACCACAAAACACCTAAACAGAATCACAAACAAGGTTACAAATTACTGAGTTAAGCATTAGCAAAGGGGACAAAGTTCCAGTCGTATTCAGTATCTGCAGCCTGATGGCAACAGTATGGAGGAGCTGCTCCAAGTCATTAGTTATTGTCTGTGCAACATACTGTATGTGACAGCTCTGTGGAAGAGTTACAAAAGGTCTATAATGGGGCGTCTGATCATTTTGGATGCAGTGTACATGTGTGTGAGGTAAATGGACTGCACTTACATAGTGCTTTTTCACCTTCATGGTGCTAAAGCACTTTACATTAGTCTCACGTTCACCCATTGACTTTCACACCCGTAGGTTACGGAGGTTCTGTCAGTCATACTGGGAGCCTAAGTCAGGGTTCACTGTCTTGCCCAAGGACACATTGACATGTGGACAGCCAGACCCAGGATGCGAACTGCCGACCCTTCAATCATTGGACAACCCGCTCTGCCAACTGAGCCACAGCCACCCCAGTCAAATGAATGTTATGTCACTCAAATCCTGATTTATGGCAGAAAGTATGTATTGTCCCGCATCTGTGAAACTGATGAAGATGAAGGACTCTTTGTTCCATTATGTAAAAAATCAAGGACTTTTTGGGTGATGTTCTTGGTATGTCACAGGAGATTTTCAGTCAATATGTTCACATGCACATCTAAGATTAGCTATTAGCAATAATAGCGAAGGATTTAACCAGAGTTTCTAATAAAGCTGAGTGAATATGCATGACAAGACAATTACATTTGTTATATGCACTCATTTTTGTTTGAGTTTGACCCTTGACCCATGGTTGCAGCTTTGTTTTTTTTGCTTTAATTAAGCAAAAAAATAAATAAATCTTGAATTAAGCAAACCAACATTTGCCAATAGAACAAGTGAAAATGATCTTAGTAAGATAAGGCTCTCATAATCTATTGTCTAAAAATACATTTGTATATCTCACTGAAACATTACTCTTTTAGTGGTTATGTCATTAAGTGTGATGAGAGATTTTGACTACTGTAGAAATGGAAAAAAAATAGTCTTGATAAGATTTGGATTTTTGCATTGTAACGAGTTTATAACTTTTGTAGTTATTGTTGTATGTTGCAACACTATCTGCCCTATTCCCTCATACATGTGCTGTAGGATGGTATTTTTTCTGTACTTCTTACATGGAGACATTCTTCTGTTTTTTGATGTTCTTGTGGAAATGTGAGATTTAGGGAAGGTTTGTGGTGAGAACTGGACACACTGATATGCAGACAGAATGCACTATTTCGATCAAATGGCCAGTCAGTTGTACATGCGTAGGGGCATACATTTGAAAAGGGATGTACATTTCATAGTTTACTATCTTGGTATTACTTACCACTCTGTCACACTGTCATTCCTTTACATCTCCTCCCTTCTTTTCCTTTACTTTCTAATCCGTACACCCATTTTTTTTTCTTCATTCTGTTTTATTCAGCCAATGCTTGACAGCAGGTTGTATGAAATTGCACCATATCTATCCATCTCTATTTCCCTGTTTTCCACACTGAATTCCTGTCAGATCTGTTTCATACTCCTTTACATCTTCATTTTTGCCATCCATCTGCCCGCAGCTTTCCTTCTCACTTTGTCTATCTGACTCATTTTTCTCTTATGACCCACTTTGCTTTACTGTCTATTTTAACAGTTGTTTTACATGTGCAGAGAAGGTGCATGGAAAATAATGATACCTTTGAAACATAATGTATTCCATCACAGTGATGGTAAGAAGTTTAGTGAGTGTCATGATTTATTGGTTTTGATTCATTTTTTAAAATGTATACATCATATTCTTGCAACAAAAAGTAGGAGGCTTTTATGAATCATGAAGATTCAGCTGTAATTCATACAGTTCAAATACCACCCATTTGTTCGAATACATTTCCCATCACACAATAGAATTACGTGCTAACTATGAATGCCCTCACACATACAAACTACACATTCATAACATTCTGCATGAGTGATATGATACAGTAAAGTCTCCAATGCAAAACGTGTCAAGAACCAGAGTAAAACATTTTCAAAAAAGAGAAAAATCACCGCATTTTGATTTTCTTACAGAAAATGTGCAATGAAATGCAATGTTAAATCATTATTTTAGTCTTGATAGTTTTGACTTTACGTTCAGACACCTCAGCAGTTCAGGATATATATATATATCCTGAACTGCTCTGTATAGCTGTAAAAAATGCATATACATACATATATAAGCAGACTGAGGGTTAGTTCTACCACTATACTAACCTCTGAGTTTCTCAAAAGGAAATGAAGAGAACTTTGGTGCCTTCGGCAGAGGGGTGTTGTTCCACCCCGTTTGGAAATATTTTTCTGATAGTCATGCATGGCCAATACATTATCCCGCTTATTCTACGGATTATTGCAGCTTATTACGGCTACTACTATAACAGACTGGATAAAATAGCTGTTAAAAAGTAGCGATATATTTACTTTCAAAGTGGTTGAACTACTTGCGGAGTGATATGGTGCCGTGAGTCTGAAGTGATAAAAATTGTTGCCATTAGCAGAGTGCGTTAATGGTGCAGCTTCCGGTTAGCGAAAAAAATCTGCCCGCAGAACACTAGGAACATCCATTTAAGGTGCATGGGAGCAGTCGGAACATTCTACAGGGCTGTGGAATAAGAAATATAAGTTAACACGATGTTAACTTATATTTTCAGGATGTTTACAAGAACACTTGTAGATGTAAATCCAATAAGTTACATTATACCACTTGTTAAAAAAAAGACTGCCTAAAGACGATCATGCTGGCCCTATACTGTAGGGACTAGACCTATCAGCATGTGAGGGGAGAGGCGGCATCGAAACATGCATCAGTTTATAGTTCAAAAGCAGTTGAAAGTTTCTGCTTGCAGTTTCTTACCAATGTTTTGAAGTCTGTGTGAACATCAGGGAAGTAAGGTTAAAAGCCATAAATATGTTGTACTTAGTCACATTTACCAGTTTTAGTTAATCGGTATCATGCTCTGAGCAATGCATACTTAATGAGGAGCCGCTTATGTGGTGCATTTGTGGTTATATATGTGAATAATGCCCTGATTAATGATATATTTATGGACACTGATAAACTGTTGTGTTGTAGAACCAGACCAGACAGTGCTAAATTGAAGTCAACATTAGTAACTCTTACAAAATCAATGACTGATTATTTGTAACTCTAACTGGACTCACAACAGTGATTTGAACATTACAACCAGCACAAGACGGTTAATATTTTTCAGCACTGATTCTCAGTCTTTTTCTCTTGGTCCCCCTTTTGAAAATGACAGGCCTTCCTCAACCCCAACAGGATTCTAACAGTGGTAGCTTTTATTAAAAGAAACCTCAAAATTGTAACAATACTTTTTTGTACAATACTTTACTTGTTTGTTGTTCAAATTAAAAATAGCTCAGATTTTTCAACTAAATTGCTCCCTGAGACAATACTTTCTCAAATAAAAATAAGAAATATGCAATTATCTTACAACTCTGACAAATTTCCCTTTTTAGAACAAAAAAAATGACTTTGATGAAAAGAGAAAAAAAAGAATATTTTTAACTATCACTGGCTGTAATTAGCCATTTTCCACTGCACATCTTAGAATGTTAGTGTCAATTATATAAACTGTTTTAAAATAGAAAAAATGAACTTTGTTTGTTCTCCAAACCTAATCTCCTTGTCTAGTCTAGTGACAGATCAACATGGTAGTTGACCCTAAAATGAGTCCACACTAAAACATTACTGTAGTTCCACCTGGTACATGTTCTGCGTAACCTTGAGAAAAAAGCACACCCAGTAGAGATCCCATATGCCCCCCCCCTAGGGGGCTCACCCACAGTTTGTGAATCACTGCATTATAGTAAGATGATAAATCAGCAATTGGTGATATTTGTGGACTGTAGTGCATTATGGTTAACTTTAAAATAACACAAAAAAACTCTGCTCATATTTCTTTAGGAAAAAATAAAGACAAGGAGTCAAAGTCGATGCCAGTTACTGTTGCTGGATAGATAAGAAACAAACAATTCAACAACATCCAAATATTGTCCCTCTGGCCAAACCATTTTACAAAAGATTGTGAAACTAGTTTAGTTTGTGTCCCTTCTGGGCCCTATTTTTTCACATCTACCACTCTCTTCTCCCACAGTGCACACAGGGTTGTAAGCGAGGTAAGAGTCTAACTACATTGGACATTTACTGTAATGATTAATGTCAGCTGGGCTTGCAGCGACAGTGTTGCTGCTCCACCTTGTTTCCATCAGGACACAGTGGCCAGAGACGGGCTGGGGAAGAAGCCATAATCAGCCACCAGATGAGGTTAGGTGAGCGCGGGCAAAGCTGCAGGGAGGAAGTGTGACCGGCAGTTAACAAGAGTCGACACACCCGACAAACGGCCCACCTCCAAACAGAATAATGAAGTTTAAATCTGTGTGAAAAGAGAGCCAACACTGCTGAAGATCTCTCCACTACCTCATGTAGTGACTAAGCTGGGCTGATAGCCTTTGGGTTTCACACATTTAATCATGTTTACATATATAGATAGTGTGTGTGTGTGTGTGTGTGTGTGTGTGTGTGTGCGCGCGTACGGCTGCATGCTCGTGTCAAAGAGCCCTTTCAGAAGCATTTAAAAAAGCAAATCCCCAACCAAAATGTCAGCCTGCTTTGCAATTATACTCCTGTATGTGTGTTTGTGTCTTTTTGGGACCTGGCTGGACTGCAGACCTTTAGAGTGCACACACCTTTCATAGATAATGACATTTGGCACAGTCCTCACTCATTGAGATTTAACTTGTTATGATTTGGTACACGATGTGAGAGCACTGGAAGTAAGTGTAAGTGAAGGGAACTGTTAAAGGCACCTGTGGGCACCCCTTGCACTCAATTTCTCACAGAAACCTATTATATATATATCCTTGGGGCCATGTTGACTTTTGTAACGCTACATTGGGAGTGCTTCTGCTCCCACCTGTTGATCAATGCAGCCAAGTGTGCCCTATATTTGGATGTATTAAGCTGTGGCCACACCAGGCAGCAGTGCAGCCAACACTCTGATGCTAGCAGAGGTTAACACAAACCAAAAACAAGGACAAAGGCTTTAATATGTTTTGCAGCTTCACTAATAATTCCACAGGGTCTCTGGAAAGTCTGCTGTCCCTTCTAGTTAATGTTATCTTCATTAACACAACACTGGGAACCTGAACATTACGTAACACTAGATGTTAGGTTGCCGTCTCCACATATATAAAGATGTGTGTGACTGAATAGGTGCGTGAAGCCCACAAAGGTATGTCGTGTCTTTGACAAAAGGACACTGTCTCTGTCAGTTACTATAGCAACACTTCTTTTTTTTTACATTATAAAACAACAGAGGGAAGGAGGGCAGAATTTCTTGAAGAGGCAGATACAACTAAAAAGGAGAGGACTGGCACAGGAGCTGTACAAAGAGATTACTTAAAATGTTCATCTTCCCATCCTTAGTGTGCTTCATTAGCTCTCAGTCCAGTGCTACGGTTATTCCATCTGTTTCCAGCGTCCTCTGTGTTCTACACGGTATGATGTGCCAATCAAAGAGGCAATTAGAATGAGATGCAAATGAGCATATACAGAGTAAAGAGATATGAAAAACCTCCAACCAACAGTAAATAGGTTCACTAGCAGCTCATTTATGTTCCAGTCTGTAGGTGTTGAAAACTGCTGATTGTCCAAAAAAAAAAAAAAAAAAAACATTCGGTATGACATGACTGTGTGACTGAATTTAGAAAGTGGTCAAACTAAAAATTTAAAGCGATTGGAGATCACGTTTAATGTGTGTCATAATAATAATCAGAATGAATGAGGTGTCTTAGATAAGCTAACATGTTTTGAAGAATAATTTTTTTAAGTCGTTCAGTTGAACGATCTGAGGATGAAGATGACCCAACCTCTTATATATATATATATATATATATATATATATATACACAAGGTAGTCAGACCCCCGCCATGGTGATCGTGATCGAGCCATTGGTGTGGACTAGGGGTGTGACAAGACAGTCTGCTTACGAGACGTGACATGAGATTGGCGTTACCAGATAGAGATGAAATTTTAAGAAAACTAAATTACAAATTATATGTATGGACAACAGAATTTTATTTAAAGATGCACATGGATTTTATAACTCTGTAAGTATTAACTTTTAATGAACTTCTTCCTTTTAATGAACTTCCTCTACAAATTGAAACTAAAATAAAATGTACAAAAAGTTTAAATGAATAAAATTATATATTTCTACTTTTCTAAAATCAAATCTGGAATACCACTATTTTACGACTTCATTCTGTTTGCTTGCTGGATTACAAATCTCGCAAGACAGAATTTTAACGCGACGAGAAATGTCGCCAAATTACATCTTTGAGATCTCATCACACGAGATCTCGTCACACCCCTAGTGTTGACCCATCTGATGTCTGAAGGAGATGCGAATGCAAAAAAACCTGAGAGATATTACCAATTATGTGTTTTAGGTATTGACCTTTAGTGTGACCTTGACCTTTGACCTTCATTGCTCACAATTTAATGACTTCTTCCTTGACCCATTATCTATCATTCTGAATTTTTTATCAAAATCTATTCAGAACTTTTTGCATAATCCTGCTGACAGGCAGACAAACAAACAATCAAATGTACTACCTCCTTGGTGAAGGTAATAATAAATCTCATATCTGCATCTGCATGCTCTGTGCTAGCACACACCATTAGGGTCAGATAAATGTAGTAGTGGAAAAAGGAAATACACACTAATAGAAAACAACAATTCTATTTTTTTAAATGGCAAAAAAAACAGACCATCATGAAAGAAAGAAATACATTCTTACTTCCCCTATCTTCAATAACTTGTTAAAAGTGACTGTGAGTTGCAACTCTTCAGTTCCAGCAACAGGAGGGAGAAAATGGGAACTGTGAAATCAGAGCTATAGAACCACTTGACTCCTGCGGGTTGTAGGTTTATCTTTGATCTCTTCAGCAAATCATGAATAACACAGCTTGGTAATCTATATGTTCTGGGAAGACCATCTACATGCATCATTGAGGAAAAGGAGCACAACGCACAGCTCTAAGCCACGTCAAGGACAATTTTTATAAAAAAAATGTTTGTGTGTTAACAGAAATGTACATAAGACTAGCTGTAAAACATGACAAAAAATGCCATCTGTGCATGCTGACAGTAGGAGGGTTTGCACTTGCACAAAGTCTAAATAAATGTGCTCTTACAGTAATCTGTGTAATCTGGCAGCCTTCAGTACCTTCAGTTGGGCCTCATTCTCCACGAGGAATGTCCTAGTTTTGATGTATTCATCTCTAATGGCCAGAAGACTCATCATCAATTAGACTACTTTACTACACATTCATGTATAGCAGTAACAGGTGGATGATGTTGGCACTGTGAAATTGGAAAGGAGGAAGTGAGAGGTGGCAGGAAGGATTAACGGATGGAAATAGAAACAAGACAGGAAAGAGGTGATGGGAGGTGGAAATATACTTGGCATTAGATTATATTGAGCCAAATGAAATTACACATACAAACAGACACATTGGTATAGTATACTCCGAAGGAAACAGCCTGCGGAAAAAAAAAAAAAAGCAGCAAATGAAACGAGGAGCTGTCAGGGACAAACTGATGCTCAAAACTGTGAATTACGCTTCACTTCATGAACACAAGACAGTTTGGGAGATATACTTGTCTGCATGCAGCTCCAGTCAACAGAACACACACATTCATACATGTATATATACATATACTGCACAGCTGAAGTGACAGGGCTATGAAAGCACTCCGGAGATGTCAACTGTAATCATAGCGGTCACAGTGACAAACGCATACACATGTACACACAGTCAGCTGGTAGTGTGTGTCACAAAGAGCCAAAGCAGTCAGTCGTTCACTTATTTCAGCTGACACACCACTCATCACACCAAAGGCAAAATGTGGATAGAGGAAGGTCATCATGAATACGCACACACACACACACACACACACACACACACACACACACATATATATATATATATATATATATATATATATATATATATATATGAAATGTATATGAAAAAGTATAAGCGAAGATATGTGCAGGATGGTGTCATTACCCACTTCCACTCCCCACTGTGAAATGTGATGTGGGAGCAGTCCCTAAAAATAACTGGAATAAATGAAACCCTTGAAACATAAAATATGATAAACGAACATGGTGAGACATGGAAAGTGTAAGAGCATCTGTGTTGCAGTTTGCAGAGCCTGGAGGGTAGACAGGAAGCTGTAATCACTGTCGAGTCTCTCTCGGTGGCAGCGTCGCTCTCGGAGGCAGAGGCCGAGGCCCCTGGAATTAGTCAGGTGTTAATGAGACAGGCTGGGATCCTCAGGAGGTGACCTGCCTTAACATGGAGCGTGAAGCCCAGATACTCTCCCACTGAAGGACACTGCAGGAACTGTTAAGTAGCTGTAAGACGGAGACAGAAGGGACACAGTTGTTGAAATACCACTACAGAGGCACTGCTGAACCCTGACCACTTAAGGGTGTTATGTGTCGGCTTTGACCGCCGCCGCTGCAGAGTGATGCTTTTATGAGCACTTTCTTGCACTGTTTACTTCAGGCAGTTGTGTTTATGGCAAACAATTCAGCTGCAGTTTTACACACATGGTCTACACTTAACATCAGTGGACCAATTAGTCTCCTTCCTCCTTCATAAAACATACATTCAGAGCTGGAGAATGAGGGCAAAGCTACATCTTAGTTTAACAGTTTCAAACCATTGCATCAGAATTTGATGGACTCTTCACTCACTTGAATGGCCACAGACATGCCTCCAAACTGGCAGACATATTCATATGCACAATTAGCTCCAGATTTTGATAATTTTTCTTTTACACATATCTGGAGATCTAGATCTAGAGACAGAAATCTGCCCTTCAAAATGTTGTTCAGATGAAACCAGGGGTAAACAATCAGCAATCATGTGTGTCTCAGTTCTGTGGCATGTGCTGTAACCATGAGGCTACTCTAAAAAAAGGCTTTTTGCTCCTGGATAAACAATGGATGGAAATCAACAAGTGAATGAAATCAGTGATTGTGTTCCTGTAAAAGCAAATCAAAACAATGAACCCCCACCCCCCCCACCCCTTACCTGATTTGCCCTATCGCTTATCATTGCAAAAACACATTTTTGGTGAATTTGACCTTTGACCTACAGTCACCAAAATTTAATGGGAACTATTCTCCACCACCTCATACCTTTCTTGAAAATTAAATAGAAGTCCTGTAGTTTTTGCTGCTTACAAACAAAAACTGACTGAAAAACAATACCCCTGTCCCTTTCGGGGCTGTGTGTGGACCTGCTGACAACTGTGGTGAAATTAACAGGATATTGAGTCAGTAATTATTATGCCAAAGGTTTAATCAGAAACAATAATATACATTAACAGTATTTGTAAAGCTTTAATTAGACCCTCAATAACTGCCATAGTCTTCCTTCATTCTAGATGTTTAACAGGTACAACCAGAACAGCTCAGTTCTTCATTGGCTTCCTGTCAAATTTCAAAATCATTTTAAGCTTTGTCTTGACTGTCCAGGTGTTGCATGGTCAGGCCCCCCAACATATTGCTGACTTATTGTGCCACTACAGCTCTTGAGTGGTATAACACAAACATGTCTAAGAAAATGGTACGTTCTCCTTCCTCATTATTGACAGTTTTCTTTTGTCACTGGAAAGGCCTCTGGTGAATGAATTCCTTTACCTTGATGGATTATCCATGTATTACATGTGTAGAATTATTTACCCTGCCTCCTCAAGGGGAAGGGATATTATTTTTGAGTGTTTTAACTTCGCGAATCTGACATTTGCAGAGTTATGCTGGTCTGTCTGTGTGTGCGTGCACATTTCCTTTTTTCCTATTTTCGTGTCAAGGTCACAGTAAAGATTTGCCGTTTTCAACAGGTCATGTACTGAAAAATGATATATTGGTGATTTAATATGGTAATGCGTGATAATGATGTATATGTGATGGGACAAGATCACAGATTTCATATGATTCATGAAGTTATCACACTCCACATGGAGTCTGTTTGCTTGTCTCTGTGTGTACACATTTCCTTTGTTCTCGCTCGAGTGTCGCCAATTCTTGACGGATTGTTCTGAAATTTGGCATGTAGAAGGAGACACATACAAGAATGAAACAGACCAAATTTCAGCCAAATCGTCTTACGACTTCTGGTCTGACACCATATTGATTTTTTGTGTGAAGGTCACAGCAGACATTTGATTTCATATGATTCGCTAAGTTACCACACTCCGCATGGTCTGTTCGCAACTGTTCCCAAAAACTACTGGAACAATTTCCATTACATTTTAAAGGACGTTGCAAGATGGCCCAATTTAGATCCCATTAAATTTTAGTGACTGTTGGTCACAGTCACCAAAAATGTGTTTTCACAATGATGAGAAATCAAGTAAACCATTTGTGAGAAGGTCGGGTTTGTTGTGGCTGGCACCACTTCTTAACATCATGTTTTTCAAGAAAAAAACAAAGTTTGGTGTTATAGGGTTAAAGACTGAGCTGCACACGTGTAACTTGTATGATTAACAAGTACAGTCTAATGAACACAAAAACAGCTCAATGGATGATAATTTAACCTGCTTAAAAGCCACAAATGTGACTTGATTAGTTGTAAAAATGTGAATTCTATAATTAGAGTCAGAAATCAAACTGGAAAAAAAGCAACACTCAAAGGCAAGAGACAAATATTTTTTCAGCCGAAGTTAGTTCCCATAGGGCACAGTGGAATAGATTTCGAAAACATTTTTACAAAACAAACACATAATTAACTGCACACTTTGAGAGCTGACATACTCGAAATGAGGGGTGGGCAATCCTGGTCTTCAAGTGCCAGGATCCTGCATGTTTTTGTTATTTCCCTCTTCCATCACAGCTGATTCAATTAATGATCAGCCCATCACCAGGTTCTGCAGAAGCCTGATAATGATGTAATGGCTTCCAGGTGTAATGGAAGAGGGAAATATCAAAAACGTGCAGAACACTGGCCCGAAGATGAGGATTGCCCACCCCTACTCTAAAGAATCAGTATATATGCACTTAAAGTAACTAGCCTAGCAGCAGCTGTGGCTATTGGAATCCAGAATACACTGCTTTCTGAAAAACAGTCACACACACACACACACACACACACACACACACACATCCCTGAGCTGTGGGAAACACTGGAGCAGCAATGCACATCAACAGTAATGGACTATAAAAGGTAGGAACACTTCATTAAAGAAGAAACAAAGTCATTTTTATAGGTTACATTATGCGATCTTACCAATTACGTTGATAAGTACAATATTAGTGATGGCAATGATGGACAAAACTATAAAATTACACCCCACGCTTTTACAAAGACTAAAGATTATGATTCTGAAAGCATCTGAGTTAGTCCTGCATCTGTTTTATGGTCATCATCGGGTGGTTAAATTCTAGCATCTCCTCCACCAGCAATGTTAATCGGCACATTTTCTTTATTTTCTCATAAACCACATACTTAGCTTGCAGACACTAAAAACCATGTATGCCTGTGTTTTCCAGTGTGTGTGTGTGTGTGTGTGTTGCGTTCATACACATTGCTGCATTTCTAGTTTCGATTGAGTGTGAATCAGTGTTTAAAGGAGAAGCAGACTATGTGTTCTCTCTTTTTTTCTCCCTGTTCAGTTGGTTATTGATTAGAACTGGATGTAACAAATCCAATTCTTCCCTCTCTCTATCAATACCGACACACACCACTAGACCGCAATCATTATTTATGGAAACAAGAAAAGTTTATGCCTGCGGGGCTTACAGTAAGATTGCACTTATTTCTATTTGCCGAGTGGATAAATGCAAGCAAACAGTCGTGCTCTTTTGTCATATAAGCCTTTTTTCTTATCTAAATGCATGCTTATTTGGGATTTTTTTCCTCATTTTTGGCTTCAGACATCATGGCCCATTTTAGTGTCATCACTTCAGGACAAGTGAAGCATCTTCATGTTGTTTAAAGGTGACATTTTCTACAAAGCCAAAAGGAAGAATAATACCGATGTTTCTGCTGACAGGCTTTCATTGTCCTTCAGCTGATAATATTTTTTGTTTCAGGAGGTGTAATCTGTCTTTTTGTCTTTGTACATGCAACGTGTAGCTTGTTGCTCTTTCAGTGGTGTTATCACTGTGATAAGTTGCTCTGTTTAAAGGTGACAGTATCGGCTCATCTGTAGTACTGGAAGAAACAATAAGAGAGTGTCACCCACATGATACATATCTCTTGGATAAGAGCAGACTGAAAAGAGAGCAGGGTAAAAAATAAAACACAGGTGGTGTAGAGAAAAGGTTAGAAGAGCTACATTAATGAAGACTAAGGAAGCAAAAGGTTGGAGAATAATTGTACACTGAAAAAAAATCTAAATCTTACCAAGTGTATTTTTCTCATTTCTTGTCAAAACATCTCATGACACTTAAAATATGATATAATAACCTAAAGGGGAACTTTTCAGTGTGATAGAAATAGCTTTTTTTTTTTTTTTTTTTTTTTACATTACCAAGCTAATTTTCACTTGTGTGGATATTACATTTGGTTCGCTGGATTTGTCTTCCTTTTTCCTAGTTTCATAGCATATTTTCAGTGGACTTCTTCCCAAAGTTTCACAGTACATATTTGCTGTTGTAAAACATTGATGCTAACATTAGCTTCTGAGATAAACAGTACCACCACCATGCTACTATATAACGTTAGCTAATGATGATGCCAACTCTTTTGTTCCTACTTTTGTCTTTTGTTCCTACTGTTGTGTGTTTTCCCAAGGAGAACTTTATTTGAAATTGTTACTACACCATTAGCATTAGCACGCTATCATATCAGTATAACAGCAACTAAGATCGAACACAGAGCGAAGCCCACAAACCCACAACGAGCCTTTTTACCATCACAATTACTCTAAAACTGTTTAATTAAAGTAAAAATGTAGACTACTTCTGCTTTAAGGAAAAATATCTAGAATTAAACAAATTGCCAATCGAACAAATATTAGTGCACATGGAAATCAGACAAAACTTACCATAAAAAGCTGATTGTGTGCCTCACCAATTATTCCCCCCTCAAAATGAACATGATATTTCCCACAATTCCTACTGCTAGCCGTTGTAAAACACTTGCTTCCCTAGACGTCCCTTCCAGGTGTTACTCCATATGTCTATTATTTCTCAGGCTACATTAAGGACAATGGAAATGGAATTTGTTTTCTCACCAGCTGCCATTGTCCTCGAATTTTCTCCAAGAATCTCCAAGACATTGAAGATTAAATTACATTTAATTGAATTTTTCATCATTGACTATACAATAACCCACTTGGATCAACTATTCGACACATGTCTGGTAGAAGTAGGATGTCTAAACACCAAAGGAATTGTGTGTCTGTCACTGACTTCTGTCATGGGCTTTGTTGGACCTGCTTAAATCAGTAAAAATGGAAGCTGTTCACTTGTGTATGGTCTAATATCTTTGGATACTGATACTAATGGATATAAGATGAACTGCACAATGTTTCCTCATGTTTCAATGCTTGTCCACAAGACATCTGCTAAAAAACACAAAATTGTTTTATTTTTGCTTGAATTAATGTTTACTGATAGTTGTCTAATTGTGCTGCATATGTAGCAGAGCCTGAATGCCAAGAACAAGTATTATATCCACCCTTATATTCATATTATATAAGAATATAGATTGATCTGTTCTATATTGGTTCATTCTATTTCTGTTTTATGACTGAACTGCAAAGTATTGTTTGTCATTACAGACAAAATGAAAATGAGACCTGTTGTTGTCTTTTATAATGAAGTACCATATTCTATTGGTGTGTTTGTTATATTTCCAACACAATTCACATTGTGTTTATATTTAGCCAAAATAGTTCAATAGTGACCATATATACATATTAACTAAATGGTCACCCCTGGAACAGTACTATCACTACCAAAACACCAGTGTTTTGTCAAAAATAAAAGATAATAAGCTATTAATCTGTATTTTATAATAATTGTTGGGTAGGTGTATGTGCTATTTCAACTCTCATTAATGGTGAAATCAATATAATCACTTTCATACACTTTACAGGAAAAATAGTGCTTGATATTGATGCATCCTAAAAATTCAAGATGAGTAAATATGTTAAAATATTAATTTTAATTAATTTAACTGTGGAAACCACGGACATTATTGCTTTTTTAAACATAACCTGTACATGAGGGTAGTGACACATTTTGGAGAAGGACATGTATTTCAATACCATATGCAAATAAAAATAAACCCTAACCCTTCATAAATGTACTCACGTAAAAGTAAAAAGTACATCATAAAGGATAAAGATCCATTACAGTGCACATCCTATCGACCTATCTCTTTGCTAAATGTTGATTTGCTTTACAAAGTTTTTGGCAAAGCGGTTGGAGAGTGTGGTCCCGGATGTTGCTTCACCAGACCAGACAGGCTTTGTTCAGCGCAGACATTCATACTTAAATCTAAAAAAATTATTTAATATGTCCAGAAGTAGTCATTTCTCTTGATGTGGAGAAGGCCTTTCACCAGGTTACCAGAATACATTTCAAAATGTAAAAATAAAGTTGAATCAAAGTTTTATCAAAATCCATTCAGAATTTTTTGCGTAATCCCAGACAAACAAACAAACAAACTGACTTGAATTTAATACCTCCTTGGCGGACCTCTCTTCATTCAAGGGGGGGGGGGGGTCTTCCTTGGCAGAGGTTTTCTAGTTGTTGTTTGGAATCAAACCAAGTGCCTGAAAACATTTGAATTGATGAGTCATTTTGAGTTGTGTGCACGTGCAGGCGCATTTGCCCGGATATGTAAAGGAGATGTAGCGTATTATACTACTTTGGTACATTTGCTAAAAATAATTACAGCACATTAGGCTACATTCTAACAGGCGCTAGTACTCACCAATTAGCAAAACATAGAAGCTCTGAGTGTGATTTGACGAAGTGCCGTTGAAATGTATATGTGTTCAGCTCAGGTGTTGTAGCAAATACAGCAGTGCTAGGCTAATGCTATTTTGCCTTGGACACACTGCTGTCTGTGTAATTATTCTTTATTGTTATAATTATATTCTATAATATTATTCTTTTCGTTATTATTATTTAGTCTTGTTTTGTGGAGATATCCTACAATCCATAGTCCTACACTGTAATGGGGTGGGTGGGTGTGTGGGATGGGGGAACCTGTGATTTGTCAGAAAAATATTTGAGAAATGTTATGATTCTAAATATGTTGATTGAAACCCAATAAACATTTATTAATTGCTCTTAAAAGTATAAATTCTGTAAAAAAAAAAAAAATAATAATAATACTTAAATAAATGCAACAAAGTAATAGCAGCACATTATTATCCAGGAGGATAAAGAGGATATGCCCCCAATTGTAAAAATTAATAAATAAAATAAAATAAAAATTTGCATTAATAAACAACAATTGTAGAGTAATGTTCCACTATGTCTAAATTTCAATCTGTTGTTTTCTGAGTATCTCATAAACTACAGTCCATAAAATCATAAAAACAGAATTTGGAAATACCTCATAAGAGACATAACCTAAAATCAGTATTGTATGCCCATGCCCACTCAGGCCCTCAGGTACAGTAACACTGCATTAAAACCAGGCATGACTCTATAATGGATGTCACTGCATATTCAGGAATACTCCCAGAAGCCACTGTCATACATGAAATAGCCAAACATGAACATGATAAATTAACACAGGTGTCTTAAAATGGACTGAGGCAAAGTGGAGAACTATTCAGTGGTCAGATGAAATGGAATTTGAAATTCTTTTGGGAGACCATGGACACCATGTCCTCCAGACTAAAGAAGAACATATCAGTGTTCAGTTTAAAATCCTACTTCTCTGATAGTATGGGGGTACATTACTGCTTGCACATCTAGGATGATGTCAGTGATGAAAGGATTACTATGCAGTGGTAAATGTGACTGTGTCAAGACTTTTTAGAGATCTGTTCTGCACTGAAATAGAATGTTTGCAAAAAAAACCTGAAAATGTTTTAGTCCAGTCTAGAGGGTGGAACCAGAGGAAAACTCCAGCCAATCATTGTACTGATCATCTTTACAATGATTGGTTTGCTGATACGTCCATCAAATATCAGTCCACCCTCCCAACACACTCCCCCCACCCCTCCCTCCCCCTTCTACACATTCACATAAACAGCTATGATGGCAAAGACAAAAACCAAAGTAAAAACTGTGCTTGAAGAAGCTATAGCCATGAGGAAGCAAGGGTGGTAATCGCTACGACCTTCCAGAACTGGCTTCAGCTGAAAAAGGAAAAGGGGCTCAAAACCAATGCTAAGGTGACCAGGTTTCTACGCGATAGGTAAGATAATACTGTTATGATTATATAATATTTCAACATACTAATCGCTTATGGTGAGAAAATGTCAGATATTGACCAAACATAATGTTCCAGCAGGTTTTACCAACACTGTGTGTAAACTGCTGCTGTAACACTGTAAACTATTGTCCTTATCCCTTAGTTTTCCCATACTTTCATGCTTCTCAACCTTTTGTTAGCTAAGCTTCATGTGACACAAACTGATAAATGTTGCTTATGGTTTTGTTATTTAGGATGATAATTGACGTTGAGTTCTCGAGAATACGCCGTGATCGCTCCAGACAGCATGCAGGTTTATGTATTTTCGAAGGCATGGTTTCGAAGGGTGGGCTGATGAAGAGGCATGGGCATGTATACTTTCAAAATGTTTTTTTCAGATCTAATTTTTCATGTATGAGTTTAAATTTTGTATCACATTTCATCCATTGGGTCTCGGTGCTCAAATATTATCAGTTTTGAACAAACAGAAACACAATGTAACATAAATATATTTTTTTAAATTTTAATTCTTTTTTCATAATGATCATGATGGTCAAAGGCTTCAAAATGAACAAGAAATTGAAGAATTCAAGGGTAGTCTATTTTTCTGCTATTATCTAAGAAGTGGCCCTTAATAGGTAACAGTTGGGTTTGTGTTTCAAACATCAGGGTGATGTTGTTGGCAAAGGGCAGTACAGATACGTCCTGACGATGGTCATGCACCTAAGTAAAGGAAATATAACTATTTTGCCATTGGCTATGGTGTGGAGATGATGTCTTCAATGCAGTACTTCAGGAGCATATCAAAGAGAATTGGAGGTCACTAGAAAGGTTTGTGTCAATGTCCCATTGGTGCTGTGTGTTGTGCATGGCAACAGTGAAGGAGGTGGTCAGATCCAGTAGCTGGAGGAGAGAGGAGAGGAGTCCACCTGTACTAACCAGGGTAAAGGCTTTGGCAGGTCAATGAATGCAATAGAGAATGGCTTCTGGTGCTTGCATCTCTTCTCCTGTTGCTGGCAGAGTGAAAAGATAATATCCACTCATAACTGGCTGGTTCTAAATCTGCAGTGGAGTAGACCAGGACCTGAGGCCTTGCAGACATGCCAGACCTGAACACTTTCACAGAAGTGACCTTATTCGTATACAGAGAACTGATGTTTGCATCATGCAAGCAGAGCAGTGGGAAGTAGTTTTCAACAGGGGGTGCTGTAAAATAAAGAAATAAATAAGGGGGGAGGGGTCCTCAAACTGTGGGTCATGGTCTGCAGGAGAGGAAGTATTCTATGTCGGATGCAAGGAGGTCACCTAAAGAAAGGATTGTTTCCACATCCAGCTAAGCTATTTCTGTTTGAACAAGGTGGATAAAACAGGCTGTGACTAAAATGTTAGGTCATAAATTATGCAAAGACTTCGTATCAGACACATGTAATAGTTAAGCATGAAAGCCACAGAATAATACAATAAAAACACCTCAGTGATCAGTGTTGGGGTTACTGTTAATTTCATTACTTTTATCAGTGACTTAGGAATGCAACTCATTTCATCTGTAATTTTGGTAACTTCATTAGTTACTAGTCTACAATAAGGCTTGTTACATGTTACTCTTGACCATTGAAACTAAAGGCTGACATTGAAAACCCAGTATGAGAGCTGCGTCTGTTTTTTAACCTCGCTGCTGAGTTCAGAGAGAACGTGCACGCATGTTTATCTGTCACCACAGTGACTGTTGTGGATGTAGAAGTGTCAGCTAAAAGCAGCGTCCACAAAGATGTCCTTGAACATTTGCACTAGAGCCTGGTTGCCATAGTAACAGAAAACCAATCAGCCTGAATTAAGAATAAGAAAAATCTATACCGGAGTTTTCATTTCAACTCCTTAACTGGGTGTTCTTGTTCTCTTTCTCTCTAATTTTTTTGATCGGGTGGGTACGACCAGGGGGTTAATATGACCCCCCCCAGCACCCCCACTTCCCACAGCTATGCATGTAAGCAGCTTTTAGAACAGAGGCAGAGGTTTTTAGGTCCATCACCAATTTGGGCCCATCACATGGAAGGCATTAAAAAGTTTTGTTTAAAACTATCGCTGTAGGCAAGATGTTGAACTTCTCCATGATTGGAAACTCCAAGAGGGTGTCCATAACATGTCTATTACATGTTACGCCCAACCCACCATTCCATCCATTCCATCTTAATATATATATATATATATATATATATATATATATATATATATATATATATATATAAATCCAGTTTCTATATTTTTCATGGAACAGGGCAGTGGATTAGCTTTCACTTTTGCCTCTGTGGTCTGATGCAGATAGGTCCAGGAATAGTCCCTGAGCATTTACTGACTTTGTGGGCAGACAGAGTTAATGGTTTTTTTTAATGATGCTGATGGTAAATCCATGTAAGTGATTGGCCCATGTTGATGTTTTTTATTATAAAATACTCAACTTTTTCACTTCAGTCATATTATAATAATAATAATAATAATAATAATAATAATAATAATAATAATAATAATAATAATAATAATAATAATAATAATAATAATAATAATAATAGTAATAATAATAATAATAATAATAATAATAATAATAATAATAATAATAATAATAATAATAATAATAATAATAATAATAATAATAATAATACAGCATTTGAAGGATTGTCATTTATGTTCCAAAAGCTGGCATCAAAACATAACACTTTCCCACGTAGAGGAAATGGACCACAGTAGTGCTGACTGTGCAGTGTGTGTATACAGAAGTCACTTTATATTAGAATTAAAGCAGGTACAGGAGTCGAAGAACTGACAAGAGCTGAGCTAGAAGAGGACTGTACCATTGTGAAAAGTCTAGAAAGACAAGACGAGGAGAGGTTGTGAGTGTTTACTTTGTGAACAACATTAGACTGCTGCTCTTGTTTCAGGAAATGAACAGAGAGAACAATTCCTCTAAGTCATTTTATCTGATCCCCTCTTCACACATACACAATTCCAAGAACACACATACACAAAATGGATTTTCACTGCTTTCTCAAAGACCTACTTCTACTTTAAATAGCTGACTCTGGTGCAGCAGATGTATAGTGTTTAAGGAATATTATGTAGATATTATTAAAAACTTTCAGATGGGCTATTCATAGTTTTCTCTACTACCCTGATTGAAATACAGTATTCATGTGGTTGACTTTACTCAAGTTTGCTTGTTTGTATGATAAAATAAATGGCTATTTTGCATTTAAATGAAAAATAGAAGAAACACTTCTATTTCAGAAATCATGTCATTTGTTTGACAATATGCTGGTTGCCTGTGCAATACTCCATGAAATCATGACACCAATTAAACATCGTGTACAACTTGTCATTAATCCAACGGCCTGAAGGTCCAATGTACTATTGGTACTAGTTGGAGTCCATCTGTCATCCATCCATCCATAAAGTATTTTTCAAGAACCTTGTTCTCTGAAACCATCAGTTAGAATGATTAAATATTTGTAATTTTAATAACTAGTGCAGAGCCAGTAGAACATGTCAGATTGTTTGCTCCTAATGTGTTGTGGAAGTGGGTGAAATTACACACACACACACACACACACACACACTAAACCCACGGTTCTCAAACTGGGGTCCGCGGACCCCTAGGGGGACGTGGCGCATGTCCAGGGGGTACGCAAAATTATTCACGGGTTTGTTTTGTTTTGTTTTGTTTGGTTTTTTTGCCGTTTTATTTTGAAAAGCGGAAGTTTTATTTTGTAGCGAGCGGGCGGAAGTAACAGTGCTGTTTGACGGCTAGCTTGACTAAATTGAGACGGAGCGAGTCACAGGCTATTTTTAGCCACCCTGCAGCGAACATGGATCGATTTTTGTGTCCGCCAAGTTCCTCAAGAAGTGGTAAAGGAAATGAAAATGACAATGACAAAAACAAACGCCCTAACCCTAAAAAGAGAAAGTACATTGATAGTTATATTGAGTTTGACAAGCCCATCCCTCTCATTAAGTCTCTGTCTGTCTGTCTGTCTGTCTGTCACACACACGGTTTTGTGTGTCTTTTGTTCCGTTTATTATTTTAAAATTATTTAAAATTTTTGTTTCTGAAGTGCTCATTTATATTATAATACCTGAAAATGTTGCTGGTTTGCACAAAAGCACTATTAAAAAAGGTTATCATTGTTTCATAATAATCATTGTTGAAGTGTTTTGTTTTTTTTTATCATTTTCAGTATCGCGAGGATGAGGGGGGACATGGACAAATTTCACCCCTCCAAGGGGGACCTGGGCCAAAAAAGTTTGAGAACCCCTGCACTAAACTATTATCATCATCATCATTATTATTACTAGCCTAATATTATTAAGCAAGCACCACATCTCATTTCACCCGTTTAGGAATTCACATAAATGGTCATGGTCCAGTATTCACACAGTAGCTGGTCTGAAGATTTATTTCTTGGGTCTGTCATTTCCAAGTATGCTATTAACACAGTGCTTTTCTTACTTAACTCTTCACATAGGCTTTAGTGGACACAGGCGTAGCTGTAGCCAAATCAGGGGCGGGACTTAGCAATGCTCAGAGTGGTTAGAAAGAGTTAGAAAGTTAGAAAGTTAGAAAGAGAACATGAAATTAGTTTAATATATTTGTTGTTGTATGCCATAATGGCGTGAAACTTGGCACTACAATCCGCCATAGTACTGGAAAGTCACTCTCCGAATTTGGGATCATTTGGTGGAGTTGCGCAGGTTTTAGGTGTTTCAAAGATAAACAGGACACACTACAGACAGAGATTTGCTAGCTGAGAAAACCTATTTAGACATGATTCTTTCAAGCATTTGATTGTGAAAGTATTCTCATCTCGAAGGGAAAAATGTTTAATTGGTCCATATTCATTTTGTTGGTGTTAAAGGTTTCCCAGTAATACACAATTGTAATTTGATGCTTTTTAGCATGTGATTGGGTTATGTTTTTTTTTTTTTTTAATGTAGAAAATCTTTGAACAACTTGTGTTTGATTGCAAATCTCATGGACCATATGTAAAATAAGGTGCCAATTTTCCTTAGATGATGGGTAATGTATCATAAAATGATGTTTGGGTAAAAAGGTGTCTGTGTAGATACAACTATTTAAATAGTTTATGGTGTTCAACAACCAAATGCTTCAAAAACGTTATCATAGCTTGAGTGAGAGAAGGTGAAAAAGTAATGTTCATTATTTACAGTAACAGTAGTACCAAATTCTCGTTTTTTCCTTTAGGAATTATGTCACCAAACAACAGTGGGATGTTTTTTACGAAACACATTGTCTGAATAGAATTTAAACCAATGCTATTGTTTGCACTGTCCAAAGTTATTTTTGTGGGGTTTTTTCATTGTAAAAGTCCATAATCAAACCCATAAAACCTTGACAGTAAGTCACCTCTGAGATTGTACCATTCAGTGGTTCAACAGAAAATGAAAGACATAGCCCTTCACTTTCCAAATTTTTCACATAGTTTATATGTGAAGGTGCCAGTATAACATCAAAACCCTACTTCTGCATATCCTGCGTATGAAAAAGTGATACTAGATATATGTTCATGAAAGCTGAATTGAATTTTGGGGACACATTTCTTAGAACAAAATAAAGGCAATCAATTTTGGGAATTCCACGTTGGGAACCAAGCATATGTGCAATTTCAAAATTGTCATATTATAGTTGAATTTGGAAAATAGAGGATGATTTTAAAATAACTTCCATCAAAAGAGCACTATATCAGGCTCTGAGCTACCCTCTTTCTTTAAAAATTCACAAATTTCTGGATTCCTGCACATGTTCCTAAAATTGGAACATACATAAAAGTATCTTTCACAGGCACTTGATCATAAGTACCAGTTCTCTGATTTCTCGTGTTGTCGTATCTCACTCCCAGTTGTATTTGTGTAGGCTCTACAACTCAGCATTTTTTGTAAAATAATTTATTTCATTTCCATTACGTGTTCAAGTGCGTGAATGGGTTTTCAAATACTTCAAAAGATTCATGAATCACAGATATGTCGGGGTCACTCAATGGTAAAGCAGCAATAGCTGCATGCTTAGACTGTGAGTGAAGTTCACTTGTTAGTTCCTCCAAATTTCCTACAATTGATGATACTAAACCGTTAGAAATCCCACTCTCCTGTAATCTGTCCACAATGGATGCACACATTTCTTTGGTTGGATCTTGACTTAGTTGAGAACTGCTCTCAGAAAAAATGCTAGAAGAGTTACACTGAGCTGGTGAATTAACCTGATCGTCCACATCATGACATGAAGTTGCTACGGTCTCATTGTTATTATTAGCTGTTGAAGTTTGTCTGTTGCAGTTTGCTCAACATTGCCATGAACAGAATTAAGATGCTTTCAAAAACCAGCATATGTAAAAACTGATGCCTACAGCTTTGCTGAGAACAAAACAATTTCAACATGGGTCCAGAATAGTAACCATGTTTAACTCTTAAATGTGAAATCAGCTGCTATAGCTGGGATACACTCTCTTACACAAGAAACAGGTTAGCATCTAGCTAACCCACAGAGCAAGAGTTTGAGGTCTACTGGCTGATTAAGTAGTCTGGCTCTCTTTCACTCTTGGTGACTCCTTCATTTTCCCCACATTAATGTTATACACTGTTGTGTCTGCAGGAATGTGTAAAAGTTGACAAGTACATCATCATAAGAGAAGTTAAACACAAAATGTCCCTTGAAAAGTTCATCACATGCCATAATGGAGTCCTTGGCTTGCCATGGAATGACATGCTTATCCATGACGATGTAGAAGTTGTCCATCTTGTTCCTCTGATGCCCAACAGCAAGAAGGTATGGCTGCCGATGCTGTTGATTGCAGAAATGCTCCTCCAAACTGCAGCATGACTGGGGTTGGCATTAAGAAACCTTACATTACATTCAAGAATGTGCTCTCACATAAAAAAACTATGTTAAAACAAAGTAATTATTATTCAAACATGCTATGCTTTCAAACAAGATCACAATTCCCATGAGAAGTAAGTCATTTCATCCAGCCACCCATAATTCAACCTGATGTGAAAAATTCTGAACTTAATACAATTTACCTTAGGAAAGACTACCAATCTCTCAACTGCATCACATGCACTGATTTTGGGAGGTCCCTTTCCCTGAGGTGGTGGTGGAAGAAGATGTATTAGTAACAACAGAGTGGCCATTTCTGGGTCGTAGGCTGAGGGCAAAGAGTTAGACTGAAACTAACTGAAAAATCATTCTATAATTGAATGATAACAGTGGTATCACTGGCACATAGTGTTCATATCTAAAAACTACCTAATTGCAATAACAGTACATGCTTTAAAACAAACCAACACGCACAACTCTCTTGTCGGATCATCAAGGTGACTTTCTGAAGTCTCTTCTGCTGTCTGCAATAAACAACATAATTCTGAAGCTGAAATGAGCCGCTTGGCCTCTTTTAAGACATTTGGCCTGAAGAACACATCCCATTTTTGAAGCAATCGCTATGACGTCTCACTGTCAAACAGGAGGGTGAAGTCTTGATCGACCTGTATGAAATAAAATGAAATTACAAATACAGGAAATGCTTCTAATTTTCAAGGCACTCTTAACATATGATTCCAAAATTACAGTACCAATCCTTCCACATCCAAGAATCTTGGGAAGATGGAGACTATATTGCCACTTCTGTTTGGGTCACTGACAAGTTTATGAAGATGCTGGAATGTCTCCCTCATCTTCTGAAAAATCAAAGGCCTGTCTGTGGTGCGATTGAACAAAAACATGGCTTCCCGGCAAGCATCCCCATCAAGCTGATTTTAAGCATTAACAGACATTGGAATTGTGGACCCTTAGAAAGAACATCAATAGGGCTGTTTGGTGCAGATATGTATATACAGTTATTTAAGACATGCAAAGAAACAAAAGAAAACAAAATAACATTTAAAAGAATGAATATTTTGATATAATAATTACTATTAGCAATAGATAGGAAGTCACATATGGGCTTTGATTTGCTGCCGTGACCTTAGACCTTGACTGACCTTCAATTAATGTCTTTAAAAATTACATTGGACTACAGGACCCATAGTCCTATTTCTTTTTTTATGTTCTCACAAAGAGAGAGAGAGAAAAAAAGATAAATTAGTCATTCTGTTTAGAGGTAATGTACTGACTTTTATGAAGAAGAGGTATTACAGCGGTTCTATGTTGAACTGATATTACAAACCTTCAACATCAAGATCATGAAGATCATTCATTATAGTGATGTAATGAATTTTTAATCATCTTAGTAAATAGTGCAGTAAATACTGCATATATATTTACACAGTCACTCTATTAGTCTCTTCAAACAGAAGTTTGTAGTATTTCTTAAACAGCTTCTTCAACATACTGAGTTGTGATTCCTTGTACATAATTTGCATTTAAATTATTGCTTCATTAACTTGTTGATGTTTAGTCATGTACATGTTTTTACATCCTTCTGTAATTATAAAAACACATCCATTCATTTCCCCTGGCTTTATGAAGAGGGCTCTCAGCTGCCTAAAACACACAGAACACAGGCAGATACATCCATACATATCTAGACAAATTACTTAATGTGCTGAAACAGCAGCAACATCTGTTGGATTTGTCAGCCTGCGCTTGTTTACTGCATTTTGTTTTTCTTCTTCTTTTCAAACTTTATTCATTTGCAGCCTCACATGAGCCTCTGTTGAGAAACACAATCCCAATAAAAATGGTTGTAAATCAGATAAACAAAGTCACCTGTCCAAAATGAGCAGACCAAACAACACATCATACCAGAGATTACAGTGATATCCATTCGCCAGGATCAGACAGTGGATTTATCCTGCAGCACTGCTACATGATTTTCCACACAATTAATCTTGCAGTGGAGTAACACTAGCAACACAACAAGAATGGAAAGAGCATGGCTTATATAGTATGATGCAGCTTTTTTGCCTGTGGCTCTATTTATCACCTCTCCTTTTCTTTGACCCTCACAGTCTCTTGTCGGTATTTTCCATCCGTAATCAAATGCAAGTCTAGTAAACCCTATCTTCTACAGTTGCTTTATGTAATGGCTTCAGTGCAAAATTGCACATTTGCTGTTAGAGCACATCACACATTTCTAGTGTAGTGAAGGAGGTGAGTGCAGAAGATTAGAGGTGATGACTTCTATCTGGCTGTGTTCTTGACATTTTGCTCTATGAAAACACACACACGAACATATCAGTATATTTTGCAAGGGTTTTTTTCTTTGACTTTTGTGAGTTCAGTGTTTCACAAAAGTGAGTACACATCTCACATTTCTGAAAATATGTAATTATATATTTTCATGGAACAACACTGAAGACATGAGACTTTGATCCAATGTACAGTAGTCAGTGAACAGCTTGTATATCCGTTTCCTTCTGGAAACAAAAGTGAGTACACCCTAAAGTGAAAATGTCCAAATTGGGCTCAGTGTCACTATTTTGCATGTCCACCATCACTACAGTACTGCCTTAACCCTCTTGGGCCTGTAGTTCACCAGAGCTTCACGGGTTCCACTACAATCATCCTTCACTCTTTCATGATGACATCATGGGGCTGGTGGATGTTGGAGACCTTATGCACCTCCACCTTCCATTTGAGGATGGATACCCCACAGCTGCTAAGTAGTCTGGAGACAGACTTGGCCACTTTGTCACCTTTACCCTCTCCTTCTTCACCAAGGCAGTGGTAGTCTTGGAGATGTGTTTGGGGTGTTATCATGTTGGAATGTCATCTGTGGCTCAGAGAGGGGATCATACTCTTCTTCAGTCTGTCACAGTACATGTTGGCATTCATGGTTTCCTCAGTGAACTGTAGCCCCCCAGAGCCGATAGCACTCATGCAGCCCCACACCATGACACCCTCACCATTATGCTGGACTGTAAAGACTCACTTGTCTTTCTACTCCTACCCATCTGCAGTTACACACCCAAATACGTTTATTTTGGTCTCATCAGAACACAGGACACGGTTCCACTGGTCCATGTCCTTAGTCGGCTTGTCTGAAAACCAAACTATTTGGTTTTCTTGAACATCATCTTTGGTTCAGATGTGAGTGGTGTACTGTAATGTATTGGGGAACTGTTGTTCAGGTCGTAAATGTGGGCATAGTTCATTTGAGCCACCTGCTCATTATAATCCATGGTTACATATTGTGACATTTTATTGTAATTCACCAAAGATTCACATTGCATTTAGTATTAAGTTAGACAATGTGTGTCTAAAGATGAGAAACAGACCAATTCATTGTTAATTATCGTCTATGATGGGAATAAAGGAAAAATACAGAGCATAATACAATAACATAATACCAGCCTTACTCTTTTTAGACTAATAGGATGCAGATCCCATTAAGGGAAGTCTCTTCACTACAGCATACAATAGGCGAGTGATATATGGAAAAACAAGAAATAATCCTGTTATTTGTGGAATTGTTATTCTAGAAGGTTTCTATTTCATGGGTAAATTATTGATAATAATATAAAGTTTCCAGTTGAGTCCTAAGAGAAAGAAGCAGAGAGAGACATACAGAGGGCTGTACAGTAGTTACTTATTTTTTTATATACATGGTTGGACATAGTGTTAGACTCATTTTTTCATGAATGGCCTAAAATAGTAAGCAGCTGCCTGTGTTTTATGTGCGGTCACAAAGAAAATACAGCAGGAGAATCTCTAAGTGCTTTAGTAAATGCCTGCTCATCCACAGTTGTTTTCTCACTGAATTTAACGTGTATTACTCTCTTCTGATACATTTTGCATTTTCTTGGAATTTTTTCAGCGTCACATTAAAATTTGAGCTATTTCCACTTTTCTGACATAAGGTCTCACACTCAGGTCAGACCACCATGGGCACAGAGGGGTGGAACTGGTGGTACAATGAAACTATTGCTTTTCTTGCCAGAATACATTTGTATTCACTGGAGATGGAGTGAACCATGCGCTCTTGGATATGCCTGTTTTGTTTTTCCTTTTTATTTTTGATATACATGTTCTGCTGGATTAGGAGCCGTCTGCTGATGATGTCCACATGGCTTGTTCACTAGCATCCATGATTAGCATGAATCATGTCAAAAAGTGCCTTTGCTTGCAAAAATCATACTGTAAGGTGTCAAAGTCTTTTGTTTCTTGCTAAGTCACACATTATGTTCTATCCCCACTCCCCCTGGAAAAATGCTCCAGTGAATTGGTCTATGATGTTGGGGAACATTAATTTGGAATGGTTCTAGCCTTAGTCCCCTCTGTTGATGTTTATATTTAGTATCTTTCACACCAGTCTCAAAGTGAACCTTTTTATTTTTTCTTTAAACCAGAGCTTCATTTTATCTTATGATTTGATTACACACGTTACTTACACTGTTAGAGACTCTCCTCTGACATAAAGTCAGAAAGACACCACCCGGAATTTAAAGCATCGATCTTAAACAAGTTGTAGCACTGGGTTGGGCCTTTTAACCACTGCCTAAATCCTCTCCTCTCCATCGCACGAACCACACACCCCATAGTCCCTCTCGTCCCTGTCCTCAGGGCAACATGCCACATCACTGCTCTGTTTCTCGGCTATTTCAGGAACAGCAGCATCATGTTACTGAGCTTTTATTTCCCAACAGCAGCCTTCAATAGGACACATGCTTTATTTTAGGCAGACTGAGTATTTAATAGGACACCGGGCACAGCAGGCTGGTAATCTGGCCCTGCAGCACCGTCATCCAGCTCTGATCATGCCGATATCTGCAAAAGTCGTCTCCAGTGTGAGTCTACAAGTGCAGCAGCTCTGTGCCGACAACACGTCAACAGTCTTTAACACAGTTTGGAGTTTAATTTCACACCGATTATCACATCGCTGTGTTTTGAACAACACACTTGACAACAAATAACTAGAAAGTCATTCACACATATATTCACATTAACTCAGTGACAACAGAGTATAAAATGTGGACACATGGACACACAAAAGCAGAAAGTCAAACAATTGAGTTCATTCATTGTCAAGACTGAATGAGGTTTAGTATGACTGAATATAGACAACTGAAGAGATTGTCCATTTGTTGGTTCCAAAACATTAACATTCATAAAGCTTAGAAAAAAAAATAGTCCCAATTGTTATGTTCATGTTTTTAATCTGAGACCCCTAAAAAAAAACTTTGAGGTTAAAAAAAAAAAGGTTTATCTGATGCTTGCCATCTGTTACAGTGTTCTGTGTTTATGTGCATGTAGTTTGTTCAAGGTACAATACACTGAGAATGTGGCAACAACAAAAAAAAGTTAAAACAGCTTGTGCAAATTTGGTCAAGAATGTTAGTGTGTTTACTGTGTGTTTACACCTCATGTGACAATCAATGGTATGTGATTAACACCTTTATCTTCTGCTGCTTCACATTAACACCTGACCATGGACACTCCCTTAATATAATTTCATATACATTGATAGCACAAGCTTGATACTCTTAACCTAACAAACACTCAGTGGTCTCATAGAACTACATTGGCAATGCAAAAAATACCCTGCTAGATCTAAGCCTTAAACAAATTGACTATGGATCAACCATGGATCCACGGTTTCATCCATGAATCTGCTTTTATTTTTTCACTTCCGTACCTGCTACCTTCCTGAATTTCCTTTAATTTTATGCTGAAAAATCAGCAGATAGACCTGGAAGCTCTAAATATGTGTATAAATTTCTTTAAAATAAACAAACAAGTGATGATTTTAGCCTCACCAATTGTTGATCTGGATCAACCCCAAAATCTAATCACTTGTTTCTTTTGTCATTCCATATATTCTGTGAAAATGTTGAAATCTGTCAATAACTTTTTGAGTTATGTTGCTAACAGCCAGACAGACGGACAGACAGAGTAACAAACCCTGATAATTACATAACCTCCAGTGGTGGAGGTAATAATGAGTAATGTCTGTCTATCTGGTGAAAATAACACTGAACAGCCAACTTTGGGAGTAATAAAAACTGAAAGTAAACCTGTATCTAATGTAATCCCTTTATTAATAATCGCATTCCATGTTGTGTTTCTTGTATGTGCCTTTTTCAGCTGATTCTAAATGTAATAACCTTTTTATTGTATAAAACATGATAATAAGAATCAACTAAATGAAAAATTTCTAGTTGTAAGCTACAGGAGGTCTGCATTAATGAACCATGTCCTTTTGAGCTCTGATAAACCTCACCACCAAGGGGTCTTAACAAACACTATAGCAGTTAAAGGCAATAACATCACATGAATAAGCCCTTGATGACTCACAAATGCCACCAAATGAGGGTGATGGTCCATAATGATCAAGAAGCATCTAAAAGCAAAGAGCATATTCAAACAGTGACAAGGGCTATTATGGTAACGGACACATTCTCGTGTACTAATATAACTTAAGAGCTATACCATCATCTTATCCTTCACTATAAGAACAGGCATCTTTTGGCAATGAAAGCTCTTCAATATGTCTAAGTGCTCCTTGAGTTAGGGACTTTTCAAAGTCGACAGGGAGCCTATAAGTCTTTTATTTGGGTGAAGTGCCAATTTTAAAACAGCCTTTTGCATGGAAATTGTAGAGCGCCCATATATACTGCACCTCCGGTATAAACAGAAATGGCAGCATCAGACAAGAGAGAACAGTTTGTATGAGAGGAAAATAAATGACCAACTGAAAAAAACTAGACAATGGGGAAACTGGGAGCCCCGTCAGACTGTAATCTGTACAAAATAAATTGGTTGTGTCTTTACCTAAATACAGAAACATTCTGACATTGTGACACTTGTAAGTAGGTTGTTCTAAAACTAGTGGGCCTTAAAGGAAAACAGCCCCACTCCCTGCTGTTTGCTGCCTGAGGAAGGAAATGAAAGCGGTCTGTGGAGACAGTCGAGAAGTAGTAGAGTGTAATTGCTCAGCCAGTAGGTTTTATTATAGAACTGAGAACGCCTGTGTGTGTATTATTGCAGTATCTTTTTACAGTGTCATTTGAGAGTCGAAGGTTTCACACACAGTAACGTACTGTGAATAAAGTAGGACCGTCACAAAAACACATCCCAGTTGGAGGTATGTGATCAGTGTGCATCTATAGACAGATGCAAAATCAGACTTGACTGGCAGCTTCTTCTTTGGTGACCTCCATTATTATTATTATTATTATTATTATTAAAAAAAGGTTTTGAGATGAGGCTTGTTGAATTTTTTTTTTACTAGTCTTGTCCAGCATGCTAAGAGTAGAATGGTAGTCTGGCTGCCTTTTATTGTTGAATAAATGTGCTTTTCAAGGGAAAGTTCATAAAATATATGAGGCTTCCCTTAATATTCTACTGTCTTTATTATGAATTCTGTTGAACCATATTTCGCTGCTGGATCTGACAGGAGGGGGTGGTAGAAGAAGGAAGACGAAGGTGGCAAAGACCTAACTACCTCCGGATCCATTTGTCTGTTTGTCTGTTTGTCTGTCAGCAGGATTACGCAAAAAGTTCTGAACAGATTTTGATGAAACTTTCAGGAATGATAGATAATGGGTCAAGGAAAAACCCATTAGATTTTGAGGAATGAAGGTCAAAGGTCATGGTCACACTAACTAGGTCAATAACTAAAACACATCAGTGGTAATATCTCAGGATTCAGACAAGATAGAATCTCACAGGTTTTTTCATTCACATCGTCTCACCTTTGGACATCAGATGGGTCAACACCTATGGCTTGATCACATCATATTTTGACATCATATGATGCCATATCAAGCCTTGGTGGGGGTCTGCTGTCTCTGACTGCCTTGTTATAATATAATATAATATAATAATTAGAACAAGAACTGAGTAAACTGAGCTGATAGACAGAAAGACAAAGATAAAAACAACAAAGAAACAAACAAATTGAATTAAATAAATAAGAGTTACTACATGAGTATCAGAAAAGATAAAATAAGAATATAAGATAATGCAGAGTATCATAGACAATGACAGCCCAGATAATACCAACATCTATTCTGCACAACAGCAGTTGTCCACATTTATTTGCTGCGACGGAGTGACTGTATCAGAGTAAAGCAAAGAGAACAAGGCAAAGAGACTAAGGTGAACTCAGGTGAAGTGACTGCTCAGGGCAATCTTATAGTGGTTAAGAAAAAGGGGGAAAAAAGTAATATCTGTCAACAAATCATGTGTAAAGATGAACAACAACAATGAATTTATCCTATAAATGTTATTGTCGGAGTATGTATAACCCATTTTGGTTCACTCATCTGTGCTGTACATCTTCATGGTTGTCTAAAAATAATTAAAAATACATCACTGAGCCACATTGGTGTCTGGAGTCATATTTCCTCCTCCAAATGAATTGGCAGAGAATGCTCATTCTTAATAAAATAGCAGTTGTATCATATTTTACTCATCTCCTTTGTAAAGAGCGACTGACTGCACTAAGTCTAATAACATAACTCTGTTAATCACTAGTGAGAATGTGATTTTTCCAAACTCTTTACAGCACTGATGGTCTTTATTACTTTATTTCAGAGGGTTGTACATCCAGACTTTTTATATCCCCAGTTCATAAGATGTATAATCCCAGGACACAGTATTACTGCATAGAGATAAATTCTAAAAATACCCACTGGAATCCAGAAAAGTTTATTTGATTTTTAGCATCCACCATAACCACATGAGTGGAGAACAGTGTGGTTTGACAATCCAGTGTCATGCTTCATACATAAATATATCTGGGTGTCATCTGCACAGTAATGAAGCCATGTACAGGGTGTCCAAGGGAATCACGTGTGAAGTGAACTGTGTCAGTCCTTACACAGAACCCTGTGGAGCTTTATCTCTAAAGTCGTTGCCACCCAGATGTTCTTCCTGTCACAATAACACATTTTCACAGAGGATAAATTGTCACAGAAATTATTGCGATAAGTGATAGTATTGCTGGGGCAGTGGTGCAGTAGTTAGTACCAGTCGGTGGGACCTTTCTGTGTGGAGTTTGTATGTTCTTCCTGTGTCTGCATGGGTGTTCTCCGGGTACTCCAGCTTCCTCCCACCATCCAAAGGTTAATTGATTATTCTAAAATTGTCCATGGATGTGATTGTGAGAGTGATTATTTGTCTCTATATGTTCGGCCGTGTGATGAACTGGCGGCATCCAGTGTGTACCCTGCTTTCACCCTTCAGTGGCTGGGATAGGCTCCCAGTGACCCTGTGACCCTAATAAGTATAAAGCAGGTTCAGAAAATTAGATGAGATAATATTGCTATTTGATGAAAATTTTCAAGTAATATGATAAAAAATGGTAGAATAATGTAAGTACACCCTTGTAAAGGAAAATTAATTTGTATTTCCTAAAAATATTTAAAATGGGAATTATCTTATGAAGGATAATTGTAAATATCCTAAAGAAAATCAAAACAAATGGTCAAATGTTTGTAACATTTGTTGAATTGCCAGCATTTCAAAGGTGTTAAAGGGCTGTATCCCATTGGTGATGTAGTGAACTCCACTGTCTGTGGGTGCGCAATATTTGGCACTATCACATTTATATTTGTTTTGCCTCATAAACGTCCCAGTGATGGTGAGCTGGGTATCGCGGGTTTGACTCTGTTTGACTCTGAGGAGTCAAACTAACTGTCTTAGAGACACTTTTTATCACTTGGTAATATGGCTTTTAAACATGTGAATTTGGGGTACTGTTGGCTCATTTTTAGAAAAATAACTTTTAAGGCTTTTTTAAGTATATTTATTTTAATGTACATTGAGTCGGCCCCAAAAAAGAAAGGTTAAAGGTGAGTGTTCACCTTCAGTCCAAGTCACTGAACCCCACAAACCAAGCCAGAAATCTGGGTGTAATTATTGACTCAGACCTGAAATGACTATTACCATGGCTGCCTGTTACCACCTGGAGGACGTCGCTAGAATCAAGGGTTTTCTGTTCAAACCAGACACAAAAACTCATTCATTTTCAGTAAGGTAGATTATTGTAATGGTGTTTTCACTGGTCTAAACAAAAAAGCCACAGCTGATCCAAATGCTGCTGCCAGAGTCCTGACCAGTACCAGGAAACTGGACCACATCACACCGGTCCTCAAATCCTTACATTGTCATCCTGTGGGTCATAGGATAGAATTCAAAATCTTACTCCTGGTCTATAAAGAACTAAATGGCCTTGAACCCAAATACATCCTAGACCTGCTGGTTCCATATGAAGCATCCAGAGCCCTGAGGTCATCAGGAACAGGTTTACTGTGTGTTCCCAAAATCAGAACCAAACAAAGTGAAGCATCATTCAGTTGTTCTGCTCCTCACGTGTGGAAAAAACTACCTGAGGTCTGAGAAAAACTGTCAGTTCATTTAAATCAGGCCTGAAAACATTACTGTTCACTGGAGCTTTTACTTAGATTCTTAATAGTTTTTTTTTTAAATGTTTTTATGACTCTTATTTTAATTGTCTTTTAATGCATTTTAATCATTTTAATTGTCTTATATGTTTTGTGTAAAGCACCTTGAATTATCCTGTACCCAAAATGTGCTATACAAATAAACTTGCCTTGCCTTGGAAAGTTGTTTTACATGTAGGTAGCCTTGTTTAGGGCTTGTGTTATCAAATGCCTAATGTTAAATAACACCTGCAATATGTTGACTGTCTTTACTGTCATTATTCTGCAGTTACAATATGGTTCCATGAGTGATTCATATACAGGAGTCAGCACTTTAGTTTCATCTAAAGGAGGATGTGTGTATGAGCTGCAGGCAGAGACGCATTGCATCCCAAATAGTTTTTAATTGTCGGTAACGGATGAGTACTCTAACGCTTTAATTTTATTGATAGGTAACATAGTAACATAACGGATTACTTTCAAAAGTAACTATATCAACGCTGACTAAGAGTTGCTAATTAAAGAATGTGAAGTAGAGCTGCACAATATATGGTTTGAGCATCGACATCGCAATGTATGTGTGCAATACAGTGTAACATGGACCAGAATGACCAGTATTACCAGTGTAACATAGACCAGAATGACCAGTACTATCAGTGTAACATGGTCCAGAATGACCAGTATTACCAGTGTAACATGGTCCAGAATGACCAGTATTACCCATGTAAGATAGACCAGAATGACCAGTGTAACCTGGACCAGAATGACCAGTATTACCAGTTTACTCCTATGGTTGGTTTATTCCTTCACTGGAAAAACAGTTTTTCTTTCTTTGTCATGTAAACTAACTGGCTGCATATGGCCTCTTGTGGCTCAATAATTTTTGGACCATAAAAACTGCATTAAAGTCTTCTTTGGCAGAGATGGCTGAAAACATGCTCATTAGAAGGAAAGGCTGTTTACTCCTAAAGCCGATTATTTAAGCCTGCTTTGCCTTCTGATGTGATCAAGATCTTGCTTTCCATTGACTCCTGAAGTGTCCCCAAATTACTTAAAGTACTTAATTGACATGGTTTGTCAGTGCTTTTCAAGTTACACTGCAGCCGATTATTCCAGTTTTTATAATACAAGACACATTTTAGGTGGGTAATTACTATAATACATGGACACATAAATTCTATTTCTGGCCCAGGCTTTCTGAGTGTTGCTTGTAAAACTGGTATTCCTTACATGCACACTATATAATATGTAAACCAGATACCAAAATCACATGTGACATCCTGTGCAGTTGAATGCATAATGTCAAATAAGGTCCCTTCTACATAATGCAGCACCTGTCCCATCTATAAAATACCACTATCCATAATGTAATGTCACCTAAAAAGTGTGAAGGTTTCACTGTGTTGTTGTTGGGACCACAGAATAAACTACAGAGGTAGACTGACAATACATGGCTTCGTCCACTTCATATATTACAGCGGAGAAAAAAAAAGTCAGCGAGAGAGAAGCCTGAGCCCGACCGGACCCGAACGTAATGATCGGGCTAAAGATCTTACCTCTAGGTCCATTCACTTCAGTGTTAGGACCCGAACCCATAAAATGCCACAGTTGGGTTAACGTTGAAGTGAATGGACCTCAGGATCAGTTGTTCATATTGCCAGGGGTGGGTTTACATTGTAGTGAGTTGGAAGCCTGCTACATCTGACCAAGATACTGAAAAAGACCTTGTGTGTCAGAAATTGACACAACAGGCCCCTGACCAATCATTGTTTTTTGACACGCTGGGAGTGAAAATGTGTTGGTAGAGCAGGTGTAAGATACTGTTGTCGTCTGCTGCCTACCCCTGTATCTGGGACAGCTGCAGCATCTGACAACTCTTCTTATGGAGTTTCCACAAATTCGGATTTTAAAAAAAGCTGTGAAAACTCTGCTCATGACTGACTGCAATTCCTAAGTTTGGTATATTAAGGAATTTAATTTGTCCTCTTAACGGTTTTTGATAACCATCCATCGCAGTTGGATGTAATCGTGTGTATGTATTTTACTATGTGAAAATTAAAGTGATTAAAATAGTCTGGATTAGACAGATAAACAACTGATGCACTGGATGTATCTCGAAATAAAACAGAATAACCTAATAAAGATAGCTAAAGTGATACTCCACAGAGAATTTCAAATAATATCACCTGAACCCTGACTTCACAAGATGGTTGATCACAAGGAAATCAACATCAGGACTAAAAAAACACAATATACTGTATTACAACCACAGCAATCTCAAAAATACACAAATAACAAACAGAAACCAACACTTCAACCAACACTTCAGTACCTTGCACCTTCCAGCTGATTCCTGCAGCTTTAGGTGCAAAACTGTTTCTTAACAACTCAAACAATAACTTTCAACTCCCTCAGCCTCTGATAAAACCCAGATGTTTAATTTATAAAAAGCATGACACTTTTCTACTCATGATTTCATTGTTTCACATCCTGACTGTAATATCTGCTCCCAGGCAATCCAGCAGCTCCAGCCACCAATCAGAGAAGCTCGTCTTACATCACTTCTTTACACCAAATGTTGGCTAGACTGTGGTATGCCTTACAGGCTGGTTTAATACATCTAGTTTTGAAAGAGACCACAAAAGGATAAAACAGGGATATCAACTCCTTTTAATACAGGGGTCATACATTACACCCTCAAATGTGGGCCAAACCATAAACATAATAACATAATGATATAGAAAAAACATCAACTACAAACTTTTCTCTGGTGACCCAGAGGTGCAACTGCCCCAAAACAATCCACTATTTAAAAAAAAAAGAGAGAGATAGTGATTCATTTTAAAAAAAAGTATACCTTAAATAAAAAATGCTCCAACTCAAATGTGTTTATTTTACCACACTTCCACCTGCTATAAATGGATGCATTTACAATTGACTGTTACAGTGATCTTATAGCACAGTGTTGCTGGCCTGGGTTAATTCTGTATGTATACACTGGAGAGGATCATGTGATCCTTTGAGCGAGTCTGCAGGATAAGCAGGGAGCAGCTTGATGCAGAGCCATAATGCCACACACAAATGTCACCATTTGTTGCTATATACAGTTTCATCTTGAGACACTGTGTTCTACATTGATATGTTGAAATGAATATTTCCTTTCATTTGATTATTTCCTTTCCTTCCTTCAGTGGTATGAAAGCTGCAGTGATTTTCCTCACTTTAGTGTGTGCCTTCTTTTTTGCCAGGGCTAATGAGGATGGCAGTCACATTTGAAGTATGACTTGAGTCTAAAAAGGAGACCAGATTAAATATGTCTGTGGATATATTTGGGAGGCAGAACTCTCAGACAAGACACTGGACCAGCATCAATGAAGCAAATTAATTAAATCAGTTTAGTATTAGGACTGGGATACAACACTTAAAGACACCAAGTGATGTTACATTAGATGAGAGCAGCAGAGTGGATAGAAATGTATTTCTCTATATCCATCAGTTGTGACATTAAACTTAACACTTTATTAAACACTTAATGATATTTTTTTGGTGGGCGGGGGGGTCGGGGGGACGGGGGGTGATAGTAAGCACAGCTGTTACTAATGTGACTCGTTGGCTCTTCCCTTAGAGGCATCAGCAGACTGACATATATGATTGATGTTTGTCAAATACTCATTTATCTTTATCGACACTGCTAAAAAAAACCCGAAACACTAAAATAATAGATCCTAGATCTGAATGAATTAAATATTCTTAGTAAATACTTTTTTATTTTGAATGTGCTGACAACAAAATCACACAAAAATTCTCAATGAAAATCAAATGTTTTATGTTTTTTTTGGCTAAAATTAATTTGTCTTTAGTGAAGTGAAGATGAAGCTGGTTCAGAAGATGAGATAAGGCAGCTGTGGCTCAGTTGGTAGAGTGGGTCACCCAATGACCGAGAGGTTGGCGGTTCGTGTCCCATCTCTGGCTGTCCACATGTCGAAGTGTCCTTGGGCAAGACACTGAACCCTGACCCAGTAGGACTGACCTTAGACCTTATAAACCTACTGGTGTATGAGTGAATGGGTGAAGGTAAAGCTAATGTAAAGTGCTTTGAGCACCATGAAGGTGGAAAAGCGATATATAAGTGCAGAAAAAAATAAGGCTGGTTCATAGTCGATTTTTGTGGATATAGGTCAAAGGTCAAGGTAAATAAAAAATTGGTCAGTATCCAGTACTTGAACAGTTTTAATGTGATTTATTTCGAACTTCATGGGTATATATAGATTTGATATAGGGATCATCACGATGTGTATTAGACTGAAAAAGACTTGACCTTCATGGTTGACCAATTATTGACCATTTTTGTTTATGTTTACATGATATGGAGTAGTACCTCATATTAAAGCTAATAAAGAGTGCTTTCAGGATCAAGTATTATGCTATACACGACATTTCATTTGTGTGTTTGTTTGCACTTTAACAACCACATTTCTGAAGGAAATTGGCTGTAATTTAATGAGAAGTTTGTCCTGTGGTATGGGAAAAAAGGTTTTGGACACCCCATGCATCTGTCATATATTACAGTGAGAATCACTAAATATCAATGCCATGCTCACTTCTGCTTATGCTCTGTTCTGTCATGGATAAAACTGGATGTTTCAGTGAGATAATGAAACGCATCCAGGGCATGACATGTTGAAACTGTCAAGAATTTATTTTTTATTATTTTTGTCATTCTAACAAGAAACAGAGAAGACTTTTTGTCAGTGTCTGATGCAGACGCACCTTTTGAAACACAAAATAGACTTGCATTCAAATATTTTCTTATTCAGATATTTCATGATAATATTTGAAATTGTGCAAAATTTTAAAAAGCTGTCCAAAAACTGTTTTACATTACTGTATCTTTGGATCTATTTGTCTGACTTTAAATCAAGTACAAATGAAAGGTCATAACCTGGGGCTGCCTTGCGCCATAACATCATTAACGACTGAGCTGTTTCAGGCATATATCCCTAGCCATCACTTTCAACAGCTTCAGCCTAGTTTTTACTTTTGTTACAGTATGAAAAAACTGTTAAAAGGAACTTTTTTCATATATTCAGCAAACTTTCTCTTCAACTAGTCTACCATTAAACTAAATATTCAATATTTTTAGTTGTCTACATTGTTTGTACAGGTACTTTCATTATGAAATTAACTATTATTACTGCACATCTCTTGTCATTATTGGATAATTTTTCACTTTTACTTCCACGTGTCTATGGCATGGCTGCCACCAATGTGTTTCTGCTGAAGTTCAAGTTAATTCTGAATTTGCTAAATGTAAATGTCATTTTATGGACTCTGAAGATTAATATTTATTCATCAGCAATACAGCCTTGACTGTGTTACCTCATACTTTAATTTTCAGCCCCTGGCAGTACTAAAACATGAAAATTGTGGAAAATATCATTATATGCATTCAGTTCTTTTTTTTTTAAGAGTCAGGGTTTTAAAGGATCTAAGCATGATAAATGTAGCAGGAAGGAAGAACATTTAGATGGCACAGTAAACTGGACTATTTCCTGAGATGGAAATGGAATGCACTGCCGTGTTATATTTGGTCCAACTGGGTCAGCTTGGATGGTAATGTCATTATCGAGCAGGGGAAGCAGTGTTGAAGGCTTGCATTAAAAAAAAAAAAAGTAAAATAAGGCACAAGATCATGTGTGGCCAGAGTCACCAGTGTCCAAATATGGAGGTAGTTATACCTGTCCGCATCATGAGATTAAACCCAGATCTCATGTGATGCCTGTTTCACTTCTACATGATTAACATTTGAATATTTTGTGCCAAGCAGATACACAAAGGTTTTGATTTTCAGTAATGTGGTTAATCCAGCTCCACTACTATAGCTCTCAGGATCTACTCTTTTAGAATAATCTACTTATGGACTATTTCATTCAACATTCTCTTCCTTTTCCCCCAAACTACACTACATACCAAAAATCATCAGTTATGACTAAGACATAAGGTTTTTTTTTTTATGCGGTGTTCACTTCTGCAGGGATTTAGTCGTTGTGTGATACTGTAAGTCACTCCATGTGAAATGATACCATGCCTCTGAATGCTCAAATGGGTCAGATCTGATTACCATGAAACAATGACAACCTGCATTTTACACCAATTATTTACATGTATTGATAGGGGGAAAAAATCTTAAGAGAAATAAGTACAATTCTAACAATATTATGCTTCAACTTATCCTTTACATATGTGCACTGTGGATCAAATCTACTATAAACACACTAAGCACTTGGTAACAGACAGATACAAGTTTAGATATTTCAGGTTGTTCATATTTGTTATTCACGTTGTTTATTGTAAACGCAAATATGTTTCTAGGGATATCAAACTCCACAAATTAATGCGGATTAATCTATCATCATGATTAATCTGATTACAAATTTTAACATAGTTAACCCATCTGCAGCAGAATGAATCTAACCTTGTGTGCTAATGGGTTTTTTTTTTCATGCTCAATAAAATGCAACCAGTATAGATGAAAAATTAATTACATTTAACTGTGATTAATACAAATTATTGTATTTTTTCCCACATTAAATCAAGAAGAAAATATGGAGTCATTATTTACTGTAGGTTATCATGCTATTGTTTTACTGCAGATCATATCGGTTGCATTTGGTCCCTGGGGCACATGTTTGACTCATCTAATTGAAATGATCATTGTAGTTTGCTTGTAGTTAGCATCTTGCTTAGGGCACCCATGAAGCTAGAAACGGTCCTGGCCACATCATATCAAACAGAATCTGCCAGTCATATATTTAAGCCTCTGTTTGTCTGAAACCACAGTACTGTGACATTTTCTACAGCCTCAAAATACAAATAAATAGTGCATCAATATTGTGTACTCACACAGACCAGTTGAATTACAATAGGCTGAAAGGATTTTAATTTAAATTAATATAACTATAGATAATGTGACACTAATAAGCTATGACTTACTGCAGCTTTAAGGGTCAGTGGGTCACTTTCCCTAAAACAATTCAACATTTTTTTAATTCATAATTTTAGTACATTTACCTCTAAATGCACTGGGGACATAAAATAATTTGCTGGCATAAAACTAGGATTTCCATAGAAATGTATGTAAGTGTCATATTTACAATGACGATATATTAAAAAGACACCACACAAAGAAGCAGTTATCACCAATAACACATTTTATTCATAAACCTTTACCACCAACAGAGGAAGGAAAGCTTGGAGTTGTCTGTGTATTCATCTTCCTCTAATTAACAGTGTTTGCTTACTTAATTTCCCAGGGTGCAGCTCTGCAGATGGTCAGCATAAACTGTTCAATAAGCTCAGCTGTTCAGACATCATTAGTTCACTCTGTGTGTATCCAGACACAGGTCACTGTACACTAAGAAATGAATTCTGGCTTCACAGAAAACAGGCTAATATTCCTCACAGTATGTCCACAGAAGCAAGTCTATGAGTCTGTCTGTCTGTCTGTCTGTCTGTGCCTTGAACAGGCTCTCGTGACTGTATAGATTTTCTCCCACAGTCCACATACAAGCAAACTAGGTGAAGATCAAACAATAAACTGCTTGTAGGTCTTTGTCTCACATAATACATGCTGGGAAAGAACAATATTTGCAAGCTACAATAGAGTAAGAGACATTATTAAATAAATCATAAGGGAAGAATGAAATATGGTAATTATTTAGATTTTGACATATTAGTTCCATTACTGACAGTGTGTGTTAATTCTATTTCTTTAAGCTGTTGGTTGCTAACAGCAATAATGATAATAATAATAATGGATTAGATTTCTATAGACTTTTCAAGGCACCCAAAGCACTTTACATTAGTGTTCCATTATTAATTCACTCTCACATGGTCCCTCTGGTGGTGGTAAACTACATATATAGTCACATTTGCCCTGGGGCAGACTGATGGTGGCAACCATTTCACACCTACGGCTCCTCTGACCACCACCAAACATTCATACACATTTATGACACTGGAGGCAAGGTGGGTAAAGTGTCTTGCCCAAGGACTGACTAGGACAGAGCGGGAATCGAACCGCCAACTCTTTGGTTAATGGACAACCCAACTGAGCTACGTCTGCCCCACAAATAATAATAATAATAATAATAATAATAATAATAATAATAATAATAATAATAATAATAATAATAATAATAATAATAATAATAATAATAATGATGATGATAATGATAATAATAATAATAATAATAATAATAATAATAATAATAATAATAATAATAATAATAATAATAATAATAATAATAATAATAATAATAATAATAATAATAATAATAATAATAATAATATAAATTCTATTTGTAGAGCACTTTTCATGGAACTCAAACACACTTTACATACTGTAGGTAAGAACAAAAAACAAACACATTAAAAGCAGGTGCAAAAGCAAGAAATATAAATAGAAAACAGCTAAATATTAAAGCAATCTTAAACAAGTAGTGATAGGCACAACCAGCTCCACCCCTCGCAAAGATTTTAGCTCTTAATGGATATTTCCCACTCCAAACATGAGACTATAGGTTTGACATTTCAAGGTCAAATGGAATTATACCAGTTTTAAGTCCCTGCCAGGTTTCCTATCTGTCAGTAATAGTAAGTAAATCACTTTCTTCACTGGTTATTCCCTTATAGTCCATTTTAGTTTTTTAGGTAGTAATGGAGTGATTCACAATCTCTTGGGACAAGAATTGGTCAAAATCTATGCACACAAGATGCAGAATTGAAAGATGAGCATTTTGATGATCTCTAAGATGAATAGTTCAAAAGTTATATCCAAAATTTGAATTGGTGTATATATAGAGGTAATTGACATCAGCACACATGTAGACATGATGACATCAGCTGCACTGATGCCAAGAATAGAATAGAATAGAATAGAATAGAATAGAATAGAATAGAATAGAATAGAATAGAATAGAATAGAATAGAATAGAATAGAATAGAATAGAATAAACTTTATGGTCATTGCACATGGGTTGAAATGACACCTAGTTTGTTGTGCCTGGAACCACCTGTTGCTTATTATCATTACTGTATAATTGGCAGCTTATTGGGGTTAAGGCCTGATCAACCAACTCTCGTGGCTTAAAGGCCCATTGATCCACAGTTTCAGTCTGTTTGCACTTTGAATGTGAATGTATTGTCTAAAATAAAATAATTTCTGACATTTTTGTTTTAGAGGATGTGTTTATTGTGCACAGTCATATCACATCAGTCTTCAGCATTTCAGACATTGAGTATTTTTGATATTCCTGAAATGAAACCAATAGAGGGATGTGTATTTATTTATTTTTTTACTTTTTTCCCATCTCTTTCGATGTTACTGTGTATTAATAGAGGTTTTACAGTGTTACAGTGTAAGACAAGCAACTCAGTGCTAAAGCTCAGGCAGTCGTCATATGTTTGTTAGTGTGTATGTGTGAGCATTTGTGTGTGCTTTTTTATGGAAAAAGATATTACAGCTCAGCAGAAAAAAAGGCTGAGCGATGAATGTTGCTCCTGACCTGGAATCTCAGTGGACTAATACCCAAACGGTTAATACACACATTCTGTACACACAGGCTCTTTTTCTCTTTGACACAACCAGACAGAGAAAAAATGAAGCACACAGACTGGCAGGGGTTTATGAATATAGTGTATGAGCATGTTACTATAGAAACAGCTTAGTGCATAATATCACAATTTGTTCAATTCGTTCACAGGAAAACATAAGAATTCATTACAAACATGCAGAATTCTGTGTGAATTATGTTAATTAGGTTGAAAGGTAACAGTATGTTGAACGTAGATTTTTACAAGTACACCCAGACTTTTGTTAGTAATATATATATATATATATATATATATATATATATATATATATATATATATGATAGCTACAGTATTGTTCATTAACCCTTTGATGCATAATTATTATTATTCTACAACTGCTCGTATATATTCATAGGTTTAGTTGTTTTAGTTCCATATCAGTGAGTTCATACTATTATTGTAACTTGGCTATTCTTAAAGGTGGGGTGGGAGATCTTTTTTGGAGCATTTTTTACCATATTGCTTGAATACCTCTTCACAAACCCATAACACGCACTGAAATAGAATGTCTGCAAAAAAACTAAATGTTTTAGTCCAGTCTAGAGGGTGGAACCAGAGGAAAACTCTGGCCAATCAGTGTACTGATCATCTTTACACTTATTGACTGCTGATATGTCCATCAAATATCAGCCCTCCGTCCCCCTTCTGTGCCTTCACAGAAACAGTTATGGCAGAAAAGACAACAACTGAAAAAGCTACAGCCATGAGGAAGTTGACTGCAGACCAGAACAGGACAAGGGTGGTCATTGGTAAGGCTTTCCAGCGCTGGCATCAGCTGAAAAGGAAAAGAGGCTCAAAACCGATGCTAAGGTGGCAGCCTCAGATTTAGAATTAGGTACTTGGTGGGGCAGGAGAATTGCGAGGAGGAGGACTACTCACCTGTACCATAAGGCACCATGTTTAAATCCCCCAAATTCTGTCTATTACATTATGTTTAAAAAAAATCTTTTTTTGTATTTTTTTTCTTTTTACTTCTTTGTATCTTTTTTGTTAGTTATGTGACTTGTAGTATAGCATGGCTCAATAATTATAACATCAAAAACTTACTGGACAGCCCAACTGATGCCACAACATCTCTCCATGCCTTTGTTTTTCACCCCTTAAGTGACAGGTTGTAAATAACGGGTTGTATCTCCAGCTGAGAGCTCTCAGACACTTTGTTATTTGAATACTCTGAGAGTCTTTATTTGAATACTCCAATGGCTGTCACTTTCCATGTTGTTGATTGGCCATTGTGGCTGAATAGAGTGTACTCTCACCTCTGAGTAGCCACTCAAGCACTGGTACTTTACCTGTGAATAGGGTTAGGTGTGGCCTCAGCAGGAGATTTCTTTTCACTCTCTTTAAAATGGGTCAGGTAAATAATTTATTTAATATGTATATATATATATTTGAAAACTAAAAATTTCAAGGTTTTTAATAGTGTCACTAATATGTTTGAATGACCAAAACTCAGAGTTACAGATGTGTTTTGTGTCAACTTGGTCCATATTGCCCACCGGCGGGCAATATGGGACTCCAGGTACTCCACTCGTAACTACTCATAATCACATCATGAATACATTTTTTTTTGTTTTATTTAACATAAGTAGGCATCAATATATGGGAACATTCAACAGAAATGTTTTATTAAACAATCAATAAATACATAATATACATTAACAACAGGTTAAAAGAAATAAAAAAGTGATCACTCTCACTTTCCCTGGTCTGTTTATGAGCTTAATGTAAAATAATTAAATAAAACGATAGACCTAAAACCCCCTATCAAGTTTGGAAAAGTGTAAATTGTTTTAAATTGAAATGAAAACAAAAAACATAATAGCAAACATCTTAAAGGGCAACATGCAGGTTTGACACTCCCATGAATCATAGTGTAGATAAATGATAAAATATCAGGATTTCTACCAAGACCCCACAATTCAACATCGCATCAAGTACTTTTTTTTAGCTGAAAGTATGAAAAAATAACAGGCTTGTCCAAAAAGGGGAGTGGCCAAAAGTTATGTAGCACAAGGGAGTCCCTCCCACAAGGTACCTGATCACCTCATAATGGGTTTTGAGTATGCTTGAACCACTCTAACTTTGGAACTTTATAAAAATACCAGCATTTTTTGTTTGAAATGTGTCGAATAAATCCTTTTATGTTTGAAATAAATCATATTAAGCATTTTTCCCCCTGATCATGTAGTCCTTCTGATATGGACATGTCAAATGATCTAAATTTTTTGGGACACCCTGTAATCGCTGTTTTCTTCCTACTTTTCTTCATTTTGTTACAATACAGTCGTAATGTGCAAACATAAACATACTGTATGAATGTGCAAATTTACTTTTCATCTCTTTCCCTGTGACAAGAAATGTTATCAGTGATTTGTGACTGAATGTCTTATTCCCACTGGCCCCTTACTGTGATAATATAAGAACACACTGCATCACAGAATTGTCTAAACCCACCTCTGTCAATTATGTCTGTTTTCTGTACAGCACATTTACTGTGATGTAATCTAAAAGGCGGTGTAATGGTAAAACATATCATACCAGTATTTTTTCTTTGTGTGTTAGCTGTGTGGATCTATTATCTATTATTCAAACTACGACTGCAGCAGCTCAACAGTAATAGTTTTAAGTTAGGTTTGTTTTCCAATCACAACTATTATTTCTGTTATATACAGTAAGACATTAGACTATTAGCACTGAGAAAGTAATGAACACTGTGACCTAAAAAATTAACGAGACTTGAGTTCCTCATTCTCCTCAGTCCATCCACAGGACACAGGACCTGGGACAGTAAAGTGGGACACTCACCAAATGAATGATGGTTGATGGTTCAACTCTTGTTGAAGTGGTCTTGACCAAGACAATAGTCACTTTTCCATTGACCCTCAAATTGCACAAATATAATTTCTGAATAAAAAAGTTCTTTATGGAGAAACAATTGAAAACAAACAAAACAGATGCTAACGTTACAACAAATCAAAGTCAAAGGTCATGTCGCTATTTTCAAGCCCATGCCAGGTTTCCAATCTGTCAATACTAGTAATTAAGTCTCTCTAGTCACTAATTTTTTTAACCTTAATTACAGACCATTATAAGTATTTCGGTATTGGTTGAGTGACCCCCAAGCTCTTGGTTCAACAAAAGGTCAAAATTATACACATAAAGCATCTTATGTGTCAAAAGTCAAGCATTTTGATGCTCATTGGAAGTCTCTGTGATGAAAACTTCAGAAGTTACCGGAATATCCAATATTCGATTTTGACCTTTGAACTAGAGTCTTCAAATTTTTCCTTTAAGGTTGAGATGTTAATGCACAGTGAGTCCAAAAATAAGCTATATCCAAAAGTGGAATGACAAGGAAATTGGTGATTTGCCCTATCTCTGATTATTGTGAAAACACGTCTTTAATGACTGTGACCTTTGACCTACATTCATGAGAATTTAATGGGACCTAGTCTGGACCACCTTGCACCTTTCCTGAAAATTTCACGTAAATTGGTGAAGTAGTTTTTATGTAAGGTTGCTGAAAAACAGATGGACAAACAGACAAAACAAACAATCCCCTTGCCTTTCCTGGGGAGGTGGGGGGTGGGGGGGTTAAAAAGCAAAACACCAACAGAATAACAATTACTCACAGGCAGTGTTATACTGCATCCATGTTTGATTGTGTGTGTGTGCGTGGATATGTGTGTGGGAAGTTGTAATGGCACCCACCCATCATCACCAGCAGCAGGACAGACTTGGCTTGGTCTTATGCCCCTCCTCCATTTGACCCATCGCTGTGTGAAGCCCACCTCCATAACCTCATAGTGGTTCTGCCAGTTCCAGTTCCTCGGGTCGGGTTCATCCTCCGACGCTGCCAGGAGACTCAGGGCCTCCTCATGCACTTTAGATTATCTATTAATATGCAAGTGACCTTCTGCTGGAGTTTGTCCTTTTCCTTCAGGTCCTCCTGGAGCTGAGTCTGTTTGTCTTCAAGGAAGCCCATCTACTGCTTCAACGCTCCTTCACTTTTATTCCTTCAATGCCTTGTTCTCATTAGTAGTGTTAAAGAGGGCATCTCACAGATCCTGAGTAGCAGAAAGTCGAGTAGGTTGGAGGTTAAAACCCATCAGAAGCAAGGGGTGTTTGGGGGGGGGGTACCACGAGGGAGCACTCCACCAAATGCCCGAGAGACACATATACAATATTAATTGAGCCAAAAGACTATGTGATGTATGTTATTATATTTTAAGGTGAAATGATTATCCATGATCTGAATGACAAGTTTCTCACCTCAGACATGTTTCTCTCAAACTGACTTTTCCTCTAATTATCGTGTTTCTCACATAAATGATGGATGTATGTGAAATCAGGGGAGTCAGGGGAGGTGGCTCACCTGTAAAAAGTAAATGTAAAAAATAAAAATAAAATAAAACAACTATTAATATTTGTCCACTAATCTGCTTTCAATGTAATTTTAGTGTGGTACCTGTACGTTGCGATTCTTTTACACTGTATTTCTGAAATTCTGTATATTCTGTTCAAATATAACATTCAGATGAGAGCCATGCCTCTCCCTAGATTTCACAATCCTTTACAAATTGAATTGAGCATGTGCTTGTTGCCATTTCTCTGTATATTTCCAATATGTTTGAAGACACTTTTATTATGTCTTAATTTCCATAGTGTTCTTTAATATATTTCAGATATGTGTGTAATATTTAAGTCTTATTGATCTGACTTAAATCCACAGTAAAAGTGTTGTTTTGAGGCATATAGAACTGCCTCACAGAAGAGGGTGATAGTACAGTAAGACACTGAGCCCTAAATTTACCACTGGGTTTACTCTTGAAAAAGTTAAAAGAACAACCAAACCAGTTTTTCCAAAACTAGACTTTGAGTGAAAGGAAGAAGTCATAATTACTGGTAGGCCAACACTGAAGCTACCATAGACGGGATAGAATATAATTGTTCATTTCAAATGGACTGGTTTAGGAAAAGATTAGATTTGTGCCTAACTGAAATGAAAATAAAAACAAAACTAAACATAATCTATGGTGAATGACATAAAACTAACTAAAGCAAAAGTTATATTTTTTCCATTTTTTAAAGGTCACGTTTAAATTTTCCCATTATTCAGCTCTTACATAGCAGAGGCCAGTGGTCTGTAGAAACGCTGCTGTGGACGTTGCCATCATATATAATTATTTTTTTAATAATTAGGGTGGATTATTTGGTGTGAAAATCAGATTTCTGTATTAAAACATTGTATAATAGCACTGTAGAGCTGCATTTTAACTACATTTTAAAATACAGCCTACAATGCATGGCCAGTTTCTCCATATGGGCGATTAGGTGATGCACTGCTACATCATAGCAAATGTAAATTTAAAAAAAAACGGCTATTTTCCCCTTCCCTACTTTATCAGAGCTGACTGATCTCATCTGTCTCTCTGTGGATATCATCGTCCAATCAGGCTATAGTAATATTTACAGCCGATCGGGGAGATTTCAGTTTCGTTCACTGATAGATTTTCATGCATTTTGTTTTTTTTCATGTAACAGTCACTTCAACACTATGGGGGGCTTGCCCCAATGTACTTTCATCACTGTAAATTTTCCACAGTCAAAGGACGAACGTTCCTGTCAGCTCTGTCCAGATGGATAGGATGGAAAGCAAGTTGGTCTGTTCCTTAAAAGAAATTCCATTAGGCAGCGCTCAGATCGAGCTAAACTGGCAACAAAACAAGCAGGACCACCTCGATCAAATGTCAAGATAAAACAAGTTTTGTCAAAGTGAAGAAAATCTTATACTCAAGGTTTTTCAATGCGCACGCACACATATTTTTCTTGTATTTGGCATATTGTTGCTTTGACAGTTAGTTATCCCTGGTAACATTTTCAATTAAAATGTGTAAATATCCACTCAACTACTATTGTAAACATTTCAGGTTCTTCATATTTGTTAAGATAATTAAAAAAAATAAAAAATTAAACTCAGTGGTTCTTAACCTTGTGGGAGGTACTGAACCCCACCAGTTTCATATGCATATTCACCGAACCCTTCTTTATTACAAAATACATTAGCTTTGTTTTTGTTTTTTCAAATTCACAACATAGTTATATGTTTTAATGGTGCACAAAATGAACTGTGCATTAACATCACCGTCTTCAAAGAAGAAAAGCAATACAATGCATGAACTCATCATTTACTATATGAGTCAGGTGTGTGTCTTGACCTCTACTAAACCCCTGAGACTGAGTCACCAAACCCCTGGGGTTCAATTGAACCCAGGTTAAGAACCAGTTCTCTAACGCATCTGTGAAAATCAGAATCACTCCACATTAGGGTGCAGAGGTTGAACCCATTGACTGTAATTATTCCTTTCATATCATCAACACAGAAACAACACAATACGCAAACTCTGCAAGACAACATGTACTAAATCCAAACCCTTTAGTACAAACACATGCTACAGTAAAGTATTGCTATAAATGTACTGAACTAAACTCACCAACCAAGTGATCTGTGGCAGAAATAGTCATGGCTTATCCTTTGGCATGGGTTAATCTGTAAAATCGTACTAATACATGCTCTATTTCAAACAAATAGCTGAGAACAATTTATTTATTTATTTATTTATTTATTTGTTTTATTTGCAGATATAAAAACAGAATACAGAAAGCTAATATCAAACACAAGAATAAAACAGATTAAAACTACGCGCAGTCTCAAAGGCCTTCACCATCCCTCGCCACCACCTCCCCTCATGACCGCCTAACTGGGGAATATGTAAATGGCCACTTTGTCTAGTTTGGTAATTATGAAATTATGAATCAAAATTAAAAGACCATCAAATGTGACTGGAACAGAATTTGAAGGTGAACAATATAATGTGAATATTGAGCAAACAAAAGTATTGGGCTGTTAATTACTTTTGACTTTTTGCTAACCTAGTAAACTAGACCACCTATAGTGGCAAAAAATATCTTTGTCTGAATCATTGGTCTAGTGACGCTCCGTAAAGCCTATGTCAGGACAGGTACAATTTTTACTGGTCCAATCACAACGCTCCATTTGTGTAATGAGATCGTAGGGCGGGCTTAGCACAATGACCACAGGGTTCAAGAAGTATGAACTTATAAAAAGTCTATGGTCAGATAAGCAGTGTGTAAATGGACCCAGTTAGATATTTTTCCTGCAGTGTTACCAGTGGGTTCATGTTAATTAGCCTAGCCTATAGAATGTTAAAACAACAACATGGACGCTAGTTTAGGCTTGTTTTCATTGCTCTGTGTACGTCACATTGATTGGTCATAGTGCTGACCTATTACGTTCAGAGCAGTTTGACAGACAGCCATATGTCACCTGTTCTTTCGTTCTTTCGTTCTTTCGTTCTTTCGTTCTTTCGTTCTTTCGTTCTTTCTTTCTTTCTTTCTTTCTTTCTTTCTTTCTTTCTTTCTTTCTTTCTTTCTTTCTTTCTTTCTTTCTTTCTTTCTTTCTTTCTTTCTTTCTTTCTTTTTTCAGATACCCATTAGCTGTAGCATAGCTACATCTAAGTCAAGGCAAAATAATCATTCAAAACAATTCACTTATGTACATTTCAAGGTGACTGAACTTTTGGCAATATCGTGTATTTTTAATGGAAAATCAACTACTGATATGCTGAGTACTTCATCTTCCCTCTGGGTCTCTGTCTTTGTCCATGAATGTGAAATGCCACCACTTTGTGTCTTTCCTGTCTCGTAGTGTGTTTTTCATCTCCGTCTTCTTCTACTCCAGGGGTCATCAGTCCTTGTCCTTGAGGGTCAGTGTCCTACATGTGTTAGATGGTTCCGTCTTCCACTACACCTGACAGTTCTTATCAGTCTTCTGCAGAGTGTGTGATGATAGGCTTATCATTTGAATCAGATGTGTTGGAGCGGGATACATCGAAAACATTTAGGATACCGGCCCTGGAGGACCAGGATTGGTGACCCCTGCCCTACTCCTTTCTCCAGATACCAGTAGTTTTGAAGTTGTTGGCTCCTGGTGTTAAGTTGTGGACACCCACTTGCCCAGTCTTTGGCTGAATCTCATTTCATCCCTTAGCCCCTACGCCCCTAAGGCGTAGGGCTTGAAAAGCAACCCCTATGAATTGGGACACCCCTTCAACACTCACCTACATGTCAGCTTGAACTGTTGTTTTTGTAATAATGATGATGAGAAATACTTCTACATCTATTTTTTTTATTCTAATATTGTCTATTATATTTTCACCCTTAAATATAATATATTTTCTTTTAATTTGAAATCCCTACTGATTTGTCTTGAGCATTTTTTGAAATGACAAAATAAATAAGCCCATCTTTAATGTTTTTTTATTTTAAAATGACCTCTCTTTTCAACTCTTTAAAATTTGTACATAGGAAGAACACTAAACCTCTAAGTATTCATTGACTTATATTCTTCTTGTCTTATTTGTTTGTTTGTTTTATTTTGTTCCTTGTTGTTATTGTTGATAACTGCACTCTTATTACTTATTAACTTGTATCAGTCACCTGCTTTCATCTTTCCTAACTGTCACATGATCATGTAATTTTATTGTTGAAGGGTTAGTGGTTCAAATCCCACTCTGTCACTTCACTAATGTGAAGCGCTTTGAGTGGCCAAAAATGCACTATATAAATCCAATCCATTATTAATTGATAAATGATTCAAAGCCACCATGGGGCATCTAATTAAAATGAGGACATGATGTACAGGTACCAGGTATTTATTGCACAATTTGTGGAGTTCACATGTGGGAGGTTATGGTCCTAGAAAGTTTGTGTTTCACAATTGATGTACTTGTTATGGTTAAACAAATAAAATAGGGCCTTTTGAAACATATACATATTAATTAGAATATTAACATGGATAATTATACATTAACACACATGAGTAATATCTAACCAGACACTACTACATGAAATGACCAAATAGGCACCTACATCATCCCATACATTATATTAACACGCTACACCCTGACTGACAAGAAATTATAAACATCATCACAAGGCAGAAATAGTTCTCAGTTATCAATGGTCCAATACGTGGTTAGCATTAAGATACGTAAACGAAAATTCTGGCATTTTCATAATATTCTACAAACATTCAACAGGTCACACAGGAAGAAATATTGAAAACTTACAGTATTTGAACACACAGAACATTCAACGACACAAACAGTCCATGAACAGAAGGAGGTCCCCTCCGACCTTTTTTCTCTCTCTCTCCATCCACTGGCATCTGTGCATGCAACCCTTGGACTCACACTCCAATTTAAATACACAATTGTTGCAGGACACGTGGATGGGAAGCAGGAGGTTACCTGGTCATATGAAAAAAATATATCCATAAAACAATATATTTACATTTGTCACCATGTTTTATGGAATGACTTCTCCTGTCATTTCATAATGATAAATACTGTAAACAAGCATTTTTGATTTAATGGGAAAACTAACATTAAATGTCAGTTTTAATTTACATTAATTTATTCATTTTAATTAATTAAGTACACTCTGACATTTAGTAAATATTGGCAAAGTATTACGCATACATACAATAGAAAAGTGATTAGTGTTAACTCACCAAGGAGCTTTTCAATTCACATTTATTTACATAGTAACAATCATAACCCATGACGACCTCAGGACCCTTCTCCAGTTCAGATCTTGGTCTCAACCCCAACCAGTAGAGGCAGAGGGCCAACTCCCTGATGTCCAATGCTGTCAACATTTACCATTCTGTAAAAGCAGTTTTCCCTCCCTACAGTTGCCCTGGGCTTGCTCCTGGATGATCTGTTTGCTTTCCTCTCACTTTAAAATAGCACTTTAGGTGTTACAATGTATTTGCACTGAATTTTCTTCTTAGTCATTTTGTGCTTCAGACTTTTGCATGGTTTATTCATGTGTATTATAGCTTTTTGTACAAACAAAAATTATTTAAATCATCAAAATGTCCCAATGTTCTTATGTGTTAAAATTGTGATGTGACTCCTTTCAGCAGCAGCTGTTTCTCCACTGTGGCACACCTGCAGAAGCCACCTGTGTGACAGGTGTCAGTACTGTATAGTATAAGAGGGCGGGACAATGGTGCAGTGGTTAGCACTCGTGCCTGGTTCGATTCCCATCTGATTGTGGAGTTTGCATGTTCTCTCCATGTCTGCGTCAGGTTAATTGGTTAATATAAATTGCACATACATATGAATGTAATTGTTTATCTATATATGTTCAGCCCTGAAATGAACTGGAGACTCATACAGGGTGTACCCCGCCTTCGCACATTGTAGCTGGATTAGGCCCCCAGTGACCCCATGACCTTAGTGAGGATAAAGCGGGTTCAGACGATGAGTACTGTATAAGTCTGTACATATTTGTATTGATGTTGTGTCGAGGCAGCAGGAGTACCGCTAAGCCTCATAGGTATTTGAGCTGAAATGAAGTATATATATGGTGAGCAGCTTATAAACCTGCTACAGATGTGGCACAAACTGCTGTCTTGGAGGAGGAAACCTGTTTGGTATTCCTTCTGAATACACATATTTATCCAAATGTATCTGTTATTGTCCTGCTTCTATATACATTTGTTCCACTCCTTCACTTTTTCTCTCTCTCCCCTCCTGTCAAGAGGACTCTGGCAGTGCTGTGTTGTGTGTAATGAAATGGTGACCTTTTGTTAGTGGAGCTGTAATTGGCCAAATCAGCAGAGGTTTCTCACGCTCCACAAAACACAATTCACTGGATTCACTATCACTGATGGTACATGCAGTCATAAAGCCATGGTAGCATAAACACACACACACACACACACAAACAGGACTGTAATATCAGCATGTCACACTCCCTGGGATTGCCCAAAGGTCCAGTCCCGGTTCAAAAGTCTATGTATGTGTGCTTTCATGTGGTTCCGCTGGTGTGTGGAACTTTACCACTGCAGCAGATTTTGTTATTTATAGTGTGTGTTTTGTGGAAGTGCATTTCTAGTTGTGATTGATACCCACCTAGAATTACAGAGCTGCAGAAAATTCACATTTGAAGTTCTAGTATGTAACGTCTAAAGTGACAAAGTCACAGGCAAGAGTTTCTGTGAGAAATGCTTGACTGTGAACTTCAAAAAGGAAGTCAGAAAGAAAATTGCTTTTATTGTTATGTTTTAATGCAAATGGGGTTTCCTTCTATGTCACAAAGCTTTAAGTGCTCACATTAAATGCACTGCTGCTGCAGCCAGTATATTATGTCTGCTTAGTCACTGTCTACTGAGCCACTTGTTTACAGTTATCAAGGTTCAGAGTTGGACTGTTTTACAGACTTCAGTACAGCTGTTACATGTACTCTATGAATGTGAACAAGTTGATAATATAAGAACTAGCATTTGTGTTTTGGTGTGGTCGCCAACCCCTCTATTTCACTGCAGTAGAGTCTAATGTTTAACCACTAAGAGCCAAAAAAAAGCCAATACACTGTGGAGTTATAGTGTATATTGCAGGCTTAAATTGATAATTATAGCGTACCATTGTGATATTCCTGGTGCTTAAAAGGTATATTAATATGCAACTAATTACCATTAATAAATGTGTTTAACAGGCATTTTATGCCACTTAGTTTCTTTCTATTCTTCACCTACACTATCTTTGTTTTATGCAGATGTGGGAAATGTGAAAACCAAATGTTTCGTGAGAATATGGTCACTATGTTTATAGATTTGATAAAAAATGTACAACAACAATAACAAAAAAAAAGCAAAGGCAACTGCAGAGAAAGATGGAGATGTGGAGATTACATAAGAGCCACTTTATTAGATATGTGCAAATCTCAAATAGGCTGCAACTCAATTAATTTAATTCTGAACATGTGGTCAGTGCAATTCAGTGAGCATCTCTGAACACACGACATGGTTAATTTTCAGTCATATATGCATTTCAAAACAAAAGAATAATAGAAATAATACAACTGGACTGAAAAAAGCTCAGGCAGAAAGGTGTTTAGGCTTCTATATTATTTGTAGTTAGTTCAATAAATATTTATTCTTTTATATTGAGAAATGGTAAGATTATTTCTGTGTGGATGTGTTTTAATGTCCCTGCTATGTTATATGATTTCACGAGGGTAGTCTAATCTGTAGCCCCTCAGAATAAATGGAGTGATTCCTCCAATATCTAGATTATATAAACTTTCTCAGTACTTATTAAACTGAGTGGTGCCCCAAAGAGGTATGCTTGGAAAAATTCAGATTTTTACACCTTAAAACTAATAATAAAATGCTGGCCAAACTAATTAATTATTAATTTGATTAATTAATTAAACTTAATTCATGCTACATTTGTTTGTTGTCTCTCAACTCATATTTATTTTGAAACACTATAAAAAATGTTTAGACTAAATGTGGTAGTGTTTTGTTTTTTGCTTTTAACATGATTTGCACTTTTCAAAAACAAACCAAGTCTCTAAACTTCAAAACATGAGAAAATGTCAAACCTCGAAACGGATCACCAACAGCAGCAGCATATGCAGTCCCTGGCCACTTTATTAGATACAACCTCTACTAGTAATGCGTACCTAATAAATACATTGCAAGGTTGACTTTAAAAATCCAAGTGCAGTGCAACAAAAGGACAGCTTGTGTTGAGTAGAGATATGCATCTATGTGGTGTGCAAATGCAATCAATAATGTTGCAAACACTAGTTAGATATTGTTTTCTGTTAGGACAGTGGCTGCTTTATACTAACATCCCAATACAGGGTTTTTTTTTCCTAATTATGTCATATTTCATTTTCTTTCCCATGCAGAGGAGAAGCTTTAATTTCATTTTTTGCCTCTTAACTTCAAAAGGTCCCAAAGCAAAAAGAAAGAAAACCCTTACAGCCTGACTGAAAATGCTTACTTAAAACCTTCACCATGAGCATCCACCTGCTACCCAGTGAGATATGTGTGATCAGAGTCTCTTCTTTCATTTCCAATGGAGCCCAGCTGTGGGTAATCACATTATACACCTGCACAACTACAAAGTTATAAAGGTTAAAGACAGGAAAGTAAAGGTTAAGCTCTATTGATTTGGAACAGCAGAAGCAAGGTTAGATGTGTGAAAGAGAGGGAGTAAACACAGAGGGGTGAGGGACGAATCATGTAAAGGAAAAACAGGATGAAAGAAAAGGATGGATTGGAAATTGGGTTCAGACAGGGAAAAAAAGAGGAGCTGTGTTCCAGACTGAAGCATGTATGTATTTATGACTCACCTGGGGAGAAACGCTGCTAATGCGGAGCTCTAGTGAGTGCAGACCAGTGTCAGAGCTGAGCAGGATCAGCCCAACTGACCTGGAAGGGACAGAGGGACTGGACCGGACTGGCCCAGACTGGCCTGGATCGGACTGGCAGAGGCCAGTGGGACAAACACACAGACAAATACCACACGTTCTGTCTCCTTCCTCATCTGTCTGCACGTTTGTTAGTTTTTTTCTCTTCTCAGTTCCACTCTTGTCTCCTTTTGTTTTTATAATTCCTTTCATGTGTCCTATACTGTTCCATCTGACACAGGCCCCCCCCCCATTTCTTCCCTTTTTTGTTCTCTCTTTTACTGTTTTTTCTCTCTTTGTAGTTTTTTTTTTATCTCTCCTCTGGATCAGTGTCCTCTTTTAACTTCTAGTTTCCTAATCCTTTTTTTTCCTCCATTCTCTTCCTCACTCTTTTTCCTTCTTCCCCTGTTCTAATTTATTCCCTAACCTGCCACCCTCTTTGCTTTTTCCTCTCTTTTCTTTCTGTACTCGTCTCCTCAGTTGTTCTATTTCTGCTTACTTATGTTTTTCTCCTTCATTCTAACACTCCACTCATCCACTTTTTTTTTTATTTCCTAAGCTCTCTCCTTGTCCATTTCCTCTATTTTCTTTCCTTTATGTGCATCTCTCCATCTTATTCAGATAGCTCCATCAGAGTTGTTTTGTGTTTTTCTTGTTATTTAATGCTCATGTGTTTCTCTTCATCCTCCGTTTTTGTCATTTCTCTCTCTTCCCTCGCTTCCAGCTCTCTTTTTTACTTGATAGTGGAATGAAGGCTTCAAAAGAACACTGGCCCTTTTTATCTCCAAACCACACAAATAGAACCTTAAGAGATGTCAATTCATACGTATAGATGTACAGATGCAAACATCATCATGTGTAATACTGCTTCAACACTAACAGGCTGTGAACACACACTTAGGAATAAACACACACCCACAAATAGTTTATTAAGATGCACCAACACACAGTTTAATGAAATTCAACCTGATGAAAACTGCGTGCGTTACCATGGTGAGAGGGAGTAGAGAGTTTCCTTCTGATGAAATGAGGGAAGAAGCAAATCCGAAGGGAGAGGAAAGAGGGAGAACTGACAAATCTGCAGGCTGCAGATAAACACAGAGGTGAAGAAGAATGGGGAATAAGAGAGTGGGAGAGGTGTTGATAGAAGAAAACAGAATGAAAGGCTGAGCTGTTGGATTTACAGGCTCTGATCAGACCTTGACCCAAAGCCCGAGCTGTTAAACCCTAGACACAACAGCACTTCTCAGGATGGACTCACAAATCTAGACCAAAGCCTGAACCTAAATCCCAAACATAAAACTTTAAACATAGACCCAGGCTAGGCTAGACCTAAAATACAGCTCACGCAGTTAAATCCAAAGTTAAATCCCAGGAAATACTGGTTGAGTTTTGACAATATACAATAAGTTATGAAGTCACCAGGATATTTTAATTATACTTTCAGAGGTAACACATCAAGGTCCAATGCTACTTTTACATAAGTCTCTAAATAAATTGTTCTCATTCTTAAGTTATTTATCAACATTTATTACTCTGCCGAGGAAGGGTGGAGTTATGTTTTTGCCAGCGTTTATCTCTTTGTCTGTTTGTGTGCAACATCACTCAAAAAGTTATGAATGTTTTGTTCTATCTCAAACATGACATGTTGTGATTCTCTGTCAGAGACATGGGAATCTTTCTTAACCTATTTTACAACACCTGAAGGAAATATATATATGTGTGTGTATGTAAAATATAGAGACATATAAGTTGTGAGAAGAAAGGTCACATTGCCCTTCTGTGTATCAAGTTTGGAAGATAAGCAAGAGTGAATGTTATGTTGTTATGACTATATTGAGGAGACAGCAATGAGCCCTGACGTCATTTGACGTCAGGGAACTGGTTAGAGCAGGTTTAGTGTGGGGGACTAGTATCTGAAAATGGACTATAAAAGATGCACACCTAACCTATTATTATTATTATTATTATTATTATTATTATTATTATTATTATTATTATTATTATTATTATTATTATTATTATTATTATTATTATTATTATTATTATTATTATTATTATTATTATTATTGTGAAATAATTGAGGATCTGCTTAGGTGCCTTATTTTCTTTAAAATGTTATTTGTTCACCTGTATTTTTGTTGCATTTTTGAATAATGCAATAATATTCCCCTCGGGGCAGAACAACACCTCTCTGCCTTCGGGGTGCCGTTCGGCCCCGTCGGGGAAAATCTTTTTGATAGTAACGCGTGGGCAATAAATTATCCCTTTCTAATTCTTCGGTCAGTCAGTCAAATAGTCCAGTCCAGTCCAGTCAGAAATCCACTTCAGGATGGAGTCTGCTGGAATTGTGGTCGGGATATGACCTGCTTACAGGACAATGAGATGACAAAAGATGACCAGGTGAAGGATGGAACTGAGATGCTGAGGATCTGGGAGCGATATGGTGCGATATGTGGAAGTAGTTATTGAGTTTAACTGCCGAACATTCTACTGTCCATGAGCTGTGGGTCTGTCCTCTTTTTTTCCTCTTCGATTACAGGGCTGCATCTTTTTTTTTAAAACCTCCCGCTGATTGTTAAACACACGGTATACATGTCAGTTCTTGGGGGGTATTCTAGTACCGTGGTATTTTTAACTTCTTACAGCAAGGTATTTACATGTAAAATTTTATTTTCCAAATGTATAATTTCACATATGAACAAGGACACATTGTGGAGAACTTTGCTGCTGGAACTCATTTATTTTTTTTAAATACAAAGAAGCCAAAAAAAGTCCCTGTCAAAAGGGCACTTTGGATGTCAATCAGTAAAGGGGGAGGTACCAGAGCCCCTGTAGCACCACTTCTCTGCATGTACCTAGTACATTGTCATGCAAAATATGAATGATTTTGTAAAAGACACAAACAAGAGTCATATGTTTTAATTTTAAATGTGAACAGACTTTGCATTACTGAGTAATAAATGAATAATGATTCTTCATACAAGTCATGTTTAACATGAACATGGGGTTCAGATTTTTGTCAACTCATCCGGACCTCCACAGTTTGTTGTGTTATTGATTCCAGAGGGGAAAGAAAGGCAGAACTTTTTTATTTGTTCACATCTGAGTGGCTTATATTTGGTTCTATTGCCATTTTAAAAAATATTTTAACAATGAAGATAAAACTGTGCAGTCCATTTATATGTAAGTTTTACTATATAAAAAATGTCAGAAGGGACCACTGGCCCCTGGTAATGTCCACATTATCAGATCTGGCTTTCTTTTTGAAAAAAAGTTTGGCGCTTCTGCTTTGGAAGATTTATAACCTTAACTTAAGTCAACTAAATGACTTTTTTAAGAACCACCAAACTGCAGTGACGTCTGATGAATCTTGTGTCTGAATGTAACACTGACACAACCATAAACACAGAACAAAATGAAACAATAATCACAGAAATATATTCAAGTCACACAGAGAAAATGGTGAAATTAGATGACATGAAAATCAGGAGGGAAGAAAACAACCATTTTAGATGTATTTACTTTTATTTCCAAGGAAATCTTCTGATCAGTTTTTTCAAAGAAGACTCTGAATATTTAACTTTTTTATTATTATTTGTTTATTATTTTTTTGTCATCTAACTCATTATTCAGTTGTGTACCCATATACTAGGAGTAGACTTTTTTTTTTACTTTTAAAGTTAAAGTGTGTTTGCTTACTAGCTAATAGTTCACACTGCATCTGTTAAACCATATCTCGATGGATGAGAATAAGGTTTATACAGTATGAGTTGTGGAATATCTTCACACTTTGCTCTTTCTCTGTGTTGTCAAGTTTAGAAGAAGATGAATTAAGTAGAGATTTACGTTAACACACAATTGAGCACAATGAAGTTGAAGATAACAGGAACTGCAAAAATTAATGCACATAAAATCACTTTCTATTCAATGTAAAATAACTAACTATGGAACATTATACCAATAACTATATTTGAAGAGTGGTGTAGTAGATAGTACTGTCATCTAACAGCAACAAAGTCCTGGGTTCAAATCCAATCAAGGACCTTTCTGTGTTGAGTTTGCATGTTCCACCCATGTTTATGTGGGTTCTGTCCAGGTACTCCGGCTTCCTTTCACCATCCAAACATGAGCACTGACAGGTTAATTGGTTCATCTAAATTTCCTATAGGTGTGAACTGTCGTCCAGAGTGTACCCCGCCTTTGCCCATAGGTAGCTGGGATAGGCTTCAGCACTCCTGCAACCGTAGTAAGGATAAAGCAGGTTCAGAAAATGAATGGATAAATTAACTGTACTTGATTTACACAAATTAATTAATTTGGACCCAGAAATTAGCTTTATTTCACTGTGACATCAGAATTAATAACTAGGTAAATTTTTTTGGTCCAGTAGTTCTGGAAAAAAATATGCATATCAACTTTGCTTTACGAATTAGACATTATCCAAGCCCATTATTAAAATAATCAATATCTGAGTGTTCTGAATTTTACCTCACATGAAGCCTATTACCACAATGAAGCCAAATAAAAGAAACAACAATGCATGTGTAAGAGTCATCCTGATTCATGGTGTAGTTTTCCTAAGCAACATGGCAGTTTGACAGTTAATACCAAATATCAATGCTAACAATAACCATCATTGTGGATTGACTGACAGATTAATAAGTACAGACCTTAGTGTAATAAGATGAGAAAGAGGTATCTCTCTGGGATCCAAGATTGAAGGTTGTCTCGATCAAAAAACTGTCACTGCATTGTAGCCGATGCAAATTGTTTTAACAGAGGAAGAAAATACCTGGTTGTGTTCACTGCCATAGATTTCTTTTCATGGCTTCCATCATTCTTCCAGTTGTGCTACAGGTGCACCACAGGATTTTGGCATAATTTAACAGGCATCATGCCATACTCTGTGGACTCATATGATATTCAGGCAGTTGACTTTACTCAGAATCTTTAGCTGCAATAAGGAAGTACCTGAACCATCTCTGACAAACAAGCCTGTCAAAGTAAGTAGTACAGTTATACTGTCTGACAAACATCTGTCATTCTGCATCTCTATGTGCTGGAAATCATACACACATGGACATGTATGTGTCTTTGTGCACCTGTACAGGCATGTGTGTGACGCCTGCAATGTGGGCAACAAGGAGAGTCTAGGCTGAATAATCATAATGCCATCATTATGTGTTTGTGTTGACTGAGTGGGGGCGTACTGCTCTTGCTGCCTCAGTCCCTTCACTTCTTGGAAAAACACAATTCCTCATACTCCTGCTCACATACAGTACAGCCATACCTTACATAGTAACAGGGGCAGATCTACCAGGGTGGCATAGAGTGGTAGCTGTCACCATAAAACACACACACATCCTTGTTCCCACACCACTTGTGTGTGTGTGTGTGTGTGTGTGTGTGTGTGTGTGTGTGTGTGTGTGTGTGTGTGTGTGTGTATACAGGAATTGACACAAATCCAGAAAGAGCTGACTGCTGCAGACTACTTATGTATGTTTTATGAAAAGACTAGTAAAAATGACCAGTTGATAGTGCCAATATTTTGGGAAAAATTTGTAATTTTGGAATACTTACAACCACACTGTGTTGCCCATGATGGTTTATGGGAGGCCCAGTACCATGGTCCATGACGGGAAATGACTAACGACGAATTACTAACTTCAGCTCCTAGATATCAGTAATAATATATTAATTGTCATTTAAATTTTACAAGAAATTGTATAGACTAACATCTTTACCCAAAATTCAGCTCTCCCAAACATAAAACTACCACATCTAGTGGTTGACCTGTGGTTCTCCACAGGTCAACACATTAGTTTATACATACAGTATATGGGGATGCTGCACTGAGGATGTTCCCGTCATCCTGACAAGACCTCCCACCACCTCCTGTTAAATGTTCTATATTCACCACTGCTTAGCACAGGTGGTGCACAGGGGAAAGAAATCATATAAACATAAATGTAGATACAGTTGAAGGTATAGTATGGATAGTGTGGTGGCATTTATAGGCAGGAATGAAAGGGAAGAAGAGGAATAAAGGAAACATTTTTTATTGAAAAGACATATTCTTCCCACTCAGGAATCATCTTAAACAAGAACACATTCGAAGATAAGGCATCACCACATACCATAAGTGACTCAAAACCTGACAGTATCTATTGGTATAATGTGAACAATTAAATGAAATCTTATTTGTCCAGACTGGCCCAAATGCATGGATACACCAGTCTTTGCTACCAAGCCTGGATCCAAGCCTCCCAGACTGGAAATAAGGAATGGGTTTTATGCAACTGGACAAATGACGGTGCATCATGTTGTCATTATGTGGTCCACATGGTCCCGTGTGCAGTTGTTATTTGACAGGGTGACATTTTACAATACAACATTTCTTTTAGGCTGTAGTAGTTTTGTTTTTATTAAATCGCTTCAGTAACTTTCACACAGTCTAAAAGACATTTATAATAGCAGTAGTACTAATTGAATTTGATCTGACTTGTATACATGATGCCAACAGTAAGTTAGCCTATTTGGTGACCATACGTCTCATAAGGATTGAGGCTGTTCTACTGGCTCAAAATGTTGGAAGAATAATTCAAACTTTTAAAAAAAATCCCAGTTCATACTAATATAGACTTTTTGTAAAACCTATCTTTCTCTCTAGGTTTAGGCTTATCATCTACACGTAAACAGACTAAAGTGACAAACAACAAATAAATAATAAATAAAGTGAAATAATGGTGTCTCACCCCAATTGTGAATGTTTATTGTTCCATTGTGAAAAGAACATGCACATGAAACATCCAATACAGGTAAATTAGGTGATTAAGTAAGGGCAGGATTTATTTAAACAATATGTACACTTCAATAACCCAACCTAACACTTAAATCTGTCATTATATCTAAAAGGAGCTAAACCATCCTTTTAGATACTCTTTTGCTGTGGACAAAGACTTTATTATCATAATTTCACGTCCTTGTTTTTTCTGTGTTTTCTTTTTTTTTTATTATGGTTTCAAACTGAGTTGTTTAAATGAACAGGCTCCTGTGTGCCCCTGTGCTTACTACGCTTTCATATGAACAACAACAGAAACATCACTGCCACCCAGGAAAGATTAATACTGCACACAGCCAGACAAGCTATGAAAAAAGACAAAGCCACCACCTAAAGGACATGTCCTTTACCTCTGGCTAAACACACACAATCATGTGCCCACATACATATCAAATACACACATTTGCACACTCAGAGCACTGCACTGTCTTTAATATAACAACCATGACAGATGAAGGGACAGCTAGCCCAGAGCGAGATTCCTCTGAAAAACATGTGTTTCAATAAAGAGCTGAATCTCTGAATTGTGATTATACCATAGCCAAGGGACCACCATTTACACTGACAATATTTACATGTTGTAATTTGTCAGCAACATTAACGTTATACACAATGGCAATTCAGTAGACTATAAATACAACAATATCAGCCTGTGAGAAAACCGCAGGAGTTAAATATGAGCGACGACTGAGAGAAAAAAATGATTTACAGAGAGAATGAAGCAAGCTGGGACACAAGGCTTTACACACAGAAACACACACAATCGCACACATGTACACACTGTGTGCAGGAACATGATAAGAAATGTAGGATCATTCATCTGCTTGCTGGAAGTCTCCCTCTGTCTCCCTTTTGACTTCCATCTTTTTTCTTCATTTTCTATACCTCTATTTACCTTTCTCTACCACCTTCCTATCACTGCCTTCATGCTCCAGGCAAAGAAAGGTAAATGCGCCCCCCCCCCCTTCCTTTTTGCATGGTACGTCTTTTTCAAACAAAGAGATAATTGTAAGAGCTTCATAAGAGGCATGAAAATACAATAAATCAACATTAATCAACCTATGACAAAGAAAGAAGTGAAAACATTACACTATATAATCAAATAGGTAAAAACAAAACTGAGATTTAGGAGTATTTATGATGATCTAATTATAAAAATATGGAATATCCAGTAATGTCAAAACAAGAATGAGTGTGTTTCATGACATCCTAATGAGCCTTTAAAGCACCTAGTCGAATGTGTGCAGCCATTTTCAACACAGAAAAACATCATCTTTATAGCAGGTGCATTCAGTGCACAACAAATGTTTTGTTTAAGGGTGGATCAGTGGATCAATATCTGCTGAAATAAATGATCCACAACGGACAAAATAAATAGCAGATTTAATGAGGGACTTTCTAAGTTGTTCCAGTCATATTCACCGTAGATGGCACTGATGCTCTGTCTTCAATAAGATGGATACTTTGCCAAACAAATTGTTTTTTGAGTATTTCTTTCACATCTAAATGGTGCTAAAGCATTCTGTGACCTGTAAAAAAAGAGAAAAATATATCGCACAAAGGTACATTTAATACATAGTCATTATATTGCAGGTAGTTTAAAAACATTTATGTTTTATTACTGTAGTTATAGAGGGTGGGACCTGACCTTTCTGTGTGGAGTTTGTATGTTCTCCCTCTGTGCATTTTCTCTAGCATTCATAGATGTGAATGTGAGGGTGATTGTTTGTCTCTCTCTCTCTCTCTCTATATATATATATATATATATATATATATATATATCAACCTTGCCATGAACTGGTGACATGTCGTGGGTGTAACCTGCCTTTGCCTATAGCTTGATAGGCTCCAGTAACCTTAGTGAAGATCAAATAGATTCAGAAAATGAATGGATGAATAGTTAAGGTTAAATGATTTACTAAGTTATACAAACCACAATCTTACCATTGCAAACATTTATTCAGTCATGGGGGTCTATTGATTGAAACATTTAAAAGACCTTCAGAAAGAGAAGTGGAGGGATACATGTTCTTGGACTGACAGACATCCACCTGGAGTGGGAAGTATAAGTCATAAATAAGTTCTGAAGGTGACCTTAGAAATTACGCAGTTTCATTAATTATACTTTATTCTATCTATATAGGATGACCATCAAGGTGTTCAGACTGTTCAGTGAAGTAATTGACATAATTCAGATTTCAGGTGTTAACAAGACTTACCATGTTGTGATTAGCACCTTGTGGAGATATTTCAAAGAAAATAAACTCATTTTACTTCATTGAATTATTCCTCATAAAAGCAGCTGCTGTGCCACCTTCCCTGACAGGTCAAGAAACATTGATTAGATTGAAGTTTATAAGGGCTGATTGGAAGAGACGCACTTCAGTTGAAAGCATTACACTCATATGCTGTAAGTTAATTAAAAATGTCACAAAGTGACTTACTGAGAAGAGATCTGATAGCGAGCATAGCTACACTTGCTTTGTAGTGTAAATAGAAGAGCTCAGCGCATCTGACATGGACATCTAATAGATGACAGGTTAACCAGGTTTTTTTTTTTTAATCTAACTGAAGAAACATATTTTTCTTTTACTTATCCAAACTGGAATAATGAAGGCTAATGTCACTCTGAGTTTTCGGCACAGATTTAGCAGTAAATTGTCACCGTCTATTTCCTATACGTCACAGCCAGCTTTTTGTTATGTCCTTTCTCATCTTGTCTCATCTCTCATCTTTTAACAGAGATATAAATTGCAAATTAACAAAAGAAAATCCCATTTTGACTTCACTTTCTTTTCCTTTTTTTTGCTGTCAGTAGTTCAGTCGTCCTCATGGCTTACACTAATTTATGGCTCTTCTTTTTAATTTTAAACTTCAATGTGTTTTTATCGTCCTTCTTTCCCTCTTTTTTTCTTTTGTCATTCTGCCTGCTGAGATTCACTTCTGGTGGAAATGATGGGACAGATCTACTTTTAGGAAACATGCATTATTTTAAAAATGCTGAAGAATTGTTTCTAAAACCTCGCCAGGTAGTGACAGAATGTTCAAATAGGGTCATTTTTAATTTTTGTGACATTTCAGTGAGTCTTTAGTGATGTATTTATGCGGCTAATCAGTCAGGATGAACCTTAATCATTATCTGTCCTCTACATCACCTCAGTACTTAACCCATGGCCGTATGGCTGGCAGAGTCCAATGCTGTGTGTAAAAAAAAAAAAAAAAAAAAACACCAACAGAAGCCATTTTTACAGATGCTTCACAGTTTTAATGTCGACAACACTTTCATGACAGTGTTCTATCGAATCGATTTGAACATTTTCTTTTATTTTTCTTTTATTTGATGGCACTTTTTGTACAGCTTAAAAAAACATCTTCAAGGATTGGCGAAGATGTGTTCAAACATCATTGTCTATCCCCTTCATGATCTTCTTGCCCTGTGGAAGAGCAGGTCCCTGAAAAAGGCAAGAGGTACCATTCTTGATTTAATTCATCCATTTTCTGGTGAATTCAGACTGCTCTTCTCATGTCGGTCCTATTGACACCCATATGCAGAACTAACTGGTTTAAACGCTCTTATTCTATCTGCCATCTGGCTGGTTAGTGACACCTTTTAACATGGTCCTATTTATTTAATTTATTGTACTTGTTCTTGTTTTAGTGTTGTGTCTGACAGTGACTGTACTGCTGGCTGCAGAACAAATTGGCCTTCAGGAATAATAAAGATTCCTTGAACCTTGAAACCCCCTGTAGTGGCCATGTAATAGTTAATGTAAAACTGCAGATTGGACTGATATTATGGTTACAACACCAGAGATCTGACCTTGAGTCACAGCCTATATTACCTCTACTGTATGCATATTAGGTCTGTGAGCATATATGGTATAAAATGCCCAGGTAATAAATGCTATTCTGGGCCTGTCGATGGAGTCCAGACCTACCTCTGGACCAGTAAGACATGTATTGCAGTAAACAACAGTGGTTTGATTTATGAAAATATATGTCGCAGGTATGACAGAGCACAGATTCAGAATAATCAGTAAGTTAAGTGTTTGTATTAAGTTACACAGCAGGTGTGTGATGGCCATGCACATAGTCACATAACACCCGTTGAGTTACAGTTATTTGCTTAATTTACAAAACACATAGTTTTTTCTGTTAAAAATGGACTTAGCAGCACTTTGATACACTGTCACATTTAGTTTCATACATATTTGCTTTACATTGTCATTTTTGCAATTAATTCCTGTGTCTTTGAATTTGCTGCTTGGAGACAAAAGATAGAACTGAGGATGGAGCAGGGTTTTATACTGAAGCCCTTCCCATGGACTGAACCAATTACATGTACATCAGGGGAGGATGCGGGTTTCTCTGTGTTCGGTTGAGTTAATGTCGGTTGAGTTTCCTCCTGTACATTAACCATGGTTTTTATTAGCATTATATTTATTACAAATACCTTATTATTATGCCTTATTATTACAGATACCTTATTATTATGTCTTATTATTACAGATACCTTGTTATTATGTCTTATTATTACAGATACCTTATTATTATGCCTTATTATTACAGATACCTTATTATTATGCCTTATTATTACAGATACCTTATTATTATGCCTTATTATTACAGATACCTTATTATTATGCCTTATTATTACAGATACCTTATTATTATGCCTTATTATTACAGATACCTTATTATTATGACTTATTATTACAGATACCTTATTATTATGCCTTATTATTACAGATACCTTATTATTATGCCTTATTATTACAGATACCTTATTATTATGCCTTATTATTACAGATACCTTATTATTATGCCTTATTATTACAGATACCTTATTATTATGCCTTATTATTACAGATACCTTATTATTATGCCTTATTATTACAGATACCTTATTATTATGCCTTATTATTACAGATACCTTATTATTATGCCTTATTATTACAGATACCTTATTATTATGACTTAATATTACAGATACCTTATTATTATGCCTTATTATTACAGATACCTCCGCCAGCGCAGGTTATGTAATCATTGTGGGTTGTTTGTCTATCTGTCTGTCTGTTAGGAACAGCAACGGATTTCAACAAAATGTTCACAGAATGTCCGGAATGATGAAAGCAACAAGTGAATAGACTTTGGAGGTTATCCGGATCACCATCTAGATCCAGGGTTTTTGAAGGATTCTTTACTATTGCGAGATAGGGCAATTTTTGACAGAAATGGTTCCAACTCAATATATAATACTGGTAGAGGTCTGTGCTCTCCAAGTGCTTTTCTACTTATGTGTTGTTGCTATCTTTTAAGGGCCCTACAACTGTCATTTCAGTTATGTTGTAAACAATGTTTGTTTGTTTTTTTTCCTGGGAAAATAAATCAATTTTGCTAGAACTTTAAAACCTGTGTTTGTACCTTGACTGCTTGGTGGTACAGATGGTGGTACGGTGGTTCTGGATCAGTGGAGGTGGGGAACCAAAGTAACAGGTACAGCATGTACAAAGGGTGCGTGCATCCAAAAACATGGCGTATACCTTTTTCCACACTCACAGTCAGATGTACAAAGAGTGGAGTGATTGTGAAAATGTGTTACTATTCACCCAAACTCCACAGCTAACATATGCACATTACCAGTGTTTTAGAAACTTTGGTGACACTTAGAGGTGATACTGGGAAACTTAATAATGTGAAAGAATGAATTCTTCCTAGTAATGTGCACATCAGAGATACACATACACTGACATTCATACTACTACATCCTACTACATTTAAATTATAAAGAGACAAGTACATAAACTTCACTTGTTGCAAAATACATTTCATGTTAATGTCTGTGAGAACACATAAGTCAGTCATTGATGTCACTAACTGTCCTTACAGATGTCCATGCATTATTAGGCGATGACTGATTTTGGACTTTAAGCTAAGCTTTAAGCTACATTTTTGACATTAATGTTCAACTGGGACTCTTCCTCCACCTGTTTTTCCTCTGTCTTGTTGGAACAGTCTTCTGCCTCGCTTCTGTAGAAGTTGAACTATCAACTCAAGCTTTTTACTTCAGCAAAAGATTAAGAGTAGTGATTTCAAAAGGTCTTAAAAATATAAAAGCAAATGTAAGGGGACAACATTTCATTAGGGTAGAAGCTTAGGCGGCACCACAGGGGCATATTGTGCACTATGCCACCTTCCCAAAAAAAGAGCTCATAATGCTCACAATGATTGTATCATTATATTAAAATGTTTAAATGTTTATGTTGAAAAATGGGATGTACTAGGCTACCTGTTGCAGCCATATATATATATATATATATATATATATATATATATATATATATATATATATATATATATATATATATATATATATATATATATATATATATATATATGTATATTTAAATTGAAAATGACCACATTTTGGTCCAATGCAAATGTATTAAAGAACCATATACAGTACATTTGAGAGTCAACATCTTTCATGAAGTGAGTTGAATATACATTTTGGAATGGTGCCAAACTTCAGAGGCATGTTATCAATAACTTTATTGGAATGTAAAGGTACATCCAGTTTTAGTTGCAGGAATCTGTGAGGGCAGCAGATGTACCAGAACATTGGTGTACCAACAGACTGCTGTTTGCTGCTAAGCATGAACATGTGTTTCACGGAGAGGACGATATCATTACGAGTTGAATATAAGTATTGATATGGTGTAAACATCCATCTATGCAAACATGCTTTGTTAAAAATATTGCAAATATTTAAGTTGATGAGGAACATTTCACAAAGTTTGTTGAAGAATCAATGCTGCAGTAAAACCAAGTACTACGTACTGATGGTGATGACGAGGACTGGATGCATCTGAGTATTCATACAGTAGGAGAAGTCATTTCCCATCCTATGATTTCAATAATAACATCATATTCATATACACAAACCTGCATAAATACACCTGTAGAGTACCATCCTGGGTTAGGGTACAGTAAATACAGGCTATATACATTTTGCTGGTGCATTTTTTGTTGCATACTGTGACATCTGCACAGTCTTTTCAAGCCCCCCCCCCCCCAATCTCCACTGTGGTTACAGTTTTCAGAAATAATATAGTTCAGTAGCATAAACTGGACATGGCAAAAGGTGAATTTTCCAGATATGTGGTTATATTCTGTGACATAGATGAGTAAATGTTTGGGGACCTTTGTGAGACGTCCATTTGTGTGTCGTGTTTATAGCATTCCTACAAAATAACAAGGGGCAAAAAAAATCACTCTTCACCTATTCTTATAATGTCTCCTCAAATAGCAGCTTTATTATTGTTTTTGATATGAAAGCAGTGAACATGTACATTGTCGTGAACAGCAGCACAGGCACCAGGGTTCTTTTTAACCTTCTGTTTTTTTGTTTTCTTTGTTTTCTGTTGTTTTCGTGTAGATTAATGGGGAAAACAGGGACTCAAACAGGAGAAAGAAAGCTGGAAAACCAAAGAATGGAAATTAACAGACAATACTGGGATCTGACCTTGCAGGTGACCCATTGACATATTTTCGTCACTGTGCCGTCACTCAATTTTTTCCACTGCTTGATTATGTTTAAGCCTTCATCATTTTCATACACATGACTGAACTAACAATACAAAACCATTGCACATTTTCATGATTCCAATGAGGAACAAGTATTATAAACATGTGACTGCCATCTTTGTTTGGCTTTTTTATGTTTGCTATATCATTTTCATTGCTTGATAGATAAATTGAGAAATGGAAAATGGCTTCTGGAAGGAAAGAGGAACATAGCAATTTTCAACATGGAAGACAGATAAAAAGAAAAGGGTGGCCAGGAAAAAAAAAAAGTTTAGTTATTTGGCAACAGTAGCAGCAGGCAGGGAAACAGAGGAGTCGAGCTCTGGGACAGAGTCAGAGAGCTGAGGAAAACACACTATTGAGGACTAGGGCCAGGCAGAGGGATGGAGATGAGCATGTTCCCCAGAGCAGACCGCTAAGCAGGGAAATAGGTAGCCATGCTGTGAGCTACCACATTTGAGTCAGCAGTACCTTTTCCCCAACCACCCACTTGGTTGCAGTCATTTGGTTCATGTCCGACTTTGCTGTGACAGAAGATGCAGTGGCTAATTGGTATTGCAGGTACAACACAGCACCAGGAGAGATAGATGTTTGGACTGCATCGCATGGTCATTTCAGCCCCATATCAACTTCATGACATTCATAATAGAAATAGGAAAGCACTTGGAGAGTGCAGACTTTGCCAAGGCAGGTCAGCCCCCACCCCCCCCTAAAATGATCTAAATGAACAATAGGTTTCACTTGCACTTCTGCAACCAGCAGTCTGCCCCAACCAATTGAATGAAACACACATGTATCTCAGCCGAACTTGACCAGTTATCTTGCTAACAGACAGACAGATAAACACTATTCCTTGGTGGAGTAATAAGGAAAAAAGTACACATATCCTATTTGATCCATTTCTGTTATGAATCACCCCAGATAGACTATGTGTTCCCCCAACACCACTTCAATACATGTTCAAATTAATTGGGACATTGAAATTACTTTTTCATTACAATTGACCATTACGCCTGCTGTGACAAATATGCATCAACAATACACTGGTAAAAATCTAAATCTTATCCAAGTGTATTTTCTTCATTTCTCATCAAAATATGTCATCACACTTAAAACCGCCTAAAAGGTAAATTTTTAGTGATATATAATAACTTATTTTCAGACTATAGATCTTGAAAATCTTATTTCAACAAATCTTACCGAGACACTTTTCACTTTCACCAGATGTTTTTGCTTGAAGTAAGTGGAAAAAATATCTTGAATTATTTAATTATGCAGTTTTTCCATTTTTTATGGTCATCAGCTGTGTGCAATTTGCTGTGGGGAGATGGGGGTTTGGACATCACCGTTAGGTTCCGATAGGGTCCACTGATTTTGTTGACCGCGTGCGCCCGGACCCTGGGATCCCACCTTAGCTGGCTCACCCCGGCCACCGCACTGTGGAGTTTGTGGGTGCATAAAAGAAATGTGGAAGTAGGGTTACACGACAATTGCGTATTACCAGTACGAAATATGGAAGTTGTGACAAAGGTCTATATGCTTACAATTGGGAATGAGGCCAATTCAAGACCCCATCTCCAAATATTCTCAACTTCCTTGCCCCACTGAAAACTCGGACAGTCTCTTTTTCTTCATGTGCACCATGGTTCACCACAGAATTCTGGACATTAAAAACAAAAGGATGCCAATTGGAACTGGACTTGCAATACACAAAAACATGTACCTATCCCACATTCTCCTCTACAAAGATTCAATCATACTGTACGTACCAAATGTGCTTATTACCCTGGTCTCATCACAGCCAACCAAGGAAATACAAAATCAGTCTTTTCACTACTCCCCCAGATCCCCCCCCACACATACACACACATACTTCTATTGCACTAACACCTATAATTCTTTGATGCTTTTTCTCAATGATAAAATCATCTCCATTCGCCAGCACCTCTGCTCTGACCCTTCTCCTCTCCCCATGTCCAATCCACTCTCTTACAGTCAGCCTTTTTCCTCCTTCCAACTTCACAGTCCCTCTGAAATAGCCAACCTCATCCAGAAATCAAAGCCCTCCACTTGCCTCTTGGACCCCTTTCCCACAACCCTGGTTAAATCCGGCCTCCCCTCTCTGATCTCCTTCATTTCTGCCATTATTCATTCCTCATTGTCCTCTGGTTATGTTCCTTCTGCCCTCAACATTGCTGCTGTTACCCCAATCCTAAAAAAAACCTGGATTAGATCCCAATGACTTCAATAATCTCCATCCCATTTCCAATTTACTGTTCATCTCCAAAATTCTTGAAAAAATTGTTTCCTTCCAACTTCATGCACATCTCACCCTTAATAACTTATTTGAACCGTTCCAGTCTGGCTTCCGTTCCTGTCACAACACTGAAACAGCAATCATGAAAATCACCAACGACCTCCTCACTGCAGTTGACACTGGTTCCCTTTCTATTCTCACCCTCCTTGACCTCAGTGCAGCGTTTGACACCATCTCTCACTCCATCCTCCTCAGTAGACTCTTCTATCGGCATCACCCACACTCCCCTCAGTTGGTTCCATTCATATCTTTCTGACCGCACACAGTTTGTACAGCTGAAATCATTCTCCTCTGTCCCCTCGCCAGTCATTACAGGTGTCCCCCAGGGCTCTGTTCTGCGGCCCTTCCTCTTTAACCCCCCCCCCCCAAACACACACACACACACACACACACACACACACACTCCCCTGGTCATATCTTCCACACATTTAACATTAATTTTCACTGCCCAGCTCTACCTTTCCTGCAAACCCAACTCCACACTCCCTCCCCCCCCTCACTCTCCTCCTGTCTTTCCAAAAATAAAATCATGGTTCACCTCTAAGTTCTTGAAATTAAACAGCAATAAAACTGAAATTGTACTTATTGGCACCAAATCCACCCTCTACAAAGTTAACTCCTTTTCTCTTTTCATTGACAGTTCCTCAGTCTCTCCCTCCCCTCAGGTTAAGAGTCTGGGTGTCATCCTCAACAGTACATTATCTTTTCAATCCCACATTAATAACATCACTGGGTCTGCCTGTTTCCACCTGCGCTCCATAAATCGTCTCCGCCTCTCGCTCACCCCCTACACCATCACCATCCTGGTCCATAGTCCTGTAACTTCCCGTATAGATTACTGTTATTCACTCCTCTTTGGCCTCCCTCAAAAGTCCCTCCATAAACAGCTGGTTCAGAACCATCTTCACACCACATCACTCTTGTCCTTCAACAACTCCACTGACTCCCAGTTAATCAACGAATCACCTACAAAATCTGCCGATACACCTACAAGTTCATCCATAACTTCGCCCTTTCCTACCTCTCTGACCTTCTGCAAATTGTCACTCCATCCCATCCTCATACCCTCATCCTCTCTCCACCTCACAGTTCCCACTGCCTGTCTTTGCACTATGGGGAGATGAGCCTTCAGCCGCTCCGCTCCCCAACTCTGTAACTCTTCCACCCTGTCCATCTTCAAATACAAACTCATAACACATCTCTTCGGACTTACATACCCTCTCTAACTGCTTCACATGGTCTCTCCTTCTTATTTAGTATATTTATATTTTTATCTTGCTGCAGTCCTGTCACATTACTCGTTATTTATTGTATATCATATTGTTTTGTGTTGTTTTTGTTATATTGTTTTTATCGTGCTACATACTTGTACAGTGACCTTGGGTATCTTCAAATAAAATGTATTATTATTATTATTGTTAAAACAAGAAAAATGTATTTTTTGTTGCATAGTTTTTTGTTCTGTGTCAGAGCTAAAGAAGTATTTTTTTAAAAAAAGTATAAGGTAGGATATAATTACTGTGGCAGGGAAGGTTCACAACACACTAAAAAGCCACAGCACTGAAAACCACAACAGAAGTGACCGTGTTTTCCAACGGACCACCGGAAGCAGAATTACCATAGTCACTATTAAGCACTACAGAGTCAGCGGCAAACCCAACATTTATGGGTGGAAAAAGAATGTTAAAAACATATAAAGACTTTTACTTACTTTTCCAACCTTTTCACTTCTACATTCCTTTAAAATTTTTCTCCGCTAATGTAACAATAAAATCCTCAAGTTCCCCTCATTTCTGATTGTAATTTAGTGACATTAACTGTATTTATATTTTCTTTATTCTGAAAATTCCATATTTTGTTTTATTTCTTTTTAATGAAAGACCCACATATAATGACACACAAACTGAAATGCAAAAAACTAGCATAATTCATATAACTAATGCATGTAAGCAACATGTTTCTGAATGTGTGCAATAGGAACCAAATCAAATCAAATTTATATGAGAAAGTATCCATTTATGAACAGAAACACTGTCAATATTGGGACAAAAAGTATATTACTGAGATATAAAGCTAAATTTTCCTATCACATACGGTATATAATTAGATATTTGTGTATCCACACATCTTCTAAATGTTTCATTTGTGATTATATGTTGCACAGTAAAAAGTATTTAGGCTTCTATGTATCTTATCCCAGTGAACTGTGCTCTGGATCCATCTAGCTGTACATGAATAGGCTCAATAATGCAGTGAATGAGAACGGATCACATTATGCCTAATAGTTCAAAGATTATTCTAAGTTATAAACTGAATATAGGGCAGACAAACAGAGCCTTTAGTATTCCAAATGCATATTTATAATGCTAACTGAGTAGTAGGATTTGGTCGACCACATGCACTTAAACTGCATATGCTTCCACACAATGACACAGAAAGAGAGATAGAAGGAAAGCAATAGCAGACATGCCCTTATTGTAGTGGCTTAAACTCTACAAATGAATTTCAACTCTTGTCACATTCAAAATTAATCTCCTTTGTGCCGCAGAAACGTGCACAGACAACCCAGTTTATCATAACTTCAGGTATTGATGTGAATAAACTGAACTAAATTAGCTGAGATCCACTTTGGAGACTCCTTCTCTATTCATGTGAAAGACTGGGAACACAAATTAGCACTAACACGTACTGTACTTAGGCACATTCCGTGGAATCCACACAAATGAGGTAACAGGGTGGCATTTCTTAATTTATCTAGTGAAGGGGAAGATACCAACTTGTCAAAGCGTAAAGAGCAAAGGCATGAGTGTGGTTAGGATGAATCCCAGTTTCTCTGTGCAAAAGACACTGGCCACTGAAGACAGTAAAATGTAAGACAAACCTAGCATCTGAGTATCTACAGTTATGGAAAAAATTATGTCATCAAAAAGTCATCAAAATCAATGGTTGTGCAATTCATTACTAACTCCTGTGTATCTTGTAACTAAAAGCCCTGTTGTCAGTAAAATGCTACAGCTATTGCTCTTACATCAAGAAAACATGGACAGATAACAGCTCTGAAATTAAATGCTTATAAGCTATTTTTGTGGTTTTTATTTACCCAGCCACCATGGTGATGTGGGTCCCAGAAGGATTACGTTTGGCTGCATATAAGGATCCCATGTCTTTTCCCATATCAGAATCAGAATCAGAATCTTTTTATTGTCCCAACCCCCCGAAGGGGAGGTGAGGGATATTGTTTTTAGGTAGATTTTTTTTTGTCTGTTGTCAGCAACTTTACACAAAACCTACTGGAACAGTATGGGGTGGTCCAGATTTTTTGGTATTTTTTTCACCAAATTTGGTGAATAGGTCAAGGTCACCAAAAACGTGTTTTCACAATGATAAGAGAGGAGAAATCAGGAATTTCCTTTTATTCCTGTGTACTCAATTTTGCATATAGCTTCTTTTTGGTCTCACTGTTGATGTGCATGGTGACTCAGGGTCAAAGGTTATGAATGTCAATATTGAATTTTGGATATAACTTTTGACCTATTCATCTTAGAGACTTCTGACATGCTTGTTACCTCCGCCAAGGGAGTTATG